>SSNQ01034308.1:94787-111974 GCA_006942095.1 Nothobranchius kuhntae | reverse complement strand
TTAATGAATCCTATTAATGTTCACTCAAACCATAAATTGATCTTATTCAGTCAAGACATAGTTGTGAAACTAACTAAAAATAATACAATTAATGAGTAAAGAAATAACCAGCATAGAAAAAATTACCTGTTTCTGCTGCTCACCATTTTTAAAAAAGCTTTTGTTCCATAGTTTATTTTATGAATACTTCAATTGGTGAAATAAACAAATAAATGAATAAAACATTTTAAAATAAAATTTGAAATGACATTTTGAACAACTGAACTGTATTTTTCTGAAATGTGTTTGTGAAATTTAAGTGAAATGTTTTGGATATGTACTGTTTTTGTTGTTGTTGTTTTTTTTTTTAAAATAAAAACGAATAAAGAAGCAATGCAATACATCACCAAAGGCTAAACTCTCCCAGAGTTACCACAAGGACCAATTTGGTGTGTCACCCCAAAACATTTCTTTGGCCCCTTCTGGCCACCCATATCAACATTTTCTGGAGGTGTCACTGGGCAGGGGCCGATCAAGGACATGATGGAGTCGCACCGGTGGAGCTGGTGGAAGTTGCTGGGGAGAGAGTGGTTTGGGCCCCTTAGCTGAGGCCTCTACCCTGGTGACCCGGACCCTGATAAGAAGACAACCATAGACAAATGCACTAATAATAGGAGTGCTACCACGGTAAAACTAGTTCACCCTGACAGACCACAGCCACCCAACCAGTTTTTGATCCATTGACTTTCCATCCTTCCAACCTTCAGGATCTCTTTGTGGTTCATTTTTAATCCCGTTTAATTATTTCAGTTATTTATAAAGGAGAAAACACGAAGTGTGACTCCTCTGAGAGGAGTGATGACTAGCTCCGCCCACAGGTACAAGACGAGCCCTGTCTCGTGTCTGTGTTCTGCCATGCTTCAGGACAGACTGGGCCATGGGTCATTTTAATTTCAACAGGTTGTTTCAGGTCATCGTCTCATTATGAGCTTATATTATCCCCAGTTACATTTAATATTCAGCTAGTCTGATCCCAGTAATGGGTTTTCTGTCTTTGTTGTAATGAAGCAACTTGTTCCAGTGCAGCTTACTCGTGACCAAATCAGAACCGTGAAGAGATTGATTGCAAGATTAGAGTTCACTTTAGTGAATATCACTCTTTATTATTTGTTTTTAAATCTGATGAGATGTGATTCTGGTGAAGGTTTTTAGTCCTCCAGGGTAAGGTCTGTGGTTTCAGATACATACATACTTGACAATGTTTGTCTTTAAACTTTCTCACTTAAAACAGATCATTGTAGACTTCAGCAGGAGACTGCTGTAAGAGCAGATGGTCTTTTTAGTCCTAATACGTGTGACAGATGTTTTGATCACATTCCTGAAGAGGTGGGCTCTTTTAAAAGTCAGATGAAAAGAGACATAGAATTATCTTTTTTTCTTAAGTTGTAATTGGTCTACAGTTTACAAAAATGTTTGTAAACTTGTTTGCATTAAAGCTATTTAATCTTTCCGGAATGAGCCGTTTCAGGGCTCGGTCAAAAAAGCTGTTGCTGGCCACGCCCACTCAGGCTGAGAAGCTGACAAGCTCTGATATTTGGGTGGAGCTTGGAGTAAATGATCAATGTACAGCGCCTTTCGGAGTCAGAGGACGCCAAAGCGCTTTACGCCACAATGTATCATTCGTCCATTCACACACATTCATACACACATTTATAAAACTGGTGGTGATGAGCTACATTGTAGCCACAGCTGCCCTGGGGCACACTGACAGAGGCGCGGCTGCTGAGCACGGCACCACCAATCCCTCTGACCACTAACAGCAGGCAAGTCTCCTATGAGATCTAAACTGTCGGGGTTTGGGCTTAGATCCAAAGCTGAACCAGAATTTTGTCCGTCTGTGTTTTTGCTGAGGAGTTGTGAGTTGGCTTGTTGTCTACGGTTTAAACACTCAGTCTTTATTTAGTAGAGGAGCAAAGAAGTTCAGTTAACATTAATCAGGACCTACTAAGCCAGTTGGGTCATCTTTTTGGTTTGACAATTCTCAAATGGTGATTTTCTTCTAGGAATTTTTTACCTATTTAAAATGTTTGCCTTTAGAATCTTCCTTTTTTCTGACGATGAAGTGGAACGTTTATTCTTAAGCGGTAGTAATATTTCTTGGGTATTTGTATCCTCAGCATCAGCAAACATCATCAGATAAATTCTGGGCCGTTAAAAGTTAGTCTGAACTTTTGTTGGGCCAAACTGCTCAGGGGTCTCATTTATCAAACATTGCGTAGAATCCTTACTAAAACCGTACTTAAGCTCAGCAAAAAAAACGTAATTACACCAAGTAGGTTTGTGATCTATCAAACATGGAGTACGCACAGCTGCACTCAATCTCCGCTTCATAAAGCAGAAACTATCTAGAAAGTTTCTGAGCTGCATTTTAGTCACATCCCGCCCTCACCACGCCCACTTACTGCCATAAATAGTCAATACAAAGTGCCTTGTGGATCTCATGCATATACATAAGCCGGCTGTTGCAGTACTCCACCAATGACATGGCGACCGTAGATCAAGGCAGATCAAGGAAGCGCAATTTCACAGAAGCAGAAATGGAGGTACTTGTGGGTGAGGTGGAGAAATGAAAAGAAGTACTTTTGCAAAACAAATAAGAGAAAATCCACCGAGTGGCACAGCGTTGCTGAAGCCGTCAATGTTGTGAATTCTTCAGAGAGATCTGTGGCGGATATAAAAAAAAAGGTCCAGTTGGGATTCGATCCCCAGGTGAAAGTCACGCGCGCTAACCAGTCAGCCGAACGGAGATCTCTCTTGTTGAAGTAGCCAGCGCGCATGATCAATCGAGTCACAGCGACAGGACGCTCACACTCACAGATGCATGACATTCTGTCTCAATCTGTCCCCCTGCTGATATTCTGCATTCCGTATTCTGCGCTTCAGGCTGTGTGTGTGCACGCGTGTGTGTGTGAGTGTGCGCGTATGTGTGTGTGCATGTGGGGGGTCTTGTTCTGTGTGAAAACGAAGCAGTACAAGTGATAATGCTGCAGGAATTCATAATTGTATCCTTCTCAGCAGCAGCACTGCAGGTGCTCTCCACATCCAACATGTGCGTAAGCCAGGTCCTTAGTCAACTTAAAGTTGCGCACATTTTTCCACTAAGTTTTCTTTCGTAAATCCCAAAGTTTGCGTGGAAAGTTGCTTACGCAGTTTTCTGACCCCGTTTTGTGCGTAAGCAAGCTTGATAAATGAGGCCTCAGGTCATGTTGCTTCTATTACATAAATTCTTCTTTACGTATTAAGATCGAGTTGTCTTCACGAAGGAATGAAAGGATGTGGACAGGAAAGAATAAAGTTCAGGGTCAAAGGCAGGTGGGGTTGTCCTTCTGTCTCAGAGAGCATGCAGGGTACAGTTCTTACAGCAATATGTTCCTGGGTTAAAACAAAATAATCACCTTAATGGATAAAAGAAGCAGTCCGATCGTTTGTACGTATTTACACGCTGCTACCAGAAAGAATCTGTCTTAGAAACAACATAACTGATAAATTAATCATCACAACTGTTGCCAGTTCATTTTCTGCTAGTTGACTATCAAATGGATGAATCAGCCAGCTTTTGAGTGCTGTCTCTTTACTCAGCGATGGAGAAAAAAAATTAGATTGTGGTGTGCCGTGGGCTTTAGAGGCGCTCCGCCACAATGTTCGCCTGAGGCCACCCAGGAGGTTTATCCAGACATTAAAGGAAGAGTCAAATCTGCAGCACGGTTTTATTGAGCATTCAGTCAGAGTAGAGAGAGCAATTACAGCTCTGCGTTCAAAAGACATAAAAGCAGAGACGCATTCCTAATGAATTCACTGTTCATCACTTAAGTAACGCCATCCATCCCAAACCTACACGTGGGACAACAGTCCTCTCTCTGTAGGATGTCAAACACCGAAATGTTGTCAAAAGGTAGACGTCAAACTTACTGAAGTGAATGGACTAAATAAGCTGTGATTTATGAGTAGGAAGAGTTTAGAGAAGCAGAACTAAATCAGGAAGTCCTTTTCCTTTAACACAGACACAGCAACAGTTCGACCAGTAAATGGAGACTATACCCACAAGACAGAATATGTACTACTTGTACTGTTTCATTCGTCATTTTTGTCTACTGGTTCCTTTAAAGACCTTATTATGACTATCCAGCGTTATTTGGTTGCAGGTTGAAATTTCCCATATGGGAGCGTGAGCTCAGTTCCAGTTCCACCAGTTCAGTGGCCTAGTGTTTGCCCTGGGACTGGGAGATTGGGGTTTGATTCCCGGTCGGATGATACCAAAGACTTTAAAAATGGGACACAATGCCTCCCTGCTTAACACTCAGCTTTGAGAGGTTGGATTGAGGGGTTAAACCACCAAATAGTTCCTGAGCGCAGCCACCCCTGCAGCTCACCGCTCCCCTCAATGTGATGGGTCAATGTGGAGATAACCTATGTGATGATGACTATGGGACTTTAACTTTGACCACATCCTACACACTTGACTTTCTGTTAAAAAAAAAGGAAAATAATACAGTTCTGATCCAGCTTTAGTTGGATCTCCAAACCCTCATCAGTCAGACCTGCCTCCTGCAGCTGGACTACAAATATTGTTTCAAGCATAAAATACAGGATTCATAAGGTTTTCATATGAGTTGTTTTCCTCAAAGAAAACAGGAAGGAAGAGGCAGCTACTACTCTGTGTTCCCTCTTGGAGGTCTTTGTGGAGTGCTAAGTGACCTGAAGCACCCCTCTGGTGATGGAGCTGAGGAACCAAGGCAAAACAGAGTGTCTCAAAAATGTCTAACATCATAGATCCATCACTTCATGCGCTCCTCTTATCAGGTGCCCTCCTCCAGTTTGGCCCTGGTAAAAATGGCAACAAAAGAATATTTATAGGACCGAATATTAAGTGTGAGGTGTCTCCCTGAGCCGGTGGGTCAGCATTTTATTGACAGATTTATAGCAATGGCTGTAAAAATGAATGAGCATCGGATAAAAGATGAATTCTTAGCCAGGAGAGACTCAGCAGACAGTTCAGACCTGATGTGGGCAAGCTGCTGCAGCCTGCAAGTTCGTTTCCTTTATTCTGACCTTAGAATCAACAACGTCCAATAAAAGGGGTTTCTTCTCTAATGCGGATGATTTCTGGTGGGGAACGGAGACAGGTGGGGATTTAAGGATCACAAGTTATTCTGCTCATGTTGCAGAAAGAAACATACAGCCCAGCTCTGGGACCATTAACTACATCATTCTGTAATGACATAATCACAACAGCTACGTTGGTTTGGGTCTGAACATTCCCAGGAACATGAGGACCAGGTATAGGTCCATAGGGGGAAACTGGTGTTCTGATATCTTTGATTGGTTTAAATTGGAGGATTGTTGGAAGATTTTTTGATGCCACTGTCTAAAATGTTCATTTTTTTAATGAAAAATCTCTTCTGAGCACTGTGAGCACTGTGACATGAAGCGCACAGCTTCCTGCTCTCTCACTGAGCAGCGACATGGGTTCCTCTCCCACCCAAGAGCGCTCACGGCAGATGGTCAGTACTCGCAATCCTGTGGCCAGTCTGATGTTTACCTCACTGCATCCAACTGCTAATGAATGCATGCGGGAAGCCAGCACTGGCCGGTTCTATCCGCGCTATGCAGTCAGAGGTTCCCACTAGTAACTAGGGGTAAACTTCAGCCAATCAGTCCATAGGTGGGTGCATGGTGGGTTCAGCACAAGACGGACCGTAGAGAAGCAGGGCCTAAAAAAAAATAACAATTTGCTCTGCACAACCAATGCACAGATAATGTTAATGTTAACACAACTACCCTACCAGGGCCAGACTGAGCTGAAATGTACAGATGTGCTCTAACTGTACCACTCTCCCCCGGGGTTCCACAAGGTACTATTCTCAGACATGTGCTGTTCTCCTGATACTTGATGCCTTATTAGGATCCACTTACTGCAAACACCATCTTCAATCAGGAGCATCATGCTTTTTGGGCCCGATGGCACTAGCATGACTTATTGCAGAGCTGCAGCTGCATCTTCAGAAATATAGCCGAGTGCAGATGTTTGCAGTGTCTAAAAGAAAGCTGCTGTTCTATAAACTACATATCGCTATCGCCCACCTAAGACCTAGTGCTTTTTCAAGACTCGTGGTGGAAAATGTGCAGGGCTTGAGTGTCAGCACATTATTGTAATCGTTACACAGAAACGTGCTCCCAGTTTGAGCCCCTGCAAGGTCGCGCACCCCCCAAGGCCTCTGCATTTACACACACTAAGCAGAGTGTTTACAGAAGCACCTCCATCCACTGATCCCTGTATAGGTCAGACATTATAGATGCTATTAATCTTATTTTTTAATTAAGACTGTAGTGTCACTGCTTAATGTTGGATTAGATGAACAAATTGATCCTTTTCCTGTCAGTAACATCCTGCGTGTTTGCCGACAGTCTGTGTGGGCTTGTTTAATTACGAAGGAGCAGAGAAGAAGGTGGAGAGGGATTTATATGCAGATCTAAGCTCAAAAGCATCTTCACATGAAGCTGGTGATTTCATCAGAGGTACGCATCAAGGTCTTCACTGTGAAATGTCCTCATAGTCCAGTAAATGCAGATACGATCAGAAAGTGTTTGTGTCAGATGAGAACTCTCAGGACTGCTGCTGTGACTGTCATCAGCTCTAAGAGCCCGTGGGATTCGTGCAACATTTACCCTAAGAGCTGGTGATCATGTACTGCCCCAGCCACACACACACACACACACACACACACACACACACACACACACACACACACACACACACACACACACACACTCACCTGTAACCTGACATACCTGTGAGCTGTCAGCTGTGTATTACAGCTAAAGGCACAAAACTTCCTTCCGTGTTGAGAACAGACTGTCAGCTTTTCCTGGATGTTTAAAGGTTCCAAAGTAACTTTTACTACATAAGGAGAGAAAGGAGTCTGCCAGTCAGCAGACATCACCCTGAGGTCAAAGGTCAACATTCACAAAAATGGTGACAAACTTCGTCTCCTCTTCCTCAGGAGTCCGTTCATCATGGATTTGATGTTTTTGTTTTTCAGCGCATCCAAAACACTTCACATGAACTTTATTATTCCTTTACTGGCTGTTGAGAACTACCCTGTAGGTACAGCTGTTCTGGGGTCAGTCCCTCTGACCACCACCAAACATTCAGACAGGCTGTATGCTGGTGAAGGTTCTCAGTCTCAGACAGGTGTCCTGCCCAAGGATGCAACTGCTAGAACCTGGAGTAGACCGTGAACAGTTCCTGTTTGGGTTAAACTTAAGTCCTGAGTGATGGCACCTAGAGGATTAAGGGGGCCGTACATCTTTCACATCTATCAGCCTCAGCTCTGGCTCTCTATAGGGCTGTGGGCTGAGCCCCCTGCTCTACACCCATGACTGCATTGCTTCCCACACAATAACATTATTGTGAAGTTGGCTGTCGTGCAGTAGTATGGCTCATTTCTGCGGGGGAGGAGTCCACCTGCACAGATGAAGTTGAGCGTCTGACAGTCTGATGTGTGGAGATGGTTTCAGACTTCTGCTTCTTAGGAGTCATCATTAGAACAGACTTGTAGGGAGCTCTTGTTGCTGAAGTAATGCAGAAGGCCTAACAGAGACTAAACTCCCTGAGGGTGCTCAGGAACAACAGTATCCCTGAAAAACTGCGGGTAATCTTTTACTGCTGCACAGAGAGCATCCTGGGCTACAGTCTCTTCATGTGGATCTCCGGCTGCAGAGGAGAACAGAAGAAAGAGATCCACCAGGTTATCAGTACCACCCAGACGATGGTCAGATTTCCTCTCCCCTCACTAGCACAGCTACACAGTACCTTCCGTCTCAGGGACGTCAACCCAGGACATGATTTGTGTGAACGCCTGCCTTCAGGCAGGCATTTCAGGTCCGTGAAGACAAAATCAAGTAGGCTGAGAAGCAATTTCTGCTCTTCAGTCATGACAATGCTGATGCTGCTATGTGCACCTTCTTGCAAGCACTTAATATCAATCCACCCATATTCGTTAGCTTATCCAGGCAGGTTGTGGGGGCAGCAGCCTAAGCACAGAGACCCAGACTTCCCTCTCCCCAGCCACTCGGGCCAGCTCCTCTGGAGGAAAGCGTTCCCTGGCCAGCTGAGAAACATAGTCCCTCCCAGCATGTCCTGGATCTTCCTTTGGGTTTCCTCCTAGTTGGACGTGCCTGGAAAGCCCCACCAGGCAGACGTCCTAGGCATCCTAACTAGGTGCCCGAGCCACCTCAACTGCGATGTGGAGGAGTGGCGAGTCTACCCCCCCGATGACCGAGCTTCTCACCCTATCTCTAAAGGAGAATCCAGCCACCCCACAGAGGACCCTCATCTTGACCGCTTGTTTCAATGTAATGGTCTCTTCCAAAGCTTGTGACCATAGGTGAGGGTAGGAAAGTACCCTTTGAAACGAGTGTTCCTGTCATGTTGGGTTTTAGCCGTCTGACCCAGGACATACAGAATCAACTCAGACCACAGGGATTAGGTGAGTAAATAATAATTTATTATTTCTAATGTAACTAAAAGAGCACCATAAAAAGGCAAGGTGAATGTAAGGAACTCAGTCCAGTCCTTTAGTCCAATCCTTAGGAGTGAGGTTCGGGACTCGGGAAGAGGGGAATGTCCGGTTGGCAGGTGAGTGGCAGGAGCAAAGCGGGGCAGAGTAACCTCGGGAGATTCTCGGAGTCCAGGAGGATGCAGAAGGCGGTTGAGAGCGGGTCGGTCAGGCTTGGCTGGTGAGCTGAGAGACAGGTGTGAATCTGGAGTTATTGCAGGCCCTGTAGGTGGAGGCTTTGATCTGTAAGGAGAGGGAGAAGGCACGTGAGGTTACTCGGAACGAGGCTCGGAAAACAATCTGGTCGTGATAGAAGATAAGGGCTCGTGACACTCAGGTAACTCTACCAAGGTTGAGTAATCAACCAGCGCTGAGGTGTGTCTACCTGCTCCTTAAGACGCCAGCCGCTTGATGGCAGACAGCAAGCTGCTTTCCAGTTCCGCCCATTTGCAATTACTCAGAATGTGAGTTAGGTGTGTTCACTCACCTCCAACCATGACAGTTCCAGCTCTACTCATCTTCATTGTGTTTGTGAACTGAGGGCTCCCTGGTCTCTGTTTCCAGTTCAGATCTGACTCACTTTAATTTGTGGTTTAATTTTTCAAATAAATATTTTTTATTCTCAATTTCTATGTTTATGTTTATGTGCTTTAGCAGACGCTTTTACCCAAAGCGACTTACAATTTTTTTTTAACCTATAGGGCATGTTGTGATCTGTGGGGGAAACCGGAGTACCCGGAGAAAACCCACACATGCATGGGGAGAACACGCAACTCCACGCAGAAAGGCCGCAGCCGAGTTTCGAACCTGCGACCTTCGTGTTGCGAGGCAACAGTGCTAACCACTGTGCCACCATGCTGCCTCACCCTTCCATCAGCTCTCACCCAGGAAGGGGTAAACCCTCCACACAGATCCCACTGAGGGTCTAAAGATGGACCCTCAGCAGCTCTAATTGTTAACATCATAAGAAAAGAGAATCCAAATATTCCACCATTAGATCCAGCAGGTTGAAATGACACAACAACGCATGTTAGAGGTATAATAAAACTAGAATGTTTGTTTCAGACTGCTTTTACTAAAATTCTGGTGTAAATCTGTTTGCACTGATTGTGTCAGAAACACCTCCATCAAGTGTTTTAACCTCCAGACGAAGCAGCAGAAGAATAGAAACCAGGGTAATTAGCAGCCTCCCACTCTGCCCCACAGATATAAGCATACATTCATTGTTTTAAATGTGCTGATAATGATCTTTGTAAAGTGCAGTGCTGCAGAATGTGGTGATGATGAGGGCAGCTCTCAGCACTGGCTGTTCTAGGGTCAGCTACCACATTAAACATGCAGATTAATGGGATCAAGAACAGGTTTCATTGGAAACTCCAACCATGAAGATCAGAACAATCAACAGTTGCAAAGGTCTGATTAATCATTTTACATATTAATCAGATGCAGGCACCCACACCTGGATTTATTGTCTTTATATCTATAAATATTCATCACTTGGCGTCAATTTGCTTTTTATTCACCAAGTTACTGTTTCTACTTTTTTTTTTCAAAAAAAATATTTGAATTTCGTTTTGGCGTAGAGAAACAATGACCACATACACGACCATGTGACACCCTGTAAAACCTATCGTTGAGATTATTTACTGAGTACTGAACCTTTTCAAGATGTAAACAAGACATAAGGACCCTCAAGTGTTGCACATGTGTAGATTGGGTTGTGTTTTTCCAGGTGAGTAAGGTTCTTCACCCACCCAGCAGATAACCAAATGCTACCTACAACATGTGTAGGGGTCAGATGAACATCTATTTCCCAGTGGTGCCAAAAGTGCCACCAGGTTGTAAAGAAATCAGGCCAGTATTTCCTGAGACTCGTGCATGACCAGTATGAGAGATCTCTCTGGGACATTACATCTGTCCCAGCAGGAGCTAACATCTGGATAGATATGAGAGTTTGACTTTAGGCACGAGAGCTATGAGTACCACCTTAACCTGTAACAAAGAGGGATGAGCACAGATGGATGAAGAGCTGATCAGTTTCAACAGGTAATGAAAAAACAAAGTTCTGCTGCCATGACAGTTTAACTTTTCAGTAGGGGAGCCTTTTAAGTTAGAAAGTTCACTTTTTATGGTAGACACAGTTTGTTTTGTTTGTTCGGAGCATTTTCTAACAGCAGGAAACAACTTGTGTGGGCTCAGCAGACAGACCACCGGGGACTACATCCAGAGTCTGGAGTCCAGACATCAGTTTGTGCAGTGGGTCTCAATTTGTGGGGCAAACTGGGCGGAGAATCAAGTACTTATAAATTGTGTAAGGAAAAATCTAAGTATACAAACACCACGTATACTTTACAGCATGCTGCCCGGATGTGCACAAGCATTCTACTCGTCAGACTGTGGAAGGACGGTTTTTGTAGCCAGCCTGTGGAACTAATAATATTCAGAGGTCAAATGGTGGCATTGGAACAGATTATCACATTTCTTAATCGTGCAGTTGCATATGTGTGATTTAGGTAAAAGGTTGAGATTATTTATACAAACTCATTATGATATTGGAAAAGGATGTGCATGTTTGTTCTAGTTTAGTTATTTTAATTGTTTTACTTTTGTATTTGGTGCATTGTCAGTGTGAATGTTGTATGTAGAGTCAATGTTTGCTTGCTGGCTCAGTGTTGACGTTTTATTTGATGATGTAAAAGACCCCAGGAAGAATAGTGATGTGGATCTTAATAAAAAATAAATTAAAACCTGTCGAGGTGTGTGTGTGTGTGTGTGCGTGCGTGCGTGCGTGTGTGTGCGTGTGTGTGTGTGTGTGTGTGTGTGTGTGTGCATAGCACACTTACTGCAAAAGCTGGCTGATGGAGAAATGTGGCGAAAGGATACAGAGGAGACGCAAATGCAGAGATAAGATGGAGGATTTAGAGAACGAATCTGAACTGGAAGATGACTTTGAGGAGAAATAGGATGGGGCGGGAGAGCTCAGCCTTAAAGGACCTGGTTAGGGGGAAGATGACCCAGATGAGGATGACATGAGGGGGACCAGAAGTAGGAGCATTAGCTGGTTAGGTGGAGAGATAAGAAAGATGGCCTGGTTCATTGGAACCAAGAGAGGAGACGCAAATGTCTCGTCCACGTGTTGCAACTCTGGAGATCGTGTGTGAGAGACCAGCAGAGCAAAAGTTCTGGGGTCTCATTTATAAAATATTGTGTGGAATCCTTACTAAAACCGTATTCAAGCACAGCAAAAAATATGTACTCACGCCAAGTAGGTTTGTGATCTATCAAACATGGAGTACACACAGCTGCACGCAATCTCCACTTTAAAAACCAGAACCTATATAGAAAGGTTCCCAGGTGTATTTTGATCACATCCTGCCCTCAACACCCCTGAACATGGGGTATGTTGTTCTGTGTGCGCACAAAATGGTACAAGTGATAACGCTGCTGGAATTCATAATTTTATCCTTCTCAGCAGCAGCACTGCGGGTGCTCTCCATGTCCAACATGTGCGTAAGCCAGGTCCTTAGTCAACTTAAAGTTGTGCACATTTTTCCGCTAAGTTTTCTTTTATAAATCCCAAAGTTTGCGTGGAAAGTTGCTTACGCAGTTTTCCGACCCCGTGTTGTGCATAAGCAAGCTTGATAAATGAGGGCCCTGGTTAGTAGATGGTGATGCAAGAAAGGCCATGAGGCAGATCGAGAGACACTAGCTGTGGATCACTGTTGGGATTGCAGCATAGCACGATCGACCTGGAGAGACCTGTGTCGTGTTACATGTGTCCATGCACCCATCAAAAAAATAAAACAAGAGACCAAGATCTCTAGTGGCAGAGACAGAGCAGATGGAAGAACGTCTAGTGGAAACGTCCGACTATAAAAATGGCCTATGTAACGGAAATAAAGTGATGTAACTATCTAATTTGTATTTTAATACACTGTTAGTAGTTCACTTTTTATAAACAGAAGAATAGGCTGTTTTTATCATCAGGGAGTTTAATTAAACACTCTGTATTGACTTTGAGACAAGAAAAGAGAGAGAGATGAGATCGTTTGAGAATCTTTAATTTCTGAATTATAAATTCTAAACAATCTACCAGGACTACTCTGTGATGGATGGGAATGGATTCGGATGTTGTGTTGGTGCGTGTGTGTGTATGTGTGCGTGCGTGCGTGCGTGTGTGTGCGTGTGTGTGTGTGTGTGTGTGCGTGCGTGCGTGCGTGTGTGTGCGTGTGTGTGTGTGTGTGTGTGTGTGCATAGCACACTTACTGCAAAAGCTGGCTGATGGAGAAATGTGGCGAAAGGATACAGAGGAGACGCAAATGCAGAGATAAGATGGAGGATTTAGAGAACGAATCTGAACTGGAAGATGACTTTGAGGAGAAATAGGATGGGGCNTGCCGAGCACTGGCGCCACCGGTCCCTCCGACCACCACCAGCAGGCAACGTGGGTTAAGTGTCTTGCCCAAGGACACGACGACAGCGACAGACTGAGCGGGGCTCGAACCTGCAACCTTCCGATTGCGGGGCGAGCACTTAACTCCTGTGCCACCGTCGCCACTATAAAAATGTTAATAGAGCTCCGGGAGTTGACGTCACTTCTCCCGGCATGCAACAGTTCAAATCGAAACGGCGCCATATTGGCAGGCAGAAGCCGGCAGCTGGACTATTTGTTATTGTCAGAAAACTCAATCAGACAGGAAATATGGTAGATTCCTGTTGTGCTCCAGGATGTAGAACAGACGCGGACGACATAAGGAATGAGTCATCTACAGGATTCCCCAAGATCTGGAGCGCCGCAAACGTTGGATCATTGTAATAAAACGCCCTAGTGACCGGGCTGAAAGGAAGCTGTGGGATCCCAAGAGTAAAGGTTTTCGCTTATGCAGCGACCACTTCATATCAGGTACTTAAACCAACGTTTCCTCAACTGTGTGTGGTATTTTTTTTAAATGCTCTTATTATGATTCTTAGTGGGCTTCCTAAACTTATTCTGGCGTGGCTTTTTCTGTCTTATTACTCATAGCAACAAGTAAACATCACGTAAAACGTTGCCTCGTGAGTTATGCGTGCTGCCGCTTACGTGTTTTATAATCAGCAATTAACTGGCTAAGCTGTATTTCATTTTAAGCAATGGTTGATCAATTGTCAGATCACACATAAAAAGCACTTTGGACTGCTATTATCTGTCTCACCGAGTCAGATCTCAGACAGATCCTGAGACGCTCCTGCCTGACATTTTTTTTTTCACGGAAAACAATCAAACTAGTGATTTCTCTTGGCGTTCAGTTTATACATTCAAACAGCACAGCACTCTATTTAAACTACTTACGTGTAAATCTGTTATTTGTCCATCCATCCATCCATCCATCCATTTTGATCCGCTTAACTGGAGTCGGGTTGCGAGGGCAGTAGCGTCGAGAGGCCCTGACTTCCTTCTCCCCAGCCACTTGGGCCAGCTCCTCCGGGAAATCCCAAGGGGTTCCCCGGCTAGATCCGGTAAGAAGTCCGCTCCGACAGCTTCTGGCGTTTTTAAAAAAATATCCCAGGGGCACGGAAGGGTCGGAGATGTTTAGTCTATTTAATTTCTGACTACATAAAACGATTTCTTCGGTTTTAAAGTGTGAAGAAAACTCCGACAAAGTGAAATCCAAGCCGATCCCGTTCAATTTGTTTACGTTTGTTGCCTGCCAACATGGCGTCTACTCTGAGAGTCACGTGACGCCCGGAGCTCTATACACAAAGACGTGCTGCAAAGTATTTATTCATGTTTGGAAATTGCAGGAAGTGTGGGTTTGGAGGGGGTGACTGCATGAAGAGGTTGAGGGGAATGCAATACATAAACACAATATAAACAATAAACAATAGTAAACCAGAGACCCTCAGATAATCACTCCGCCCTCTGTTGGCCTGGCAGGGAAGTGTTTTGAAACACTCCCGAGGCAACGGATAACTCTGAAGGGAAAACAACTTCGTCAGAACGTTTGCATGACTCTGCAACTGAGCTGATGCAGATGCATGAATCAGGTGGATCTAGATTTTCCCTCTGCACTGCAGCTGAAGGTGAGAAACTGTAGGGTCGCAGCAGCTGGATGATACGGGCGGCTCACGGCTCGTCATCCTGTCATCCTCACACTAGCAGCTGCTATGAGCACAGTTCCACCAGGATCGTCCTCAGAAACCTTAAAGCAACTGATGAAGTTGAACTAAATGCAAACGCTGCTTTCACTGCATCTGTAAAGAGAGCCGTTGTTGCTCCACTTTGGTCATGTCCTAAACTTTAACCCTAAAGATACCAGGTGTGTATTAGTAACAGTGTGATCCGAACCAGCAGCGTGAATCAGACTGGGGCAGATACGTCTGAAGCTTGTAGGTCACATCTGGAGCTTCAGCCAGCCCAGGAACAAGAGGATTCTCATCGGGCTTTGTTATCACGTTATTGAAGAGTTAATTTATAGCCTCATGCACTGTAGCACTCAGATGTTTATGTTGGCTTTTACAGCTGTTATTGTCAGCACCAGGTGCTGAACTCTGAAAAGCACATAGTTTCTGCTCCCCTCTGAGACACCAAAGGCTTTCAAAGCATTTAAATGTTCTCTGCATGCTTGCTTGTTTACACCTGCAGCCCTGCAGAAGGTGTTCAGCAGCTACTCAGATCTGGAATGTTCGTTCTATCAGCTCTGATGATCAGGTCAGATCTAAAACTCATTCCTGTGTGTTTGAACATATCAGCAGGTACGCTTTGAATAATTCATTTATGAAGATTTCAGCAGAGCTAAACACATTCATTTTAACCTTTATTGTAGCAGGAAGAGGCGTCATTTCCACAACGGCTCGTAGTATCAAGGAGGCAAACAGCTCCATCCTCCCGTCACTCAACGCTTCATGATGCTAAACACTTTAGTTCTCTGATGAGACTCAGTATGAGTATCTGAGCCTTTCCCAGCATGCACCAGGAAGCCAATGAATCCCAATCTGGCCTTGTCCTCCTCCCTGTTCTCAGAGTGTGCTGGTTTTAATGTACGGCAGCAGCAGGACCAACCGTAATTACCTCAATCAGAGGAGAGAAACATCAATCTCAGGTGAACCCCGGAGAGGACAATGTCTCAGTGAGAAGGAGAGAGACAGGAAGAAAGAAGAGATAGTTATTTTTTGTGGTTTCATGTCATAAAATGTGTCTGAATAATTAATCAGACATGGAAACCATTCATCTGGTCCACCACCTTCCTCCAGAGCTGTTCTTCAGTCATTTAACATTTAATCAATGAACAGATTTGTTCCTGCCAGGTTTAAAACAACATTGCAGTGGTTTTTGCTATTGTGGATCTCTCATCTCTGCTCTCTGCAGATGGGTATTTAAAGGTGTGGTTGACTGAAAAAAAAAAACATTTTTTAAATGAAAAAACATTTTTAATGATTATTTTTGATCAGAATCGGTCACTCTGAGTTTTTAATGCGGGCTGAACATGAAAATAGTCTCCTGCATTAGCTTCTGATAGAAAACAGATGGTGAAACTCCAGGATTAGAAAATCCTGACAGATCTACGTTACACTGTGCATTAGCATTCATGGACTCATGAATTGAATTTGTGTAGAAAGGGACTTACACCACTTTTAGAATGTTTTGTGCATAAGCAAGCGATATGAATGAAGGCCCTGCGTGTTACTTCCTGATTCTCGATTGTAAGTGAAGCTCCTGTTCAACAGTTTTTAAACCAGTCATTCATTTTAGCATTCTGAGCCAGCTCTCTGGTTTGTGTTATGGAGATCTGGTTTGGGTGAAACCAGGCTTAATGGATTATTTCAGAGATCAGTTGTGTGCACTAGTCTAATATATTCAGTTGTTCACAAACCCAAACACACTGCTCAGGTCCAGGCTGGGTTCAAACACTAGCTGAAAAGTTGTTTCTGCAGCTGAAGGTATACCTTCCTACTCCCAGTCTGTGCTGCTCAGGGTGGAGGAAGGTTAACTGACGGACTGGACTACACTTAACTGGGCAGTACCAGACCTGATGGGACTAAAACCATGCTAAACTTGGCTGTCTTAGACTAAAAGGTCCCGTCAGCAGGTCTTTTTCTGGTCTGACTGAGTAAGACATCAGGAAGCTGCTTTACTTGTGTGTGTGTGTGTGTGTGTGTGTGTGTGTGTGTGTGTGTGTGTGTGTGTGTGTGTGTGTGTGTGTGTGTGTGTGTGTGTGTGTGTGTGTGTGTGTGTGTGTGTGTGCGTGCGTGTGTGTGTGTGTGTGTGTGTGTGTGTGTGTGTGTGTGTGTGTGTGTGTGTGTGTGTGTGTGTGTGTGTGTGTGTGTGTGTGTGTGTGTGTGCGTGTGTGCGTGTGTGTGTGGGTGGGTATGTATATGTGTGTGCGTGTGGGGTGTGTGTGTGTGTGTGTGTGTGCGTGTGTGCGTGTGTGTGTGGGTGGGTATGTATATATGTATATAGGTGTGTGTGTAAATGAACATGTGTGTGGGTATACATGTTCTTATGTGTTTTTAGGTATTTTTATTCTCATTTATTGTGGTTGTTGTATGTTTTAGAGAGCGAACATCTACCGAAGACAAATTCCTTGTAAATGTAATTTTACTTGGCCAATAA
>SSNQ01034308.1:66610-89110 GCA_006942095.1 Nothobranchius kuhntae | reverse complement strand
TGACCACTAAAGACTGTAAGGCAGAGAGAAAACATTACCTTTAGCCTGCTCCAAACAATAAATCGTATCTGAATCTGGCTCACAGATTGATAGATTGCCCTCATAGTACGATTTAAGCTGAAGGTCAAGTGAATGTAACTTAAGTCAGCTATCTGAAATTACATTGATTTTCAGGAGGTGCTGAAGATTGCTCCTTCTGATGACACTTGGTCTACTGGGGGACTTCATTGCATACATACTGTAGGCAATGACAGTAAGACCTGAAGAGGTGTGGTTGAACCCGCTGGTGGACACCAGTGATGAGGTATCCTGTCAAGCCGAACAGTCCTATCGGGACATTTTTGACTGTGATTCCAGAGATAGTGGTCAAAAGCTCCTGGCCTGACCTGGAAAGTGGATATGATTTGACCCGACTACCTTAAGGCGTTGTATGCTGTAGGGCTATGGTGGTTGATGCAGCTCTGCAATGTTGCATCAACATCAGTGGCAATTTTGCTTAATTGGTAGACTGGGTGGTGGTCCCCATTATTAAAAAAGGGAGGCCGTGGGATGTGTTTCAACCATAGGGGCATCCCACTTCTAAGCCTCCCTGGTAGGGTCTGTTCAGGGGTTCTGGAGATGAGGGTCTGCCAGATTTTTGAACCTCAGTTTCATGAGGAGCATTGTGATTTTTGATCTGGCAGTGGAACATTTGACCAGCTCCATACCTCTATCAGGGTCCTGGAGGGTACATGGGAGTAAGGTCAACCAGTCTATACATGGTTTGTGGACTTGGAGAAGACGTTTAATTGTGTCCATCAGGGCGTCCTGTGAGGGGGGACCTCAGGAGGATGGGGTACCAGGCTTCTTGATACAGGCTGTTAAGTCCCTGTTTGATTGGTGTCAGAGCTTGGTCTCCATATCTGGCAGTAAGTCAGGCTTGATCTCATTGAGAGATGTTTTCTGCTAAAGCTGCCCTTTGTCACCTATTTTGTTCATAACATTTGTGGACAGGGTTTTTGGCCATAGCCAAGGTACTGAGGAGACCCATTTTGTCAGCTAAAAGATTAAGTCTCTGCTTTATGCCCAGAACACACCAGCTGCGAAGCGGATCGCTCAATAAGTTGGCGCGCTGCCCGTTACTCCTCTGTTCACATCAGGTGAGAATTTCCGACGAGTGCTTCTGCTCACACCTACTATGATTTCATCTTATGATGTAATTAAAAGATCCAACAACATAAATATATTGTAAATATATTAATGAAAAAATTAATTAATTAATGAATAAAAACAACTGGCAAGTTGAAACTGAAAAATGTGATCAGGTTTCTTTGTCTCTCCTATTGTGTTTGGAATATATATATATATTTTTTTTTTTTGGGGGGGGGGGGTAAATCTGTTCTAAATTAAATAAACAACATTGTTGCTATGTTTTGGTTGGTTTTAGCCAGGAAAATGTAAAATTTGAACAGAAACAGTTGAGAGAACGGAGTGAAAAGAGCAGCACCATAGTCTGTAGCTCCATCAACACCCACAGGAAGAATCTCTTTCCAAACTTTGCAATAACTAACTTCCATAGCTCACTTTATGAGTGATTAAACAAACCTAAACATATCCTTTACCCTATTTCTGTTTTCAACAAGGTAACTAGACATTTTGTAATTAGTCGTGTGACTAATACGGCAATGATTGATGGAAGATGAGTGCTAAAAGTGACCTTGACTTATTGGAAAGCAGGAGTCTTGCCTGACTTCACAGATCTGGAGTCAGTTCAGGAGGGTGGGGCTGGCATCGGTTATAGGACAGCTCTCCGTATCCTCCAGGCTAAACGGCTCAGGAAATCATCCATCTTATTTTACTGCTTTTGAAGGAAAGCAATATGCAAATGTGTTAACGCTGATGTGCACCGTGGCCAGGCATTACCGAGGCTTGATTTTCACATTTCTCTGACTCCCTCTCCTCTGTGTGTCTCTGTGACCCGTCCATCCAAACGCCGGGCAAGTGGCAATTCTCACTTATTTGTGCTCTCTTCGAACCGCCCAGCAGACCATGAAATGAGTTCATTTCACCGTAGTGAGATGCAAATAACTAGTGCTACAATCATATCACATCCTGTCATAATCATTTATACATTCTGAAAAGAAAGGAAATGTGTCATTCCTGTCACTTCCTCTGTTTTGTCTCCTACCTAAAAGGACAAAGTCTTCAGACAGAAATGCGTGAAAAACAGGATAAATGAGTAGTGTGCTCCGTTGTTCCTCGCTGCCATTACAAGGATTTCATTTAGCTATCAGAGGCTGTTATGTTATGGCTACACAGCAGTTGTCACACTCATTTCCCCTCTTCAATGCCCATCTATGCAGGAACTCGTCTTTTCCTCCGAGTCTTTCTCTGCACATTAGCTCCACATATGATTTCCAGCCAACAGGGACAACTATTTTATTTTCTGTCACACATCACAAGGTGAAAATGGGCAAATGCATTTAATTGAATAAAAATGTCTCAAATATTGTTCAAACTAATAGTTACATTCCAACAATACCAAGTTCTCTGCCCTTGTCCTTGAATGTCTTGCTCTTTCAGCCCCCTCCACATCAGAATGCTTTATAACTTTAACTGTATGGGGGTGATTCAAACCAGCCACGCCATGGACAGTGTAACTGAATGAAATGACTGTTTTCCACCAAAAGTCATTTTCCCCCTCTCCTCTGACACAGAACTAGTTTGCATGAGATATGGCCTCAAGGTCTCATGCATTTGCTATAAACTGCTTTCTTTCCAGCTCAAGAGAAGAATGAAGAAAGGACTCTCTCCTTTTAATAAATAACTATTTTAATAAAGCTAATCAAACAAAGTGCTAGTCAAAATATTAATTACTTTATTATAATCCTATAGAATATATTAAGTAATATGACTTTAAATGTTTCCACTAGGACTGATCTCACGTAGCGTTAAGACATGACACATTGCTTTACTGATCCAATCAGAATCTGCCAGATCTGACGGAGGCGTGGTTTTGGTGGTGCTTGGTAAACCTGTCATCTTTTCATTCGACCATAAACCAAAACATCAGAAGTATAAAACTATGTCCACGTCATCTTTAACGCCAGTTCAAAGCATTCTAGAGAAGCTGTCGGAGTGGCCAATCCGTAACTTTCCTCTTCAGCCGAAAGAACCAACGACAAGCTGCATAAAATCTGTTGCTGTTCCAACTGCTGCAACAGTTCCTTTCAGAATAAAAGCTGAACCATCAAGACCCAGGTTTGGGTCTCGCTAGATGCCAACAAAACTGTCGTGACCTGGGAGTATCTCAAAGACTGGTCTGGTCGGCTGCCACGGCTGTTTCTACAGGCTTCGGCTCCATAAAGGTCAAGCTGGACCTTTACACCTCCTGATCTAGACGGGGACTTCCGCTAAGGGTACGTAGACCGGAATGGCGTCGAATGTGTTTATGAATCTCCTAACCAAAGCTTAGTGCAAAGACATCACTTTCATTTCCCACCAGAACTAATCGTTTCATAGGATTTGCTGGTTCTGAGCAGCATTCCACATTACACCATTCTCCGTCTCATTCACCTTAGTTACACCATACATTTAGTGTTAAAGTTAGTCTAGTTTTAATTTGTTTAGTAATAAATCTTTAAACTTTTAAACTTGACTCTCTCTCTCTTCTGTTGTTTCTGAATTAATACGAGGTTGTTATCTAATCTCTGCGATAAAAAGTTCCAATCTTCTGGTTAAACAGTACCCACAGATCCTTAAGGTTGATTTCATATTTCCTATGGAATCCTATCCCTTGTGGCTTATTAAATAACATGTAAATTAACTCATTACAACATTTTCAGGCACATTCCAGAAGAGGCTCGCATCAGAGACATGTCAATTTCCACACTCAACATAGGGCTGGGCAGGAAATCACACACAGTTTCAGTGTAAAACATCTAGTAATTTTCAAAATAAAAGACTCATATCTATGTAAACGTGTATGCATCTATACTTGCGACCTGGCAGCTTAATTACTCCCAGCATTGTTTGAGAAGTGTGGCAATGGGTTTTTATGGCATTAAACCCGTCAGTGGAGAGGAACAACATCATTTATGGCATCAAACAGTGATTTCTTTTGGTTTGATGGTGGATGGCATAAACAAACCATGACCTTTGAAGTCTTGAGGGATTTTGTGATCTCACAAATCCAGCTAAGAGTACGACAGAGAAGCCACTCCGCAGCTGAAATTCTTCTGGTGTGTGCTGGCACACAGCAACACTCACAAGCTAACTGTCCGCGCCACTGATGCCGACAGTGTGAAGTAGGAGTTACACTAAGGCCTAGTCCACACTTAGCCAGGTTTTTTTTTAAACGAATATCCGCCCCTCCAAAAACTTGCCTCCACACCACCTCGTTTAAAAAAAAACTCTGTCCACACGTACCCGGATAAATACGTTGTTAAGGACATGCCAGACCTGTAGGCGGCAGTACTTCCCCCGTTCTTAACCTCGTCCTTCGTTTGTGGTCTTCCGCAAGGAGCAGTAATTCCACTTGCAAAAACAAACAAGCAAAAAGCGCTTGGACAATTGATAAAGCGAGCGCAGCTCTGAGGGCATCCATGCTGTCGGCTAGTGTAAACACAGGTCGCCCACGTGATGTCAGCATTTTTCTGTTGCGGAAAGTGAGGTTGCGGACCGTTAAAACTCCGGTTTTGTCCGTCCACACGCAGACACCCAAAACTGAGAAAACGCAGATCTTCACTTTGGCCGGAGTTTTTAAAAAGATCCGTTTTCTTGCGAAAAAACTCCGTTTTTGTGTGGATGACAGGCCAAAACGCAGAAAAATATCTACGTTTTGGTAGCTCCCCGGCTACGTGTGGACAGGGCCTTAGCCTAAGCTTAACCCTGGCTGATGTTCTCCTTGCCCTGCCTTAATTTCTGTTGATCAGATGTACTTTTCAACATTTGGGTATTTTTTTTTTAATCCGAAACCATAATCAACACATTCACAAGAAATCAAGGCTGGAATATCTCCTGCTGTGTCTGATGCAGCTATGTTATTAATGAGGATAACTTTCTAACATGAGTGACAAAAACATTTGAACCTTTTCAAAATGTTGTAATTTTCTCAGATGTGTGTGCAGCTGTTGCCACTGGATGAGAGTAGAGCAGTAACACATTAGTTGTCATGCTGTGGGTAAGAGCTTTCACCCAGGACATGAAGAATCACGACAGAGTAAGAAAAATACAAGTGTTTTATTTCTTAAAACAGAAATAAGGGAACAAAACTAGAACTAAAGGCGCTGCGTCTGAAACACGGGCACGGGGCGGGACCGGAATCTATAAAAGATAAGAGGAGAGGTAAGCGAGACCGGAACCAGAGAACCAGGAGAATCTGACTGAGTGACTGAGAGTTCTTACGGTCAGAGACCAGAAGTTGTGCGGAGGCGGACTGGGAGAGGCTGGAGTGGTGAGGATGGTGCTGAGGGTGGACAGGCAGGCGGGCGAGGAGATCGGAGACCTGAGGATCCTTGAGCGGTGAGACGGGAAACAACTCCAGACCAGGTAGGTGGTTCAGAACAGGAAACTGGAACAGGACAAACAAACCCATTAGCTCAGAACGCAGGACCAGGACAGTTTACGAGGCTAGAAGCTACCCATATGAGAGTATCGACCGGCGCTGGAGTTGAGTCACATCGCTCCTTAAATCCTGGTGGCTCCGATTAGTGGAAACTCCATGCAGCTGTGATGAGTGCCACGCCCACCTGTAAACACAGCGCTGACCAAAACTCACAGCAGATGGAGGCAGACCGTAACATTAGTGACCGTTTGTAACTAGACTTCCTGAGGTTGGAGAATCCCAGAAGGCGCCTAGCAAACGTTAGCACATTCTCTAGTGTCTCTCTTCATGTTAAGCCACCCAACTGAGCACTGCATCAAGATGCAAAAGATCCAATTAAAACAGGTACATAAAGGGGTCCACGGAGGACCAGAGCTGGGGCCAGATTAGGCATTCTTAGTGACATCTTCAGCTCAGATCAGCGTATCAGGGGTTGGTCACAACCTGCAGGCTCAGTCAGGCTCTGCCCTTCTATGTTTATTTGACGACTGTAATTGTGTTTTGTCCCCAGCTGATTGCTGGTGTAAACGGACCGAGGACAAGCAGAAAACAAATGGCTGGTGCAAAGGTTAAGAACCAGTCGTATGAGACAGAGAGGGAGGTGGAGGTCAGACCCAGCGTGAAGAACAGACCCAAAGCCAGGAGCTCCTTGTGGTGCACACTTAGAGCATATGCTAGTCTTGTTATAGGTGAGAAGAGAACAGGCTTGTTGTTAATAACAGAGCAGATAGAAAAAAACAAATCTGACTTGAGCAGGTTTTCACATTTCACAGCCTTTGAATTTGTAATGAATTTATTCAGTGGAGGAACGCTGAATGTATTTCCTTTTCTTTCTGTGGATAAAATCAAAACTGCAGCTTTTCTGTGTGAATCAGGAGGACTGGGTGTGAACCTCACCACAAGAAGCTTCATGAACTGATCCCAAACGATGTTCCATAGCTGTAAAGACACAACAATGCCAGTGAGAAATGTCAGGCTGTAGGAATAAACAGAAAAACACATATTTTCAACCACATTATCATCTGCAGCAGATGAACTGGGAGCAGTTCATTTAGTGATGAGGAATAAACTATTTGTTTTAATCATTAAATAAGGGGGGAGTTATTAAACTGAAATATATGAGGCAATATCAGGAGGTGCAAAATAGCTAAGCTGCTCCGTGATGAATCCCAAACAGCTCGAGGTCACACAGAGTCCAATAACAATGGATGTGCAGATACGCATGGAAAATCAGAGGGGGTGGAAATGAATGCACACTCATTATAGCTCCTGTTTCTCTGAGATGGAGGGAGAATGAGCTGCAAATAAAGGGAAGAAGAAGCTCCCTGGTATGATGTCTGGTTTGAGTCTGAAAAACAGTTTCATCGGCAAACAGCTGGTCAGAGATCAGAAATGCTCATCAGGCGTCAGAAACTGAGGCTCTTTGCTGAGGCATCACAGTCCAGGTCACTTCCTTACTGGTGTTCTCAGCATTTCACGACTTTTGGTGTGGAATAATGGTGCCTCATCCAAAGGGTTCAAATGAAGGCAACTGAGTTTCTTTGGTTTCTTGAAGATGTTTCGCATCTCATCCAAGGAGCTTTGTCAATTCTGAAATGGATGAGAAGCGAAACGTCTCCAAGAAACCAAAGAAGTCCAGTGGCCTTCATTTCAACCCTTTGGATGAGGCACCATTATTCCACACCAAAAGTCATGAAATGCTGAGAACACCAGTAAGGAAGTGACCTGGACTGTGATGCCTCAGCAAAGAGCCTCAGTTTCTGACGCCTGATGAGCATTTCTGATCTCTGACCAGCTGTTTGCCGATGAAACTGTATGACTGAGAACCTTCAGCAATGGTGCCTCATAAATGCTACTGGGACGCCAATTTAAAGCAGTCCCGAGTCTTTTGTAATGCTTTTAACTCAACAGCACACAATGCTGCTCACGTCAAAGCATCTAAAGCACTCAGAGAACCTCTCTGCTCCCGGCCAATATACCTCTCAGTTTAATGCATGTCCTTGTTCATCTCTATGCTGTTGGACCTCCTGGCAACTTCCAGTCACACTGTTCTTCTGTTTGGTGGCTCAGTGTGTAAGTGGTTCTGACAGACAGATCCTTCTCAGCTATGACTAATGATGCATCTTCCTACAGTGGTCTGCTGTCTTGTGGGGTGCCACAGGGTTCCATTCTTAGTCCCCCTCATTTGAGTTGTCTCTGCTTCATCACCTGTCTCTTCACTTTTATGCAGATGACATTCAGATGTACCTGTCTGTAAAACCTGGACATAGTCACTTTCAACACTTCCTCCCTGATGGTATCCTTTAAATAAAAACAAAATTCCTGTTTCCAACAGAACAAAAAACTCATCACAAATCTTTTTGAAATCACAGCTTGAGACTTTTCTAAACCTTTTCCAAATCCAAGACCATGGTCTTGAGTCGAATGGTCTGCTGTCCCTGCGACCCCACTGACATAAGCGGACATTCTATTCAATGATTTTAACACTCACTAAGATGTTTTATTGCAGACGCTTAATACAACTGTTATTGATTACCTTTCACTTACTAATTGTCTTTGCCAAGCACTTTGTTTAGTTTAGTTTTGTTTTCAGTCTCCGTCCTAAGCAGTCCTTTGGGAGTTTGAGCCTTTGATTTTACTGATGCATCTAGATTAGCCTTGGCTGTTAGGACACTGTTGGTCCAATGATTCTGATGACAGTGTTTTCTTCTGACAGTCCCAGCTGCTTTTAAACGTGGCTGTACAACAGCTTCTAAACAAAAAGCCTAAGGGCCACTTTTTTTCTGTGCTTTTTAAAAAGAGAAAACTAAAGTCAATCAATTCAACACTTTATTTATAAAGCACCTTCCGCGACCCTGTCCGGAAGCCCAAGGCGCTGACGTATTTGTATTTGCTGACAAAATGGTGATTTATCTTTCCAAGCCCCTGCTTGGGTGATGGGTCCCCTCCACAAATGTATCTTTTATTGTTTTGTTTTGTTTTGTTGTGTTTTTGATGCAAATAGTACATTTTGAAGCATTTTTTTCTGGACTCTGTGAGATGTGTAGTCCAAAGAATCCGTGAACCAGAACGCTTCAGATGGTCTGCTAATGTTTCTAGAATGCACTCAACATTTGGTAAACCTTTTATAATTTTGTTGTGTGTTCCTCCTTTTTCCCATGTTTTTGCTAGAAACCCATTAGCCATGAGCTCTTTCTTAAAGACAAAACTAGATATTCAATACAGCTGATGAATTCTCTGAAAAGTCATGAACTTGCTCGCTGATATAAACTACTTCTAAAGATGGCGCATGAATACATGAGCTGAGCTTGTTCTGAGCCCACAGAGCTGAAAAGGAACCAAAAGCTGTATCACAGCACAGAACTACTTTTGTTCTCACAAACGCTTCCACATGAAGAAAAAAGGTCAGATTTCTGATTTTGATGCAACTTAAATGCAGAAGAATCCAACCATGTCATAGCTGAAGGGCTCTAACTAAACATTATAAGTACTCCTGGAATATTTTTATTATGAACATTTTTCTAAAACCAGTGATTTCAGAAGCAGAGGCTGCCTTCATGGATGGAGAAAAGAATAGAATTCACCAACAGGAATGGAATGCTTCATTGTTTTAGGTCAATATCATACATCCAGAATCAGACAGAAAATGTTTATATTTCAGCTTCAAAGTTCAAATATTGAAATCCAGTTAGGGTTAGAGGGTTGGGATTTGGATTTGTGTTACTGTTACCTTGTAGAAATTGCAAACTTCTGTTTCTAGTGTTATAGCCTCAGCTAGTACAGTAGATAGTCCGTTCTGTCCAGGATGACGATGACATTTGGAACAGAACCATGCTCTGTTGCATCATGGTGGTTCGAAAAATGACCCGACAAAAACATAAAAGTCTAGTTTCTTACATAACAATAAATACATATTATTTGGATTATAGTTGGTTGACTTTTGATCAAAAGTGCTAAAAAACAGCATTGTTTGCTGTTAAATGAAGGGAAAATTTTTATTTTTCATCAAAACAGAGATATTTAAGGCAATTCAATTCAATTCAATTCAATTATATTTATACAGGGCCAAAATCACGACAAGAGTCATCTGAAGGCACTTCACATACTAAACATTCCAATTCAGGTCAGTTCATTAAGCCAATCAGAAAAAAAGTTTCCTATATAAGGAACCCAGCAAATTGCATCAAGTCACTGACTAGTGTTAGTGACTTTACAGCAATCCTCATACTAAGCAAGCATATAGCAACAGTGGAGAGGAAAACTCGCTTTTAACAGGAAGAAACCTCCAGAGAATCCTGGCTCAGTATAAGCAGCCATCCTCCATGACTCACTGGGGATTGAGAAGACAGGGCAGACACACACACACACACACACACCACACACACACGCACGCACGCACGCACGCACGCACGCACACGCACACACACACGCACGCACACACGCACGCACACACACCAAGCAATGTGTCCATGGTTACACCGTGATTGCTTAATAAATATTCTGTTTGGCAAGAGATAAACTTTAATGTATTTATCCTAATGAATCTATTGTTAAATGGGTAAACTAGCAGTAGCACATCCAATATCATGGAAACAAAAAATTATTATCAGGAGAGGGAGAAAGTTTAAGTGGTTACCAGCAGTGTGCGAGGCGATGGCCCCCTCCATGAGGCCACCACAGGTCAGCAGAACATCATTGTAGCTTCTTCTGGGGAGAAAAACGCTTAGAGAAAAAATAAAGTTAATAGCTGAAGTAGCAGGAAATAATACAGTTAAAAAGCAGATTGTAGAAGAAAGCAGTAGAGTGTGAAAAGTGGTCAGTGTGTCCTCCAGCAGTCTAAGCCTATAGCAGCATAACTACAGAGATAACTCTGGATAACCTAGCCTTTTAGATAGAGGCATGTTGGAGGCAGGGCAAGGGAGAGCCGTCTTTACCGACTGTACACTCCACCTCCCTCTACTCCCCCACTTGTCCAGAGCTGGGCTAACATCAGATTTTAACCATAGGCCCTATCAAATAAAAATGTTTTAAGGCTAGTCTTAAAAGTAGACAAAGTGTCTGCCTCACGGACTGACTGGGAGCTGGTTCCACAGGAGAGGAGCCTGATAACTAAAAGATCTGCCTCCCATCCTAATTTTAGATATTCTGGGAACCACCAGTAAACCCACAGTCTGAGAGTGAAGTGCTCGGTTAGGAACGTATGGAACAATCAGGTCACTGATGTATGGTGGAGCTTGATTATTAAGAGCTTTATATGTGAGAAGAAGGATCTTAAAATCTATTCTGAATTTAACAGGTAGCCAAAGTAGGGAAGCTAAGACAGGAGAGATATGATCTCTCTTTTTAATTCTCATTAGAACTCTAGCTGCAGCATTTTGGACAAGCTGAAGACTTTTAACTACATTCTGTGGACTTCCTGAGAGTAATGAATTACAGTAATCCAGTCTTGATGTAATAAATGCATGAACTAGTTTTTCAGCATCACTCCTGGAAAGGATGCTTCTAATCTTAGCAATATTCTGAAGGTGGAAAAAAGAAATCCTACAAACCTGATTAACCTGGGATTTGAATGACATGTCCTGGTCAATAATAACACCAAGGTTCCTTACTTTGTTCTTGGAGATTAATGTAATGCCATTCAGGTCAGGTGATTGGCTAACCAATTTCCTTTTCTGGATTTCTGGTCCAAAGATGAGAACTTCAGTCTTGTCTTGATTTAAAAGCAAAAAGTTTAGAGTCATCCAATTTTTTATGTCCTCAAGACAAGCCTGTAATATAACTAACTGATTAGGTTCATCAGGGTTAATGGATAAATATAACTGAGTATCGCCAACATAACAGTGAAAGTTTATCCCATGCCGTCTAATGATTTTACCAATTGGAAGCATATATATAGTAAAAAGAATTGGTCCAAGCACTGAACCCTGTGGTACTCCACAAGTAACCCTGGAGTATGAAGAAGAATTGTCATGTACATTTACAAAATGAAATCTAGGATTTATGTCAGGTAGGATTTATGTCGCAGCTTTTATTTTGATAGTAGATTAGCTAATTTTCGAGGAAAACTGAAAAAAACCAACCAAAAACAGCAAATTTTAAAGGTTACACACAATTATTTATTATAACAGACAACTTTATTTTTATTTATTTGTATTTCTGTTATAAACTCTAAAGTCAGGAGCTGTCTCCTCTGATGTTCAGAGTATAAACGTTTGCAGCGCAATACATTATGGGACACGTTGCTGTCCCAGGCCCACGAAAGGATGCATCGATGCATCCTTGATACAATGGGCGGAGCAAGAACACGTGGGAAATTTGAGCGAACTTGCCATGATACGTGCTTGGGATTAGAACAGTACTCAGGCCATTGTTGATGATGTGTCACAAGGTAGTGAGTGCAAAAGTTCATGGGACAGCAAAATAAGGAGGTCTGGACACGTGAGTTTGAGGATTATTTTGTTTGAAAATCAGCTATTTAAAAGGCCTCGCTTAAACAGCTAATGGGAAGGAGCCCCCAATGTGATCTCTACAATCACCCTTCTTTCAATTGCACTTGAAAGCATTGCAAAACTCCCGCAAAATGTGAAAATGTACTTTACGGCAGTTAGCCGCCGTTATAGTGGATGAGTTCCTTTCTACCAAATGTTAACGGTTTTGACGTGCCCCAGAAGTGAGGGGATGCTTTCATTACATTTCAAGTCTATTTGTATGCGCTATGCTTCCAGAACACATCAAACTCCACACTTCAGATCACGCCAGACAGGAAGTCAAACACAAAAGCAGTGTGAAAACTTTCAAAATAAAAGAGACATGCAGGTAAATATTTGCCATTTCCTGTTGCTGGTGTTAACAGAACAGAAAATAAACCACAGGCCTTTAGCTGTCTTTCTCCTGTCTTATTATTGTGTGTGGACTTCTGAAATCACATTTAGTGTTGCAATTCTCCAGTGATTTTGCAACCTCACAGGATCAGCTGTGTGGAAAGCTTTTGCTCTCGTTCCACGTCAGAATTGCTCCCAGTTGGGAATGAGCTTGCGGCTATAACTCCACTATTTTGTTGACCGACCGTTTTCATGGCTGGTAGAAAGAAGGGATCCCTCCAGTGGCAGTTTTACCATTAGGCATAGGTCGGCGGCCGCCTGGGGCCCCCTTGTGTTGGGGGTCCCCTAGTCCTGACCGCCGGCACCCCTCTGTTAATGCCACAATACTCTTATTACCAACCTGTGGCCACAGACGGGATTGGACATGCTTCTCATTACTATAATTCCTGAACCGTTCAAGATATCATTTAAATTCCAAAAGTGCTGAAAAGATTAAAAATGGGGCTTTTCGTGCATATACAATACATTACGGTAGCCACCAAGATTCCCTGTCTTGAGCGCACCGAATCACAACACAGATTCAGAGACGTGCTGAGTTTGTCATCCAAAATGTTCCGTCTTATAACTTTTGAATGGCTGATCAGATTCAAATAAATTCCAACGGTTCCTAAAAGTACATAAAAGCAGCTTTCCAACGATCTATAGCATGAAACAATAAGAGGTATGGAAAATATCGCTACGAGGGGAAATCCTGCTGTACAGCCTGATTGAAACGGAGCGCAGCGCCGCGGTGAAAGCAGATAACGGAACGGGGAAGCTTATTAGCATAAAAAGCCAGCATGAAACTATGGAAATGCCTCAAAGAAAATCAACACGATCTATTAGGTGTCTCAGAAGGCTTATATCTGAAGACAGTGACCAGGAAGAAGGACAGATCTCCAGTGAACCAGGATATGAATGTTTGGTCAGTCTTTATTTTTTTATTTTTTTATTTGAACAACCCTCAACTATTTGCTAATTGTAAGATTCAGCTTCATTCCAGAATTATTTATCTTTTTACAATAAATAATTAGTTTTGCTAAAACAAAAGTTTTTGGTATAGCAGTGAGCATTGTGCAAGAGAAGCACCCCATGGCAGTGTGAGGTGTGCTCTGCCTGCAGCTGGAGAGAAACTGCTTCAAGGTCTACCACATCAAATAAAAACGTCTGAAAGTTTACAAAAATAAATGGTCTTAAAAACTGCTAAAAAAGATACCAAGGTTCAGACTTTTTTAAGAATAGATGCATTACAGTTCAAAGTTTAAATTGTTCATTCCAAATTGTTTGCCCAGTAATTTTGAAGTTCCTGTTCAGTGATGAATGTTAAAAATTCTAATCCGTTTTTTTGCTTTTTTCACTTTTAAGCTGATTTTTTAAAGGCTTTAATAGAAATAAATTCTAAATACAAACCATACACTAAAAGCTGAGGCTGTTCTGAAAAAAGGAGAAGAGTTACACACACTTTGCAATTTTTATTACAATTTTACAGCCATAAGACTAAAATAATTCCAGGCGGCCCTGTTATGATTATGGTCATAAGAAGGTTATTAAGACAGCGATGCACAAACAGGAAGTGATTGGTAGTCATTCCACTAAAATCCAGTTGGTGGTGGTAATGCACCAAATTGTTGTTTGTCAAGTGTCATAAGACCACAAATAAGAAGAAGAAGAGAGGCGAGAGCGTCCGTAACAAACTCAAAGCGATAGTCAAAACATTAAGCATGAAATGGAGTTATCCTAGTGGCTCCAATAAGAGAAAGAAGAAGCGTGCTTCATAAAAGCTTTTATTTTCACTTCTGAAAGTGACGTCGTTTATCGCTGTAAACATCAAAAGGAAGCAGAAAAGAAAGACAATGGAAAATGTTTAAAGGGAGGAAAACATAGACCAAAATGGAAAATAGAAAGAAAGAAAAAACAAAAGTAAAAGCACAGGAGCACTGACAGGGAAAAGAAAGCAGAGCAAATATTGAAAGAGCTCAAAGGGAGGGAAGTACAGGAAAAAAGAGGAGGACTAATAAAAAGGAAAAATAACTCATGTCAGAAGAGGGGAGAGTTTCGCAAATCCAGTTAAAGGTAAGATTGTCGAAAATTTAGTGTAAGGGGCCCCATGTCTGTGCTCGCCTTGGGCCCCCAAATTGCTAAATCCGCCACTGTGTCACTCTAATCTCTGATGTAAGCAGGCTCATGCTGCACCTGCACGTGCAGCCACTCGAGCTAAATTCAGGCTACACGCAGCCAGGCCAATGAGGAGGCAGAGGGACGTAGGCCGGGACGTCCCATGCAGCCAATCATCCAGTCACACTGGAACAGTGTTTCCACAGGGAGGAGAAATGCAAGATCTTTTATTGCAATTTGGCTTGAATCTGGCTCTGAATCTACTTATCTGCATTTTGTTTCCATGTTTAGTTTTATTATTTAGGTATTGTCCTTTAAATTAGTTGGGATTTAAGTGTAATTTTTGTTGTTTATGACTCAGTAACTCCAGGTCTTTCTTGTAATTCTGGTATTTTTTGACCTTTCTAACCAGCCTTCCTGTGAAAGAATGGAGCTGCATTTAGAGTTGCTCAGTGTGAACAAACTGCATATTGGAAAGTGTTCAATCCTTATTTCCCTGACACTGCTTTTCCATTTTACACACGCTCTTCAAGTGTGTAATGTCAGCCCAAAACTGCCTGACTGAAAATGAGTTTCTTCCACCTCTAATGGCTCGTGTTGCTGTCTCTTGTACTTTCTTGCTCCTTTTTTCTACATTCATATTTTTTCTAGGGGAGTCCAATGACCTCAGCAGCACTTTTCCTCCTGTTTGTGCTGTAAGACAGATACAGATGAACTCAGCTCTTGCATTTTTTCTTTCCAAGCACAGTGCTGACTGCACCAGTTTTTTATGTCATGTATCTTTTTAGGCCAGTTATGCAAGCTCTGAGTTCAGTCATACAACAGGGAGTAAAGCAGAGGCCCAGGCCTCAGGACAAGAAGAAGCTCTTGATCAGGACTCGGAAACCTGAGGACACCCTGCTGTTGCTGAAGCTAGAACTACATCTTTCCTAAAAGTCTTCACAGCTCTACACCAGGATCACAGCATCTGGTTTCTGACTATCACATTTAGGAGTTTACCAAAGCCGCTTCAGCGTCATCATTTCTCAACATCAGATATTCTGAGTTGAAACATGGACAAAAAGACATGCAGGTGAAATGAAGTTTTTGGAGCAACAGGCCTTTATTCAATATCTCCATTTCCTTCAGCTCTCAGCAATAAGTAGACCTCATTTTTGAAAGGTTATTAAATTTTATTGGGGTCATTGAGAGCGGGTGTGTGTCTCCTGCACTCATCAGATGAGAAGGTGGCACCTTGGACAGGCGTGCAGTCCATCACAGGTATACACACCGACAAACAACAGTCACACACTCATAACTGGCATGCTAATGCCACAGCAGGTGCCATTTAGACTGGGAATCATCTTGCTGCAAGTCCTGCCAACTACACTACACTACAAAACCTCAAAACAAAACAGAGTTGTGTTGCTTTAATTAAAAATCAAAATATAAAAGAAGAAAAGTGTCTGTCCGTCCCAGCAGCTTGAGATCAGCACCAGGGACAGCGCCTGTTTCTGATGTTCTGATCTGCACCCCAGTATGAGCGTCCACCCCTCCCCCACCCCTGGCTGCAGTGTTCAGGATCACCTTGATGACATCGAAGGAGTGCTTCTCCAGAAAACACTGGGGGCTCAGATGTGTGCTTATGCTCCCAGATGACTTTGATTAGCAATCCTTTTAAATGTATTTGTTTCTTAGCTTAATGCTTTAGACAATCCTTTCTGTGTTTGGCCCTTGACTGGTCACGGAGCTTTACTGGTTAGTCAGTATTGCCCAAGATCTTCATTAGGGTTCCCTTATTAGGGCTTTCTTAGTTGTTTGTTAGAGTGCAACAGTTTAGATTTCTGTGTTTTTGGTTGTTTGGCACTTGATGGATTGTTGCCCCACTCATTATATTTACACATAGTTTACGCCTTGACTGCATTTTCTCTATTTGGATTCACTTCAGCTAATCAGTTTAGCCTGGAGACATATTTTTTCATAAATACATACTTTTATGTTGGTAGATGGCACTGAACATCCCTAGTGTAAATAAAACCCTTATTTACCTTTTTACTCTTGCACACGTCTCCCTATGTTGCTCCATCCTTCACCCTTTTAAATCTGGGTTGTGACACAAAAAAATCAAAGGTTACTGAATTATTTCTTGCTTTAGGTGTCACTGTTAGAACATAGACAAATGTACTTTTTACTTTCAAGCAACTAGGTTAAGTGGAACCAGCTGAGATAACTTGGTTGAGTACATTTTACATTACATTTCTTACAGTGTGAATCCTGTAGGAACTTTTCGGTTCCATTAGGGCAACTGGGGCTTGAATCGCAGAATGTTTGTGTTGCAAATGTAAAATCATCACAATATTTAATTCTAAAGAACATTGAATAAATGCAGCAATCTGCAGTTTTCCCATTTCAGGAGTTATGTATGATTTTTCAGAAATCCATAAAAGTGATTATCAAAAATATGTCAGATACTTTTGCCAAGCCCGCCCCTGTCCCATAGAGCTCATTGCAATACAAACTGAGCACTGGTCAGCACTAACCAATAGCATTAGACTATTGCTTGTGTCAGATGTTATTCACAGAGCATGCTCGAGCAGTTGAGGACTTATCTTGGTTAATGCAGAGTTTCTCATGAACAAGTAAGTCTTATAAGAAAAAACAACCTGAGCAAAATGCAAAATCATGGTAAAACAACATGTGTTAGCTCTGTTTTGTGGGCTAGAGGAGCACGCTCATGAACGAGAGGCGTTGCCTTCGGCCGTAAATAGGAAAGTGGAAACCGCGGCTTAGTGCGATACATTTATCAACCACTAGATAGTGCTGTCACATAAAAGAAAATCCATATTTTATATTTATTCAGAGAAATTAGTTGGGGGTCATAATTTTATGTGTGATAGGTGTAACTGTTCTTTAAAGGTGTGAAAATATCAGACTGTTCCAGATGTTTTAGCATTAATAACATCATTATCAATGACTGGAACCAATAACAAAGTCAAATAAAAGAGCCATGTCATCATCTAATAATTATATTGTTTTTACCTCCCAGTTTCTTGTGATATTGGGATTAGCCTCTTTTTCTGGCCAAGGTTTGAGTTTCCTGGAAGTCTGAGATGCTGGATTAAACCAAAGGATATGAGCATATCTATCCTTGTAAATAAGTCCTGATGGACAGGACTCCATCTCTATGCTGGTCCAGAACAGCAGTTATTACCCACATTTACATTTTATCTGCTGCTAAAATAACGAGCATAAATCACCAGGGCTGGGGCAATTACCCGCTGAGCTGCAGCTCAGAGTTCATCCTGAAAGTGACACACTCCGAGTGGAGATGGCAGTGAGGAATGAGTGTGACCAACAAACAGAGCATGCATCACAACACCAGGGTTTGGTTTGTGCATTAATGTTGTCCTTGCTGAATGTCCACAAGTCTGAGTCCTGCTCACCAAGTTTCAGCTCATTCATCATGTTAGAAGCTGGCAGCAAAAAAAAAACTTGTTCAGGTGAAATATGTTAATAAGTCAGCCTCCATGGAACCAGTCAGGATGGTTCTGGATACCTGACAGGTTCTACCCCAGCCATGAAAATAAACCCAGCAGAGAAACCAAAGAGATTTAGTCTAAGTTAGAGTTCAGATCATAGTGTCGTGTTTCAGATGGACCGGGGTCATCAGGATCCGGGAACATTTGACTTCTTCTTTAGGACAGACACGCGATTCTCACCAGGAACATGGCTAATGTTTGTGTTCAATGGAGGTCTAAGGTCCTAACAAGTCCCAATAGTGATCACCAGCAGATAAAACAGCTTGATGGGTACAAAGTTTGCTTCTCTTAGGAAATCAGTCAGGAAAACAGATAGACAAATTGGACCAGAAAATTTTACAATTTTTCTAAACTGTGACATGTTTTAATTTGATGTCATAGGTTGCGGTTGGGATGACAATCAGCTCCTCTAAATCTGATATGGTCATGAGTCGAAAAAGGTAGAATGCCTTCTTCAGGTCAAGTATGAGGTCCTGCCTCAAGTGGAGGTTTGTTCTCGAGTGAGAGAAAGATGGAGCGTGAGATTGATAGGTGGATTGGCGCTGCGCCTGCAGTGATGCTGACGTTGTACCAGCTGCTCCCAGCACACACTACCCAGATGTCGTATATTTAGCATCTTTTTTCAGCCTTTTTATTTGACATCATTGGGTGTTGTTGAGGTAGAAAACATGGATTCTAGCATTTAGATTAGCCTCTTCCCATTAGGTAGACATGAATTTTGCATATATTGGTGAATATCAAGCATGGTTTTGTAACAACATTGCTGGAAGTGGTTGTGGACCTGGTACCGAGCTGTTGGGTTCAAGTTGTGTGATGCATAAAAATGGTAATTTAGCACCCCCTAGTGGTGATTTGTGATATGAGGTTAGCGCATCTGAAAACATATTTTCTAGAATTCTGATGAGAATTAAAACGAGAGGTCATATCTCTCCTGTCTTAGCTTCCCTACAATGGCTGCCTGTTAAATTCAGAATAGATTTTAATTTCAACTCAATTCAAGTCTATTTATATAGCGCCAAATCACGACTCAAGTGTCGTCTCAAGACTCTTCAGACAGTAAACATTCCAATAGTTCAGTTCATTAAGCCAATCAGTAAAACATGTCCTATATAAGGAACCCAGCAGCGAGACACTGACTGGTCTCAGAGTCTTTACAGCAATCCTCATACTAAGCAAGCATGCGGCGAAAGTGGAGAGGAAAACTCCCTTTGAACAGGAAGAAACCTCCAGAGGATCCTGGTTCTGTATAAGCAGCCATCCACCATGACTCACTGGGGATTTTAAGATCCTGGTTCTCACATATAAAGCTCTTAATAATCAAGAGAGAGCTGAGCCGGAATGCAAGTTCTTGATTTACCAGTCAATCTATGTTCCTACCCTCATCTGTGGTCATGAACTTTGGGTAGTGACCAAAAACATACAAGTGGCCAAAATGAGTTTCTTCCGCAGGGTGGCTGGGCTCTACCTTAGAGGCAGGGTGAGAATCTCGGTCATCCGGGAGGGGCTAGATCCGCTGCTCCTCCACGTCGAGAGAAGTCAGTTGAGGTGGCTTGGGCATCTGAATAGGATGCTTCTTGGACGCCTCCCTGGTGAGGTTTTCTGGGCATGCCCAACTGGGAGGAGACCTAAAGGAAGACCCAGGACATGCGGGAGGGTCAATATAGCACAAGAGTCGTCTCAAGGCACTTCAAACAGTAAACATTCCAGTACAGGTCAGTTCATTAAGCCAATCAGAAAAAAAAAATCCTATACAAGGAACCCACCAAATTGCATCAAGTCACTGACTATGTCACTCGCCTGGCCAGGAAACACCTTAGGATTCCCCCGGAGCAGCTGGCCCAAGTGGCTGAGGAGAGGGAAGTCTGGGCATCTCAGCGTAGGCTGCTGCCCTCGCGACCCGACTCTGGATAAGCGGCTGAAATTGGATGGATGGTTGGATCATTTAAGGCTGTAAAGGAAACAAAATGAAGTCTTTTTTAAATGTGATTCTTTGCTCTATCAACATTTTATCTGGTAAAAAACAGATTCTAAATCTGACTGATGACAGTCTCAGCATGGAGAAGAACTACGCATCATACGGTATAAATAAAATCCGTAAACTGCTGAAGGGCTTTGCTGACATGAACACATTATCAGTCAATCAAAACGTTATTAATCCCAGAGGGAAATTAGAGTTTCAGTACACACAATTCAGAACATCTCATTGACAGCAGATGTATTATCTCACCCTCAGATTCACTCATACAGATTGCTGATCTGTATGAGTGAATCTGTTCAATAACAAGCCACAACCTAATGGAAGAGACTGTGGTTGGAGGGTTGGATGGGATGTCTGTTGCCAGCAGAAAACAGGATGAACTGAACAGGATCCAATCTCTCATTGGACACTTAAAACACTTAAGACTTTTGGTCTTAGGATCTATTCGTCTAAAAGACCTGTTCTGTTCATAGATGTAGTTTTGACTTAAGAAGGAAGGGGTGGGGGTTGGGGCAAGGATCTTTATAGTAAGGGGTATGTCATTGGGAAAAGGGCTTAAACATAACAGTTTGTCTTCTACTTGGTTCTAGTGCTCAACCAGTGTCTATTCAATATAGTGTAATACAGTATTGTTTTTGGTTCTGTTATGAGGAACAGCAACAGCTGTGGCGTTTTTGGGAGGAAGCAGGTGGCTCTCTCTCTCTCTCTCTCTCTCTCTCTCTCTCTCTCTCTCTCTCTCTCTCTCTCTCTCTCTCTCTCTCTCATTGGCTTGTCTGTTTTATCCATCTGCCAAATCAGTGGTGGCTAGTGAATTACGCCTCGTTTATACTTCTCCGTGAGCTCCTCATAGGAGAGATCCACATGGAATGTCGGAAAGGTTTTCACATTCGAACTTCTGTTCAGGCAGCGGAGCGTTGCAAAGCAATTCCCCGCCAGGACAACAGAGGGCACAGAGCTGTTCTGCGGTATCCTGCCACCTTAACACTCACATTTCCGGTCCCCGATAGTGTATTTACTAATTTGTTTATAGATTTCAGGGACTTTGTAACACGAACAAATTTGTCCTTCATTCTCCTCCACCTCTTCATGCGGTCGCCACCTCTAAACTCACATTTTCCGTCATTTCAATCTGTCCATATTTTGTACTCTTTCACTCACGGGTGAATAAAAGTTCGTATTTTTGGACTTTTTCCACGATGCATTCTTCAGTCTGTTCTGGGTCTGCTGCTAAACATCTGTTTACCTTTTAACAAAGCTACAGTGGCGCTGGTGACAAATATACAGGAAGCGAGGTCCTGACTAATCACAAGCTTGAGGTCTCCATCACTTTCGACGAATGTTTAAAAATTTGGTAATGTCTCCGTCACCCTCTGTGAGCCTGTAGGAGAGCCCTTGCTCCGACGTATAATGGCGTTGCGTGTCTCCGCACAGATGCAGACGAAGAAGTTTAATCAGGATTTAGCCTGCCAGGCGAGATTTGCATGGTGTGTTATGGGTGAGTGCATATGAATAATGAGTTTTTTTTTATAAACTAGTACTATTAACATGTTTCTTATCCATTTGCTTCCTTACAAAATAATGGTTTATGGGCAGATAAATAAAGGAAACAATGGTTTATTAAAAAAAAAATATATATATATATATAATTATTTAAAATATTTGTAATTTTGAGTCACATTCCTGGTTTTTTAAACCAACAGCAAAATTCAAGCAAGTAGAAAACGTAATATAGAAATACTCACTAAACATTAGTCTCTAACGTGTTTAACTAAAATGTGTCAAAGAGGTAAATACTTCATCATTATTTTCATCCTAAAAACAGTGAAAAGTGTTCACATTATGAATGCAGTAAAAATAGCCTCATCACTCATAATTCTAAAAATTAAGTCTGAAAATTGCGGTTGTGACAGTTGGGCTGATTTCTGATGCGCTATTCGCATATCACCACCAGGGAAAGCCAAATCACCGTTCTTAAGTGTCACACCGACAGGCCGGCAAGAGCAAAATTGTTCCAAAACTGTGTTTAATATTTACCAATATAAGCAACTTCTGCATAAATAACAAACAATGCTTATTTCATGAAGTTAGAATCATTAACTCAGTCTTATCTTTGCCGGTTTAAGGTTAAAATAATCTGTGTTATAGTAAAATAAATCCACCTTTTTACATGCAAGAGAGTGTTCAAAAGTCTCTTCCATCATTTTCTGGTTCTTCATAATAACAAAACTCCACGAGGTGTACTCAGCTGCTCTACAACAACAAAGGACGGTGAACTGTGGAGAATTTCCGGTTTTGTCCTGACCTGAGCTGAGACTCTGCCCTGCCGGAATTCTGTGCAGGTCTTCACGGGTGCTGTAACCCTACGCCCAAAGGCTCTCCTGTTGTTTGTATTGGAGAGGAGGTTCCAGCGCACATGCACCAGTTAGCGTAAGTCTGTGGTAGTAA
>SSNQ01034308.1:0-64771 GCA_006942095.1 Nothobranchius kuhntae | reverse complement strand
CATATCACCACCAGGGAAAGCCAAATCACCGTTCTTAAGTGTCACACCGACAGGCCGGCAAGAGCAAAATTGTTCCAAAACTGTGTTTAATATTTACCAATATAAGCAACTTCTGCATAAATAACAAACAATGCTTATTTCATGAAGTTAGAATCATTAACTCAGTCTTATCTTTGCCGGTTTAAGGTTAAAATAATCTGTGTTATAGTAAAATAAATCCACCTTTTTACATGCAAGAGAGTGTTCAAAAGTCTCTTCCATCATTTTCTGGTTCTTCATAATAACAAAACTCCACGAGGTGTACTCAGCTGCTCTACAACAACAAAGGACGGTGAACTGTGGAGAATTTCCGGTTTTGTCCTGACCTGAGCTGAGACTCTGCCCTGCCGGAATTCTGTGCAGGTCTTCACGGGTGCTGTAACCCTACGCCCAAAGGCTCTCCTGTTGTTTGTATTGGAGAGGAGGTTCCAGCGCACATGCACCAGTTAGCGTAAGTCTGTGGTAGTAAAAGAAAAGTAACAGAAAATACATCACAAGACGATTCGATGGCTTCAAAGTTACATTTGTTCAAAGTGTAAATAATATTTTTAAACAACACAATCTTGAACCGAAGCATCAAAAACTGACGAAGGGTGACCACGCGTTGGGGCTTCTGATGTGTTGGGAGTCCCAATATGTCAGAAGCCCCAGCGCGTCGGGAGCCATGGGTTCCAGACGTCCATGGTAAAAAGCACATTTCGTTGACATTTAACCTATAACCTCTTGCTATTTAGCCTTCCCCTCATCCCCATCCTAACCTTAATCCTCTTGCACATTAAAAACGTTGCTCCTAGTTGCAATGTCCCTCTCCAACACGGTAAATGGGAAGTTTAGAATGAGCAGAAAGGTTAAGGTTAGGATGGGGGTGAGGGGAAGGCTAAATAGCAAGAGGGTAAAAGTCAAAATTTGGTGAAATCAGGTTTTAGCGCGGGAGTTGGATAACGACGCTGTGGCACTGTGTGTCAGCTCCCGCTTGGTCACACTGCATCAAATATTTGACGCTTCGGGTGTGAGAATGTGTTGTTTTAAACTACACTTAAATGTAGTTTATACACAGCACTTGTAGTCTGTATGATGTAGAGTTCACTTAGTTTCAATTTCATGTTTCTTCTTCTTCTTCTTCTTCTTCTTCTTCTTCTTCTTGCGAGACTGGTGGGGCGGTGCCCTAGTGCCACCTATGGACGAGCCATCACTGGCCAACGGCTTCAAGTCTCCAGGTTACTGATCAATATCCAAATGTGTTCAGATCCTGTTTTTTTTTAAACAAAAGAGATTTTCATACAACTATCAGAACAGTAAAGATATTAAAAGCAGTTTGACGTGAGTTAGAACCAGAGCATGGAGGTCTCCATATAATCTCCTAATAATGGAGAAAAAAGGCAGTCCTAATAAAATGCACCAACCCAGATCATCATCTAGCTTTCTATTGGCTGGGGACCTTCGGCCTGGTTGTTTTGCTTCAATCCAAAAGCACATGAAAAATCAATAGGAGTGGGATTTGGAGGTGCAGATAAAATGCCAGAGAGAGAGAGATTTGTATGAATTTGAGTCAATTTAAAACATATTTGAGTGTGAAGTGTTTTGAGAAGAGCAGTACAAGATAAAAGGGTTTGTTTATAAAATGTTTTGTAGAATTCTTACTAAAAGCTTAGAAAAAATAAATTACACACACAAACTAAATTTCCAACCTATAAAACACTGCATATGCACTGCTGCACACGATCACCGCTTTATAAATAACATTCCACTTGGAAACATAACCCTCCTACACACCCACGTTCTGCCACAAATGGTCGGTGTGGCTTAAACTCACCATCTCACCAGCTGCTGCCAGTTCCCTTTGTCCAAAATGTGCCCACACCAGGGTCAGTGTTTGCTTAAAGTTGTGAACATTTTCCCATCAAATTTTTCTATACAAATCCCAAACTTTGCATAGAAAGTGACTTTGGCATTTGTTAGACCCTGCTTTGCATATAAAAGCAAGAAAGGTGTATGTAGTGATTGCACCATATGTTTATGTTTTAGCCTGGATTTCTCTTCTTCTCTCCTGGCTTCTGTTGCAGCTGAAATCCCTCCCAGCCAGTGGTGAAGCAATCAGCAGACTCTGGTTGTTTCTGAACTAAAGCAGGATTGTCCAAAAGACCAAACAAAGTTAATTATCTGAGTAGAGCATGTCGACTCAATCCCGTTTCAGACACCCAGCTGTTCCTAGCATGCACTACCCAGATGTTGCTGCCTTCTTCTCGTTCTTCTGCCTCCTAGTGGTGGCTCCGGTCCATACAGCATGCAAGCCTTGCACAAGCATACAAATCCCTGCAGCTTTGCTTGTTAAGCAAACACGGGGCCCCAGCACAAGGCCTGGGTTTGGTTCTGTGTATCTCAGCTCTTGAACATAGACACTGCTGTGAATTTTCTACACCACGGCACCCACCCACCTGCTAGAAGGCCAGAAGAATAAAAAAAACTTGGACTATTTATTTCATTAGCTCCTGATTTCAGACTCTAAAAGTGACTTGGGAGAAGTTAAGCGTCTGTTTGTTTGGTAGCTGCTGTGGTGGCAGGATGTGCTGTCCCTGTCAGCACTTTGTGAATTACTGATATTTTGTGGAGGACACAGCAAAAATAACTTTAATACAGTTAGAAAACACACTTTAGTTGTTTTTAATGTTCCAGAGCTGTGAATGCTACATAAAGCTGTTAGCTTAGAACAGGGGTGTCAAACTCAAATTCACACTGGGCCAAAATGAAAAACTGGGACCCCCCCCGATCCAAAAGAGAGTCTCCTCAGGGGCACGTAGACACGACACGATTGTGTCTGATGCCGTTTAATTAGAAATCAGCTTTCTAGTTTAATGCAGACCAAATTCAATCACACTCAGAACTCAGTTTCTTCCAGATACGAGGGTTCTGATTACATCACATTACGCTACATCATGCACCATCACGTCATTGTTTTTAGGTGTCATGTCTTATAATTTGTTCAGAAAATAAATTTCTTACTTTTCATAAACTTGACTGTCTGAATTAATATGAAGTGTACTTACGGTCCCTGAATAAACAAAGAATCCTAATTCTTCGGGTTAAACCACTTTTAGACCAATCAGGTTGGATTTCCATACTTATGTAGAAATTCACATCTTAGTGGTCAAATGTAGTATAATATATTGAGCTTCAAAAGCACCCAAAATACATCCGTAGACTAACACTACAAGAGGCATGAAAACAGGCTTCAAGCTAATTTGTCCTCCAAATGTGCTATAACAGCTTTAACGCAAAGTTTCTACCGTCCACAGAGCAGAGAAAGAATATGATCCACTGTACCAAGAGCAGGTCCTGCAGGTCTGACACAATCAAAAAGGAACAGTTTTTATTTTTTCCGGCAAATCAGGTGACACACTGTTAAAATGTCATAAGCGTACAAGACAGAGAGAAATGATTGCCTGGGGTTTGGCAGCAGTCATACTTATGACATCACAACCGATAGTTGAAAGTATCCTGCTACTTCAGCAATACTTGTGAAGCTTCCTGGTAAATAACATGGATCAAAAATAAAAGCTAGCAGATAAATGTCACCTGCAGAGACGGTACTTCCCTTTAGCGTGTCCTGATAGCGCCATATGTTGTTGACAAACACAATGCTAATTCACCTACTAATTTTTTCCACTCATCTTCTAATCTCTGTCTACTCGAAATGTTTTAAAGTTAGACAGAGAGATGTTGAAGTTTGGCCATGTCTGAGAAAAACGTGATACTGCGTTCTTCATTTTCTGGCTGGGTCTTATCAGCGATCAAAACTCGTCCATCTGATTGACAACGGGTCTCACATTCTCCATAACGATCGAAGGAAGTGATGGTCTTCCTCTGTTTCTGCTTTGCCCTATATAATAATAATAATAATAATGCATTGAACTTATATAGCGCTTTTCTAGACACCCAAAGACGCTTTCACACACTCTCACATTCACACACTGCTAGTGATGGTAAGCTACTTGTAGCCACAGCCGCCCTGGGGAGGTCTGACAGAGGCGAGGCTGCCATTTGGCGCCGTCGGCCCCTCTGACCACCACTAACACAGGCAAGTTGGGTGAAGTGTCTTGCCCAAGGACACAACAGCAGGACACCCCTGGCGGGAGCTGGAATCGAACCCATGACCCTCCGATCATGAGGCAACCCGCTCTACCACCTGAGCTACTGCTGCCCAGATGAGTTGCTTCTCTGCAACTCATCTGGGGTTTGGGGTCACAGTTTCAGCTGTTCAAATGTCAACTAGATTCTCCTTCTCGTATAAAATACGATATACAATAGTTTGATGTTGCTATGGTTACACACACTAATAAGTAGCCAAAGATCAACTGCAAAAGGCCTCCAGGTAACACTGTGTATAGACTAGAACAAAATACTCTTAACAGCAATGCCTTACAGCTGCAAAATGAAAAATTCCCAAAACCAAAAAGCTGTCTACGTAACAAGCTGCCACTACAAGTTGCTGTTCTACAAGTCAAAAAGCGTTTCCCCAAATCAGTTCAATTCAGAGTGCTGAAACATTTAAGAGTGAATCCTGCTGGGGTCCTGTGCAGCTCTAGGCAGTCGCTGATAGGAGATTCACAACACATCAAATCCTAATGTGTGTGTTTTTAATTGTGGGACTTAAGCGCTCTGTAGCTGTGTGATTATTCTCCCTGTCATTAGAGAGTTATTATTCTCCTTTTGACTGAAATATGAAACAGACATAAAAATTATTCTCAGTACTGAAGGCTTTTTTTCACTCAGCAAAGCCTTAATGTCTCACCAGCACTTACAGACTAATGGAGGGTTCTCTGATCTGATTTTGACATCACACCTGGTTAATGGCTGTTTAAATCAGGCGTGGATACATCAAAATAACTGGATTCTTCTAAAGCTGTCGGTATAAGGAGGTGTATGTTTATTTAATGGCACTTGTCTGATTTATGCGTTAGTCTGGTTTTGTGTAGCTTGTGTTTCCTAAATCTAATCATTTTTTACTTTGTCTTACCATTGAGATACAATATCTACTCTCCAGGAAGTCCTTGTCGAAGGAGCCCTGGTTTTAGAATAAAAGACTAATGGAAGAGGGCATGACAGGTCACTGGCTTCACAAAAAGTAAAAGGGTGTGTCATGAAGCTTGGCAGAGGACTGTAAGGACACCAGTGCACAGTAGGCTGTAGAAAACAGTCTGTATTAGCCTGGAGCCAAGAGGAGATGCTACCGCAGCAGAGTTCAGGTAAAGGCAGAGTCGAGAGCAGGTGTGGGTTGGAACCCGGATGATTCAAAGCAGGTTCGAGGAGCAGGCAAGAGACATTGTCAAAGACAGGCATGGATCAGAACGAGGTAGGTTCAGGACATGGTCATGGCCAGGCGTAAGCCGTGGAGGCAGGCAGAGTTTTTGGTGAGGGTCAGGCGTGAAATGAGGTCTGTAGGCAATGATCAGGCAGGATGAAACAGCTGGAAGATCTACTAGCAGGAGCATTCAATAATCTGGCAGAGTGCTGGTGGTTGACTGTGGAATATACAGCTGGTGAGGCAGGTGTGTGGCATGAGCTTGATGAGGGGACCAGGTGTGATGCATGAAGGCTGATGAGGTGGATGATGGTAGCATGGAGGTCAGGATCATGACAGTGTAGCGTCCAGAAATGGTCAGTTTTCACCAATATATTTGACCAACATCATCTGCGAGAACAAATCCACTATCTAGGTGGATTTTCTCTCCTGCCTCCTAAAGTCCAGGCCTCTGCAGTGCTTGACACACACACAAACAGCTCTTTTCAAGGCCTCGGCTTTCCCCTTTTCGTTTCCACAGGATTCCACGCTCTGAATAAAACGTGACCTTTTACAACTCATATGTTTAAATAATCATATGGTTGAAGAAACCAGATGTTAAATGAAATGTTTGAATAATAGGTGCCTAAATCAATGAAGCTGAAATGAAAATTGTTCTGCACCCGGTAGGCCTGGTCGGGAGGCAGCTGAAGACTGATTAGATCAGGAAATAATTCTGTTTCATCACCATCCTTGTTAATAAACTTGTACAAATCAGAATTTGACACGTTTGAAGGCATTACCAAAATACCTCAGAAAGTCACGCCTTCAGTCAGATACTCCTAGGGAAGTTGAAATGAATGTTAAACAATAACAATAATCTCCTTATAGTGTTTATGAGTACTGCTAGAATCACTTGATAAATCAACAAATACTGATCTGGTGTAGTTTAAGATCTGAAATGAACCATTTCAGGAACAATATCCATTTTAACACCTGAGAGGGACCAAGATGAATAAGTGGAGGAACACAGGAAATCTTCAAAAACAGTTTTCTTTTATTTTTCACAAAATAGCTCAAGCTCATAAAAGAAGTCAGCAAACAAACAAACTAACAAACAAACAATTCTAAACTCAATAAACTGCTAACTTAACATGTCGACTGACTGAAAAACGTAACTGACCTAACAAACAAAGACTCACAACATAGACACTGGATGATCAGACCATATGAACAATGGGGATTACTAGACAAACATTTGGTAACAAAAACAAGGAATCAGTACAGTCATATTGTTGATGAACCTAAACACCCTCACCCATAAACCTAAATATTTTACTTCAAACATAAATTAATTAACAAATGACAAAATAACAAACTAAAGGAAATCCTTCGGCCCCCTCTTCCTGGAGCGATTGGTTTGGCCCCATCAGCTCCTCCTATATTTATCTGCCTGTCCCATCTCAGGAAGCAGGAAGCGGAGAACCTCTCAGCAGGTAAAAGAAAACATGAAAGAACTTAAATAGAAAAAATGACAGCCATGAAATACAGCAGTTAAATAAATGTGTGCACTTACAATTAGAACTAATGCATTCAAGCCATCTAATGTAAACTTACAAACTGAAATCATGGTAAGTGAATGAGAGTACTAACGTTCACTGTTGTGTGGACATGGATGTGGCCATCACAACATCCTTGATTAAATGCACATGTTGTTTAAACATTTTAGGATTTAAACGTCTTGTTCATTCAACACATTTGATTATATCAACCTATAAATTGTAAAGTCATTTATGAACTTTATTCAGAGAGAAAAATGCAGGAGTTTCCACATTAGGCCTTGAGCAAAGATGTTATGGCTTCTTTGACTGGTTGCACGTTACATATCCCTGTTTTTTTTTTCTTGGTGGCCAGACAGCTGTGATGGGCTGCTGGATGTGTGACGCAGTTCGTGGCTGCAAATTAAAAGTTAATGAAAACTTGACCATTGGTATGATACATCCCCCCCCCCCCCATGTTTGTGATCTATCAAACATGGAATACGCACAGCTGCACGCAGTGTCCACTTGATAAATCAGAAACTATCTAGAAAGGATCTCAGCTGTTTTTGATCACATCCCACCCTCAACACGCCCACTTTCTGCCATAAATAGTCAATGCAAAGTGCCTTGTGGACCTCATGCATATACATAAGCCGGCTTGTTGCAGCGCTCCGCCATTAACGATGGCGATCGCAGATCAAGGAAGCGCTATTTCACAGAAGCAGAAATTGAGGTACTTGTGGGTGAGGTGCAGAAATGGAAGGAAGTACTTTTGCAAAACAAATAAGAGAAAATTCACGGAGTGGCACAGCGTTCTTCAGAGAGATCTGTGGCGGATATAGAAAAATGATCAAATCGGGATTCAATCACCAGACTCCCTGGAAACAGTCGCGCGCGCTAACCAGTAAGCCAAACAGAGATGTCCCTTGACTCCTCCTGGTGTGTAGAGCGTCATGTTCTCTCCAATTTTCTAGAGTTTTGTTTTAAAGTTTGTAAATGAGAATTAAACCAGGGAGCCGACTTTCTGTCCCTAATTACCTTCTTTTTTAAAGGGGCAACATCATCTAATGCCACACGTAAAGAGGAATTAACATGATGAACTAATCTGCATCAATTTGTGAGGGGCTAGAACTGAAAATATTGCCCTCTGCTACGTTCCTCTGAGATGCTGAGGACAGTAAAGATGGAACAGTTGATTTAAAAGATGCAACAGCGTTGTCAGATAGACCGACTATAGTGAAATTTACTTTCATGTTTAGAGGACTCTGTTATAAAAAACTCAAAACTTACCAAAAAGTGGTCAGAGAGGACTGGATTATGTGGAAATATCGTTATATCCGTACACTCTATGCCATAAGTCAGCACAAGATCTAATGTATGATGGCAGCAGTGGGTGGAGCTATGTATTCTTTGGGTTAAACCAACTGAGTCTAAAATGTAACTAAAGGATGATGATGATGATGATGATGATGATGATGACGATGTTTGTGACAATGATGGTGATGAGGACGACGATTAGTGGTGGTAGTTATGATGGTGTTGATGGTAGTGATGATAATGGTGACGATGGTGATGATGGTGACTACAACAACGACAGTGATGGTGATGTTGTTGGTGAAGATGATGGTGATGGTGGTCTAGAACAGCTGATAAAATAATCTGTGATTGATTTAGGTCTCCTGATGAGGTTAACGTATCCATTACTTAGTCAGGTCACAGCATGTTGATTGCGATCACAGGTCAAGGGCACAGCACAGATACGAATGTGGATGATCTGGTGAGAGGGAGGGAATGAAGAACCATGTAGCATTCACAAGTCCTGGTAAAGGAACCAGTTTAGATTATATTTAGTGTAACTTCAGCTTATCACCAACAGAAGGTAATAATTTAACATAAAGACATCACCACATCAGCTAAATCTACAACTATGAACATTCCTTAGTTTTCTGAGTTTTAGAAGTTCAGTTCTTTAATCAGGAGGACACCTTGCCGTACAACCTCCATTGGCTCTTTGAAGGTTACTGCTAATTAGGACCATTTATCATTGTGCTCTAGCCAATAGTGACAAGAACATGCTCTTTCCTGTTTTTCATTACCGCTATCTGTAATGAAGACCAAACGTGTCTCTGGGATAACATGAAAGCATGGAGTGGGAGGAGCTTCAGCAGGGAGCTCACTGGACGTCGCATTGCTGGGTGAGGGGAGAGTGGCAAGACAGTGGGAGAAGGTAGAAGGAAGGGACAGATGAGCACAGGAAAGGGATGGACAGAAGAGGGACTGGACCGTAAGTCCTGCTGAAAAAGTCAAGCCCTTCAGGTCTCATTTGGTTCTTTTGTTGAGAATACATATGCTGTCCTCGCCCTGTGACTCTTAGTTTCACCTTGCTAGACAGCGAGATAACGATGCTCCAATAACCAGACTTGTTCTCCTTTTTTGTGCTGATTTATTGAAGAATGGCCTCTGACCATTGCCTTCTCTTTGACCATCGTAAAACTGAAAGTACAAAATACTGTATTAGCTAACTAACATTGTAAACTAGCTTGTTACCTGCTTGCTGCAAGCTAACGAGATAAAACTTTCAAATGTACAAATTATTGTACCATTTTTACATAAAACAAAAGATAATGATCATTTTATCGACACTCATACTTACAGACATATCTCGTCCAAGGCAACAACATTTTAAGGTCCGTATTAGCTTAGAACAATAACATTATGACATCACCTTCCACCATCTTTGATTTCTTCTTCACATTCTCTTTTTTTCCCCAAAGTAACCAAAACTATATTACAAAGTAGCCACTAGAGGGAGCTCCAGGGCAGTTTACAACGATAACATCCAGTTTGAGTTATAAAAGGCAGAACAATACATGTAGTTTTACTTTGACTTTAGTATATTTTTCTTCAGTTGGTATGCTTCAGAACACCTGAAATTACAATAAATTATAGAACCCCCACCCACCACCCACCCCCAAAATTCTGTTTAAAGGGATACGTTGCAACATTTTCATATTATTAAATCATTTTCTTGATCCAGTATGTGCTAAAATTACACGTTATAGGGTTAAGGAAAAGGCACACAGACTCTACCGCCCTCTGTGGCCAGAATACCACACTTGTAATTTCAGAGTACTGGTCTGGTCCCTGCTGGTTCGAGTGGAGCTGCAGTCTGCTTCCAGCACATTTCCTGCATGTTATAGATCATGAACACAGCTGATGTGTTTGATTTAGGGATGAAATGCTTCTATATAAATTAACAAAGGCTGAGGAGACATTTCAGCAGTTAGATGAAGGTGTTAAAAAGAGAATCACCAAGCGAGGAGATAAGTTTCATTTTGGGTTAAGCCACAGTAACTAATAACAGACAGTAGGGGGTGCTAAATGCAACCAAAACTGCAAAGTGTGCCTTTATTAGATTCACTGGAACCAGATCTAGTCAGGTCACCATCAGTTGGAGTTATGGTTCCTGTTGTGTTATAGATTATGCACACACACACACACACACACACACAAACACACACATACCTAGTATTTGGCATTGCTGTGTGTTTATGCGGAGTCCCTGACTAGTCAGGCATGAGAGCTTGTCACACCTCATGCAGGTTAAATCATGTTTCACACTTGTATCAGCAGAGAAACACAAACCCTTTTACTGCATGAGTCACATGCGACCGTGGTGTGTACGGCAGCCAATAAAACGCAGAGTTGGACATAAATAACAAAAAGGTCACATGTCCTCCATATTTAAGTACCAGTAGATCAGCTGGTCTTAGTGCTGCTGATTCAGAGGGCAAAGTTAATTCAGCGTGTCAGTAAAAGGGTGTTGGTTTTTAGCCCACAATCTGTTAAACATCCTGAGTATGCAGAAGGACAGTGTTGAGCTCACAGATCAGAGCTCAGTATGAAACGGGACCTGCTGGACATGGAGTAGTCCAGCGTGTTGGCTCACCTAGTCTAGATCTGATTTTGGGGAATTAAAAGATTAAATTTGCCTTTCGCCTAATCCAGGATCAACAAAAGAGTAGCAAGAAACACCAGCATCAGCATAGGCTGTCCCTCAGAGGAGGTTGGCTGCTTCCCCGTCACATAGGCCAGGAGCCAGAGGTAGTTTTAGAATCTGGTGTTTCGTACAAGTTCCACCAGAAAGAGAACTCAGAGCAGACCCAGGGCCCACAGATCTCTGGGGCCTCACTTATAAAGTTTGCAGGGTCTGAAAACAACATAAGTAACTTAACGCAAAATGTGAACAACTTTAAGCAAACTTTGGACCTGGCGTAAACACATTTTGGAGATGATGAGAAGGTGAAAATCTTAATTTAAGACACATTTTCATACTTGAAGACCCTCATGAATAGAACGTTCTTTTCCATGCCTACATAATGCCCCAGATTGTAGATTTCTGTCTTGGTTGTCATGATTACCTGTGACGTGCCTTCGGTAAGCAGGCATATGTATGCACAATATTCATGACATAGTTACGTTTGTCCACTACTGGTGGAAAGTGGGTGTGTAGGAGGCGGTACTTGATCCAGAAACAGCTGAACACATGTTGAGGACAGGTGAGATTTATAAAGCAGAAACCGCACTTTCATAGGTCAGAAAACTTGTCTGTATACTTTTTATTTATTTATTTATTTTTGCTGAGCCTTAGTAGAGTTTTCATGAGAGGCCCTTGTCTGGGAAGTCCTAGGACCATGGTCCGGAGGAGAGGATGCTCTGTGGATCTTCCCTTGGGCCACACACATTGGTTCTGGAGTAGGGGTGCAAATGAAACATCTTGAGCTGCTGGCGAAAGTTGGCATAAATACAGAGAATCCAGATTCCACTTCAGTTTATTAACCTGTTGATTGGAAACCACCTGAGATTGTCTCTTACAGCACATTGTACTTGCTTATTGGCAGTTCATAGCTAATGTTTTAGTTGTGTCTAACCAGACCTGATGAAATCTTTCTGTTAAAACACAAAAAAAGAAGATAAAAAATGTGAATAAGGTAAATAAAAGATATTAATCAAAAGCAAAGTCTTGCTAACCAGTGCTATAAACCATGTTCAGAGCACCAAGGGTTATGTCTGCTGGGATTGAATTTGTGCTGATGAAAAACTAATGATTGAAATAAAAACACTCATGTTGATTGTTGTTGCATATTTTTGTTGTCTGACCGGCTGGCCCAAACATATTGAGGGTCTGCTGGCAACGTCTGGCCAAGTCTCCTGTCAGGAGAAATTTCAGTTCCCATCTCCGACAGAGCAGAGACGAGGGACATTGAGTCAGAGTGGGCCACGTACCGTGCTTTCATTGTTGAGGTGGACAACCAGAGCTGCGGCCACAGGGTCATTGGTGCCTGTCGTGGTGGCAACCCCCAAACCCGCTGGTGGACACCAATGGTTAGGGATGCCATCAAGCTGAAGAAAAAGTCCTATCAGGTCTTTCACAAGATCCACTGATTTCCCTATTTCTTATTCATTTTTTCTCTCCCTTTCCTTACAGTTTTTTACCACAAATCATATTTTTCCTCATTTTAAACATTTAAAAAAATTTAAAACTCTTTTTCATATTTCTTTTTTTTTTTTTGTGAAGCACTTCATGCTTTTTATCTTGAGAGGCGCTAGAAAGAAAGAAAGAAAGAAAGAAAGAAAGAAAGAAAGAAAGAAAGAAAGAAAGAAAGAAAGACACACACACCTGGTATTTGGCATTGCTGTGTGTTTATGCCGAGTCCCTGACTAGTCAGGCATGAGAGCTTGTCACACCTCATGCAGGTTAAATCATGTTTCACACTTGTATCAGCAGAGAAACACAAACCCTTTTACTGCATGAGTCACATGCAACCGTTCATTTTAAACATTTAAAAACATTTAAAACTCTTTTTCATATTTCTTTAGTTTTTTTTGTGAAGCACTTCATGCTTTTTATCTTGAGAGGCGCTAGAAAGAAAGAAAGAAAGAAAGAAAGAAAGAAAGAAAGAAAGAAAGAAAGAAAGAAAGAAAGAAAGAAAGAAAGAAAGAAAGAAAGAAAGAAAGAAAGAAAGAAAGAAAGAAAGAAAGAAAGAAAGACACACAAACACACACACATCAAGCTGAAGAAAAAGTCCTATCAGGTCTTTCACAAGATCCACTGATTTCCCTATTTCTTCTTCATTTTTTCTCTCCCTTTCCTTACAGTTTTTTAATCACAAATCATATTTTTCCTCATTTTATACATTTAAAAAAATTTAAAACTCTTTTTCATATTTCTTTTTTTTTGTGAAGCACTTCATGCTTTTTATCTTGAGAGGCGCTATAAAGAAAGAAAGAGAGAAAGAAAGAAAGAGAGAAAGAAAGAAAGAGAGAAAGAAAGAAAGAAAGAGAGAAAGAAAGAAAGAAAGAAAGAAAGAAAGAAAGAAAGAAAGAAAGAAAGAAAGAAAGAAAGAAAGAAAGAAAGAAAGAAAGAGAGAAAGAGAGAAAGAAAGAGAGAAAGAGAGAGAGAAAGAGAGAAAGAAAAGAAAGAAAGACGACCTCCTCAATCCCACCGTCTTCCAGTGAGGAAGCAGAGTTCGTGTTGTAGGGTTGTGTTGGCTGACGCAGCTTTGCAATACCACGTGGGCATCGGAGGCAGTCCCACTAGATTGGCAGACCGGCAATGTGGTCCACTTTTTCAAAAGGGGACTGCATGATGTGTTGCAATACTGGGAGATCACATTCCTGAGGTCTATTCAAGGGTTCTGGAGAGGAATGTCAGGCGGATTGTCAAACCTCAGATTCAGGAGGAACAATGTGGATTTTGTCATTGGACCAGAACCCTTAGGGAGTTCCTGGAGTGTGTGTGGGAGTTCGCCCAACCAATCTACATGTGTTTGGGGGCCCTGTGTGGGGGACTCGAGAATATGTTGTACCAGGCCTTCTGATACTGGTGTCAGCTTGGTTTGCATTGTCGGCAGTAAGTTGCGCTCATTTCTGGTGAGAGTTGGTCTCCACCAAGGCTGACCTTTGGGCTCGTTCAGAAAACCTAAAGGAAGACTAAGGACACGCTGGAGGGACTATGTCTCTCACCTGCAGGGAATGCCTTAGGATTCCCCCTGGAGGAGCTGGCCCAAGTGGCTGGAGAGAAGGAAGTCTGGGCCTCCCTGCTTAGGTTACTGCCTTCGTGACCCAACCCCAGAAAAGAGGCCGAAAATGGATGTATTTACGTTGTGTGTATGTTTTAGCGACAACGCTACAATGTTCAGGTGGAGTTTTTCTTTAGCATGTGAATCTGTAAGAAAAGGAAATAAAACATCAACAGACTTCACTTTCCATGTTACTGAAAAATGATAAAGATTTTACCACTTTTGATTTATTAAACAAACATGTCCCTGTTGGATGTTTGTGGGTGTGTTGGAAAGATAAACCAATTAAAAGACGAAAACACTACTTCCCATATTCTCATCTCTTCTATCATTGCTTCTGCATAATTTTTCCATGACCACTCGGTCAAGATAACATGTTCAAATGTCTAAAATCACAGTCCGGAGCTTACTGTGAGACGCTGAGGTACTTCAAGTCTTTGGTCAGTGATAGGATAGATGTGAATACTCCTCTTAGGGGATTTTACACGCTTGACCTTGTATCTAGTATGATAAGTAGCGCGGTCACAATGCTTCAGGGTGGAATCAGGAAGAAATGAGTGAGTTATTGAGACCAGAGAAGGTCAGCATGAGAAGGTTACACTGTGTGTGTGTGTGTGTGTGTGTGTGTGTGTGTGTGTGTGTGTGTGTGTGTGTGTGTGTGTGTGTGTGTGCGCACTAGAACAATTGAGAGCCAACCGAACTGACAAATTTTTGGCCTTTTCTCATTTCAGGAGGAATAAATCTAAGGAGTGTTCGGCCTGCTCCTTTACAGATCATCTCCTGTAATTAACAGTCCTTACATTTGTATTAAAAGTCTGTTTCAATCCAGACAGCCACAGTGTTTTCTGAGTGCTATACAATAACTAGAAACTGATCAAATACAGGGTTTTGGAGCATTAAGATTAAACTGAATACATGTATGAAGACTTGATTAGACTTCCTACTGATGGCATGCACTGAAATTAAGAAAACAGTATATGAACAAACTGATCGAAGTGTTTCAGAATTCTACTTCGAATCAGTTCTTTTATTTAACGCCAAATCACGACAAAAGAGTCGTCTCAAGGCACCCACACAAAGTAAACATTCCAGTTGAGTTCATTAAGCCAAATAGTTCAACATTTCCTATATAAGGAGCCCAGCAGATTGCATCGAGTCACTGACAAGTGTCAGAGTCTTCACAGCAATCCTCATACTAAGCAAGCATGCAGCGACAGTGGAGAGAAAAACTCCCCTTAAACAAGAAGAAACCTCCAACTGAAGATGGCTCAGCTTTTCCACTTACCACTAGAGGCATCAACGGAGCTGAACAGCACCAAGTGGTTTACTCGCGACTTTCAGTGTGTGCCAGTACACACCCGGAGAATCTCTGCCATGGAGCGGCTTCTCTGCCATGCTCCTCACTAGACTTGTTAGATCACAAAATCCTTTGAGACTTCCTCCATCCTCCTTGCTTAACTTGCGAGATCACAAAATCTCTTGAGTTTATGCCGTCTGCTATTAAACCAAACAGAAGTAGATTACATTTGATGTTATATGTAGGGAAGTAACAAGATCCCGTACAACGAGGTCTCGGATTATTAAAACTCCTCAATATTTCTCGTTAAGGCAACTTCTATCTCGCGAACGCTAGTCAGTCGTGGTTAGCATTGCTTTGGCAGACAAAGCTAGTATTGAAGGTGCTCCAAGTACTTTAAAATCATTTGTTTGGCAGCATTTTGGATTTCCAAGACTGACAGTGACAAGACATGAACACTATGTAAGTGCTGCAAAAACATATTCCCTTACACCGCGGCTAACACTAGCACAATGCAATGACACTATCTGCGCCGTCACAACACTGCACTGAAATCAGCTGCTCCAGTGAACGCATTACCGAAGGGACAGACAACGCTGAAAAACGCTTTTACTCCTCAGCTCCCACCTCCATGTGCTAGAGCTGCAGCAATAACACGAGAAATTGGCGTTTTCGCAAATGATATAAGGCCATTTTTTGTTGTGGAAAATCAGGGATTTGAGAAACGTCTTAACACGTTAGAAACAAAGGACAGCATTCCATCAGTGTGCATTTTTCACGCACAGTAATTCCTAATCTCTATAAGGAGTGCAAGTCCAAAATACCTCAAAGGAGGTAAAGAGTGTTGCTATAATGTCCAGGGATACGTTAAGCTACATCACAATCATGGCACACACTATTGACAGCAACTTGGAAATGGTGATGCTGTACTACAGACCCATTCATTCATTCATTCATTCATTTATAAAGCACCTTTTACGACCTTATCGGCTGGCCAAGGTGCTGAACACAACCATAAAACTTGTAATAGAAACAAATATAATGCTGTGTATCATTAAAAGAAAGATAAAAACCTAAAAACAATGATAAAACATTAAAATAACGTTGAATAACAAAAAAAAAACATGAAAACATGGTAAACCAGCTAAAAAAACAAAACCAGTAAAAGATCAAGGCATTATTGTGATCTCTAGTGCTGAAATGCCATCACATAAAAATGAGTCTTCAGGTGAGACTTAAAAACCTGAAGCGATGGCACCTGCCTAACACTCAGAGGTAACTCGTTCCAGAGCGTGGAGCCAGAACAGAGAACGCACGATCCTGTCATGATCCACCCCGGCCTCTCTGACTGTGTCTCTCCTGCCTTGTTTAACCTTATTGTTCTCACCTGTCACTCATTACTCTGCCCATGTGTTCCTGATTCCCTTGTGTATTTACACCTCCCTCCTTGTTGCTGTCTTCGTCGGATCATTGTCGTTTTGTGCATGTTCGTTTGTCCTGTTGCTCCCGTTCTACAATTAAACATATTTTTATTTTTTCATCCGTTGCCTGCTCTTCTGCCTCCTGAAACCCACCACCACACATGGTCTGCCATCTCCACCCGCAGAACATGACAGAATGATTCGAACAAACCTGGACCTGTGGTGAGCTTAACGTCTGTTCTGGAGGATTTTTTTTCCTCTCCCGTTTCAGCGGAGGGAGATTCCGGCCTGGAGTTGTGTTTTTAGGTGCATCCTACCTGTTCTCGGGGTGGTCGAGTCCTCTGGGTGATCCTGGCGCATCCTATCAGTTTCCGGGGTGGTCAGGGTCTTTTCTACTCTCCCGCTGTTCTGCCCCGTCCTGTTTTTTACGGAAGCTGCAGTTTCGTGGAGTTTTGTTGGAGGTAAAACCCCCTACGCATGCCATCATTCTCTGGGGTGGTAGGGCTGGTCTTCCTGCTCCGTGGTCTGCTTCCCTTCACCTGAGCCTACCTGAGGATCCTGTCGAGTCACGGTATGCACCTGCTCGGAACCGTGGTCGAGTACCTGCTGCCGCTCCTGGTTTCCTTGCGTCGCTCCTGCGGTTTTCGTCCCACTTCCTGGTCCACGCCTGCAGGGTCTATGCCTGCAGGTCCTTCACGCGGCAGTTCCTGCTGGGTCCTATGCCTGCTGCTGCAGTTCCTGCTGGGTCCCACGCCTGCTGCTGCAGTGTTTCCTGTCCAGTCAAGTCGAGTGTTTCCTGTCCTGTCAAGTCAAGTGTTCCCTGTCCAGTCAAGTGTTTCCTGTTCAGTCAAGTGTTTCCTGTCAAATCAAGTCAAGTGTTTCCTGTCCAGTCAAGTCAAGTGTTTCCAGTCAAGTCAAGTCTTCGAGTCCTGTCCCTGCCAAGTCAAGTGTTGCCAGTCAAGTCAAGTCTTCGAGTCCTGTCCCCGCCAAGTTAAGTGTTGCCAGTCAAGTCAAGTCTTCGAGTCCTGTCCCCGCCAAGTCAAGTGTTCCCATCCCGAGTCCAGTGTTCCCGAGTCTCCTGTGCTGTGTGGCTTGTGGGCATCTGGTATCCACCCCTTGAGGGGTGGGTACTGTCATGATCCACCCCGGCCTCCCTGACTGTGTCTCTCCTGCCTTGTTTAACCTTATTGTTCTCACCTGTCCCTCATTACTCTGCCCATGTGTTCCTGATTCCCTTGTGTATTTACACCTCCCTCCTTGTTGCTGTCTTCTTCGGATCATTGTCGTTTTGTGCATGTTTGTTTGTCCTGTCGCTCCCGTTCTACAATTAAACATATTTTTATTTTTTTCATCCGTTGCCTGCTCTTCTGCCTCCTGAAACCCACCACCACACAGGGTCTGCCATCTCCACCCCCAGAACATGACAGATCCCCCTAAATCTGTATTTGGAGTGGGGACCACAAACAGCTCCTGCTCAACCAATCTTTGTCCCACACAAGGACAAACATTGCTGAAATTTTACTTCAAGTTGTCTCTGACAGGGAGCTGAAAAGACCAAACCAAGGTGTTGCTATGGTGATAATGCATATAAAATGGAAGTACTGCAGGTCCAAGCCTGTGGTGGTGCTCTGTTGGCCCATTAGCCAGTATAAATCTTCACCAGTGGCTCCATGCACCCTATTGCACACTTCTCCTTTGCTCGCTCCATGCAAGATGAGTGAGCGACAGAGGAAAATGATGCACTATGCGTGGGTGGAAGTAGAAGGCCCAAGCTCCTCCGCACTTTTTACTCTGTGGAGGAAGGGACTGAACACTCCATTGCTTATGTCTGAGGGAGTGGCAGCAATCAGAAACATAGACGCACCAGCCCTGGTGAGCTTTCTAAAGGAGGCCACCAGGGCCCTGATTGGCTGGCTCTCTATCAGGAGAAGCATCGAAAAATGACGCTGTGTGACCAAACGTTTGTTTCCGACGTGTAGGGAGCCCCTGTAGGCGATGCGCTGTGGCAGAGCTTACTGTATTGTACCTTTCTCAGTGGCCTAGTGGTAGAGTGTCCGCCCTGAGACTGGGAGATCAGGGTTCGATTCCTGGTCGGGTCAAACCAAAGACTTAGAAAAAATGGGACCCAATGCCTCCCTGCTTGACACTCAGCATTAAGGGGTTGGATTGGGGGGTTAAACCACCAAATAGTTCCCGAGCACGGCTGTGTCTGCAGCTCACCGCTCCCCCAGGGGATGGGTCAAATGCGGAGAACAAATTTCGCACACACACCTGTGTGTGTGTGACAACTAATGGGACTTTGACTTTATGTGTGTGTGTGTGTGTGTGTGTGTGTGTGTGTGTGTGAGAGAGAGAGAGAGACTGATCTCCCTCAGAACCAGCCTATCAGTTACTACCACATGTGAGTGCATGCAACACATTATCCGTTTGCCCATAACAGCCTACAAGTGAAATCCAAACTGCAACAACACCAAGTCATTAGTCAATTTAATAAACTCGTATTTCCTGAGCAACACCCTCTCACCCTGATTGGCTCGTATTTGGTGGGTGTCTCACCTGAGACCGTTTTAAAAAACTGAAAATGATGTTAGTGCTGTCGGCACAAGGCTCTGTTTGTCTTTTAGCTCTCATAAAAGCAGAATAAAGGTTTTAGAAAAGGCTGACTGTGTGAAACCCACTGATCTCCACACGAACCTCCTGATGAGGGATTAGTGAGACCATCAATACTGACTGAAGAAGTGGGGCTCATCTGATGATGTTTTCTACTCTCTGCAGCTCCCCCTGGGTGTTACTGGATCAGGATCTGGTGAAATACTCCACTTTTCTGGAGGTTCTCACATAAAACACAACTTTGACTCTGTAACATTAGGTGTAATTTTACCAGCCTGCACCTGGGGGCTTCCTCTACCACTAACCAGCCTTGATGTTAACTAGGGCCAGCAATGTGCTGATGGCATGTGTGGCTCTTTACCAGCATCAACAGACAAACTAACCTGGGAACAAAATAAAATAGGTTCTTGTTGCTTCGGACATGAAGGTGTTTCTAATTACCTTTTTACATGTTTCGACCGTCGTCTGTGGTCAAAAAGAACCTTGTTTAATAATTAAAAAGAGGACTTAATGAACATTGTAAAGGAATCACCTGGGAACAGGTCTGTGTTTCATAAACGAGAGAGGTGGAGTATGCACACAAATGTAGAACACTAATACTGCTCCAATACATCATAGAAAGCTTTTTGGTATTAAAGAACATGAGTACAGAGGAAATTATAATGGTCCTTGTATCTGTGCTGTTCTCTGTCCTCAGACACGCCCCTCTGCAGCTGAAGAAGATGTTGGACGTTCGCTATCATTCATACCATCATCATACCTGCAGGTTTTTATTCAGGAACAACATTAATGCATCATTATCTGACAGAAAAACCTGGTCTCTGGAGCCTGCCACTGTGTATCAGACTAGCTGCAACTTATTTTATTACAGTAGACAGAAACGTGGATGACAATAGCAGCAGACTGGTAATTGGATTTTCCCATTAAATAAAAAAAGCGAGGCTATTTAAATCTGTTTTTAAATACGAAACGGAAATACTAGCCTGATTTTGGTGAACCAAAAAGAATGAGCACGACTTCTTTTCACGGTTTGATTCTCTTTCAGATTAGGAACAATGCATAAAAATGATTTTGAACAGAAACAGAGAGAAGCTGTTTTCTCATAATCTGAAGATATGGACGTAAAGCTCATGCTGCATGATGGACGCTGAGCAGTGATGAATGAGCTGCATTTATAGAGCTTTTTTAGTCTCTCTGACCACTCAAAGCATGAAACAAATTCAGCCATTCACTCACACGTTCACACCCCTGATTCACACACAGGTTCTGGTTAGTAAGAAACACTAAAAAATCTTCCTGCAAGTTCTAGAGATCACACAAATTCCCTGTTTTAGGATTTCATAGAATTAGAAACAATAACAACCATACTTGCAGATGAACATCACACTAGCAAGAGGCACTGAACACAGTTTCAGTGAAAGTGAAGGAAGTCATCTGGGGAAAATATCGGTTTAAATTTCTGAAAGTAAGGGTAAAGTCTAAATGTTCTGTATTATGTTGAAGCTAGTCCTACAACCCCCCAAAGCGCTTTACAACACAACGTCCATTCATACATTCACACGCTGGTGGTGGTGAGGCACTTTGAAGCTGCCCTGGAGCACACTCACAGAGGCGAGGCTGCTGTGAACAAATGATGAGGCCTTTTTCACTGCTCTTCCATTCTACACTACATGTATTATTGTGTAGAACTATGGGATCCAACCTTGAAACTCATTTAAATAGATTATTATGAAGAAGAGTCACGGAAATCATGAATGACCGTTATTATTCGGCTCACATCCAGCTGCAGATCATCTTGTTGTCTTTCTGGAAACCAGAACATCAAAGGAAAGTAAGCTAGTCAACTACGTACAAAGGTTGAGTTTGCCTTGAGGACATTGTTCAGCCTAAATGTGAGAAAAACGTACTTTTGTTTTTGTTTTCAGTGATTTTGTAAATTCCAGATGTTAAAGAAAACCAAAGCAATGACGCTCATCCCTGTTTGATCTCACAAAAGACAAACAGTTCATTTTCTGTTTTTTCATGTTAGGCCGTCAGGTGAACCCCGTTTTCGTTTGATCTCTTTCCGACCTCTTGAGACTACTTGCTCATTGCTTCATGTAAATAGTACACTCGTACAGGTTTCAAAAGTAAAAGTTCTCCTGGGAAATGTTGCCCTGTTTATTACGATCGTTGTTTTAATTAGGGACTAGTTTGTTTTGAGCGGAATGAGAAAGTAGTGAAGCGGCTGCCACGTGACCGTTTTGAACCAATGCGGTGCACGCGTTTAGTAAACAGATATCCAACATGGCGGTGTACTCGGTGACCGACCCAAACAGTCATTACGAAGTAAACACCTTAAAAAGTCTTAATTCGTGAAAAAGAAAAATATTTTTATGGAAACGTGGAACTGAAACACGCACAAAGTATCTTAGAGCGAAATAACGTCACATATCTTTATTGTTCTCACTGAGCATTTATCATGTTTGAACAGTATATTATGACATTGTAACTAAACAAATGTTTCACGTTTTTATTCATATGTATAATCAGAATAACATCTAGAGGCCTTCACAGCCCCTTCACTGCTCTGGCCTATCATTAATGTACAAACATGACTAGGGATGGGTACCTTTGACATTTGAATCGATCCGGTACTAATTCCTGGTACCTACGAANTGTCGAGTCACGGTATGCACCTGCTCGGAACCGTGGTCGAGTACCTGCTGCCGCTCCTGGTTTCCTTGCGTCGCTCCTGCGGTTTTCGTCCCACTTCCTGGTCCACGCCTACAGGGTCTATGCCTGCAGGTCCTTCACGCGGCAGTTCCTGCTGGGTCCTATGCCTGCTGCTGCAGTTCCTGCTGGGTCCCACGCCTGCTGCTGCAGTGTTTCCTGTCCAGTCAAGTCGAGTGTTTCCTGTCCTGTCAAGTCAAGTGTTCCCTGTCCAGTCAAGTGTTTCCTGTTCAGTCAAGTGTTTCCTGTCAAATCAAGTCAAGTGTTTCCTGTCCAGTCAAGTCAAGTGTTTCCAGTCAAGTCAAGTCTTCGAGTTCTGTCCCTGCCAAGTCAAGTGTTGCCAGTCAAGTCAAGTCTTCGAGTCCTGTCCCTGCCAAGTTAAGTGTTGCCAGTCAAGTCAAGTCTTCGAGTCCTGTCCCCGCCAAGTTAAGTGTTTCCAGTCAAGTCAAGTGTTCCCATCCCGAGTCCAGTGTTCCCGAGTCTCCTGTGCTGTGTGGCTTGTGGGCATCTGGTATCCGCCCTTGAGGGGTGGGTACTGTCATGATCCACCCCGGCCTCCCTGACTGTGTCTCTCCTGCCTTGTTTAACCTTATTGTTCTCACCTGTCCCTCATTACTCTGCCCATGTGTTCCTGATTCCCTTGTGTATTTACACCTCCCTCCTTGTTGCTGTCTTCTTCGGATCATTGTCGTTTTGTGCATGTTTGTTTGTCCTGTCGCTCCCGTTCTACAATTAAACATATTTTTATTTTTTCATCCGTTGCCTGCTCTTCTGCCTCCTGAAACCCACCACCACACATGGTCTGCCATCTCCACCCGCAGAACATGACAGAATGATTCGAACAAACCTGGACCTGTGGTGAGCTTAACGTCTGTTCTGGAGGATTTTTTTTCCTCTCCCGTTTCAGCGGAGGGAGATTCCGGCCTGGAGTTGTGTTTTTAGGTGCATCCTACCTGTTCTCGGGGTGGTCGAGTCCTCTGGGTGATCCTGGCGCATCCTATCAGTTTCCGGGGTGGTCAGGGTCTTTTCTACTCTCCCGCTGTTCTGCCCCGTCCTGTTTTTTACGGAAGCTGCAGTTTCGTGGAGTTTTGTTGGAGGTAAAACCCCCTACGCATGCCATCATTCTCTGGGGTGGTAGGGCTGGTCTTCCTGCTCCGTGGTCTGCTTCCCTTCACCTGAGCCTACCTGAGGATCCTGTCGAGTCACGGTATGCACCTGCTCGGAACCGTGGTCGAGTACCTGCTGCCGCTCCTGGTTTCCTCGCGTCGCTCCTGCGGTTTTCGTCCCACTTCCTGGTCCACGCCTGCAGGGTCTATGCCTGCAGGTCCTTCACGCGGCAGTTCCTGCTGGGTCCTATGCCTGCTGCTGCAGTTCCTGCTGGGTCCCACGCCTGCTGCTGCAGTGTTTCCTGTCCAGTCAAGTCGAGTGTTTCCTGTCCTGTCAAGTCAAGTGTTCCCTGTCCAGTCAAGTGTTTCCTGTTCAGTCAAGTGTTTCCTGTCAAATCAAGTCAAGTGTTTCCTGTCCAGTCAAGTCAAGTGTTTCCAGTCAAGTCAAGTCTTCGAGTCCTGTCCCTGCCAAGTCAAGTGTTGCCAGTCAAGTCAAGTCTTCGAGTCCTGTCCCCGCCAAGTTAAGTGTTGCCAGTCAAGTCAAGTCTTCGAGTCCTGTCCCCGCCAAGTCAAGTGTTCCCATCCCGAGTCCAGTGTTCCCGAGTCTCCTGTGCTGTGTGGCTTGTGGGCATCTGGTATCCACCCCTTGAGGGGTGGGTACTGTCATGATCCACCCCGGCCTCCCTGACTGTGTCTCTCCTGCCTTGTTTAACCTTATTGTTCTCACCTGTCCCTCATTACTCTGCCCATGTGTTCCTGATTCCCTTGTGTATTTACACCTCCCTCCTTGTTGCTGTCTTCTTCGGATCATTGTCGTTTTGTGCATGTTTGTTTGTCCTGTCGCTCCCGTTCTACAATTAAACATATTTTTATTTTTTCATCCGTTGCCTGCTCTTCTGCCTCCTGAAACCCACCACCACACAGGGTCTGCCATCTCCACCCCCAGAACATGACAGATCCCCCTAAATCTGTATTTGGAGTGGGGACCACAAACAGCTCCTGCTCAACCAATCTTTCTCCCACACAAGGACAAACATTGCTGAAGTTTTACTTCAAGTTGTCTCTGACAGGGAGCTGAAAAGACCAAACCAAGGTGTTGCTATGGTGATAATGCATATAAAATGGAAGTACTGCAGGTCCAAGCCTGTGGTGGTGCTCTGTTGGCCCATTAGCCAGTATAAATCTTCACCAGTGGCTCCATGCACCCTATTGCACACTTCTCCTTTGCTCGCTCCATGCAAGATGAGTGAGCGACAGAGGAAAATGATGCACTATGCGTGGGTGGAAGTAGAAGGCCCAAGCTCCTCCGCACTTTTTACTCTGTGGAGGAAGGGACTGAACACTCCATTGCTTATGTCTGAGGGAGTGGCAGCAATCAGAAACATAGACGCACCAGCCCTGGTGAGCTTTCTAAAGGAGGCCACCAGGGCCCTGATTGGCTGGCTCTCTATCAGGAGAAGCATCGAAAAATGACGCTGTGTGACCAAACGTTTGTTTCCGACGTGTAGGGAGCCCCTGCACATCAGGAGGCGATGCGCTGTGGCAGAGCTTACTGTATTGTACCTTTCTCAGTGGCCTAGTGGTAGAGTGTCCGCCCTGAGTCTGGGAGATCAGGGTTCGATTCCTGGTCGGGTCAAACCAAAGACTTAGAAAAAATGGGACCCAATGCCTCCCTGCTTGACACTCAGCATTAAGGGGTTGGATTGGGGGGTTAAACCACCAAATAGTTCCCGAGCACGGCTGTGTCTGCAGCTCACCGCTCCCCCAGGGGATGGGTCAAATGCGGAGAACAAATTTCGCACACACACCTGTGTGTGTGTGACAACTAATGGGACTTTGACTTTATGTGTGTGTGTGTGTGTGTGTGTGTGTGTGTGTGTGTGTGTGTGTGTGTGAGAGAGAGAGACTGATCTCCCTCAGAACCAGCCTATCAGTTACTACCACATGTGAGTGCATGCAACACATTATCCGTTTGCCCATAACAGCCTACAAGTGAAATCCAAACTGCAACAATAAACAATTTAATAAACTCGTATTTCCTGAGCAACACCCTCTCACCCTGATTGGCTCGTATTTGGTGGGTGTCTCACCTGAGACCGTTTTAAAAAACTGAAAATGATGTTAGTGCTGTCGGCACAAGGCTCTGTTTGTCTTTTAGCTCTCATAAAAGCAGAATAAAGGTTTTAGAAAAGGCTGACTGTGTGAAACCCACTGATCTCCACACGAACCTCCTGATGAGGGATTAGTGAGACCATCAATACTGACTGAAGAAGTGGGGCTCATCTGATGATGTTTTCTACTCTCTGCAGCTCCCCCTGGGTGTTACTGGATCAGGATCTGGTGAAATACTCCACTTTTCTGGAGGTTCTCACATAAAACACAACTTTGACTCTGTAACATTAGGTGTAATTTTACCAGCCTGCACCTGGGGGCTTCCTCTACCACTAACCAGCCTTGATGTTAACTAGGGCCAGCAATGTGCTGATGGCATGTGTGGCTCTTTACCAGCATCAACAGACAAACTAACCTGGGAACAAAATAAAATAGGTTATTTTTGCTTCGGACATGAAGGTGTTTCTAATTACCTTTTTACATGTTTCGACCGTCGTCTGTGGTCAAAAAGAACCTTGTTTAATAATTAAAAAGAGGACTTAATGAACATTGTAAAGGAATCACCTGGGAACAGGTCTGTGTTTCATAAACGAGAGAGGTGGAGTATGCACACACATGTAGAACACTAATACTGCTCCAATACATCATAGAAAGCTTTTTGGTATTAAAGAACATGAGTACAGAGGAAATTATAATGGTCCTTGTATCTGTGCTGTTCTCTGTCCTCAGACACGCCCCTCTGCAGCTGAAGAAGATGTTGGACGTTCGCTATCATTCATACCATCATCATACCTGCAGGTTTTTATTCAGGAACAACATTAATGCATCATTATCTGACAGAAAAACCTGGTCTCTGGAGCCTGCCACTGTGTATCAGACTAGCTGCAACTTATTTTATTACAGTAGACAGAAACGTGGATGACAATAGCAGCAGACTGGTAATTGGATTTTCCCATTAAATAAAAAAAGCGAGGCTATTTAAATCTGTTTTTAAGTACGAAACGGAAATACTAGCCTGATTTTGGTGAACCAAAAAGAATGAGCACGACTTCTTTTCACGGTTTGATTCTCTTTCAGATTAGGAACAATGCATAAAAATGATTTTGAACAGAAACAGAGAGAAGCTGTTTTCTCATAATCTGAAGATATGGACGTAAAGCTCATGCTGCATGATGGACGCTGAGCAGTGATGAATGAGCTGCATTTATAGAGCTTTTTTAGTCTCTCTGACCACTCAAAGCATGAAACAAATTCAGCCATTCACTCACACGTTCACACCCCTGATTCACACACAGGTTCTGGTTAGTAAGAAACACTAAAAAATCTTCCTGCAAGTTCTAGAGATCACACAAATTCCCTGTTTTAGGATTTCATAGAATTAGAAACAATAACAACCATACTTGCAGATGAACATCACACTAGCAAGAGGCACTGAACACAGTTTCAGTGAAAGTGAAGGAAGTCATCTGGGGAAAATATCGGTTTAAATTTCTGAAAGTAAGGGTAAAGTCTAAATGTTCTGTATTATGTTGAAGCTAGTCCTACAACCCCCCAAAGCGCTTTACAACACAACGTCCATTCATACATTCACACGCTGGTGGTGGTGAGGCACTTTGAAGCTGCCCTGGAGCACACTCACAGAGGCGAGGCTGCTGTGAACAAATGATGAGGCCTTTTTCACTGCTCTTCCATTCTACACTACATGTATTATTGTGTAGAACTATGGGATCCAACCTTGAAACTCATTTAAATAGATTATTATGAAGAAGAGTCACGGAAATCATGAATGACCGTTATTATTCGGCTCACATCCAGCTGCAGATCATCTTGTTGTCTTTCTGGAAACCAGAACATCAAAGGAAAGTAAGCTAGTCAACTACGTACAAAGGTTGAGTTTGCCTTGAGGACATTGTTCAGCCTAAATGTGAGAAAAACGTACTTTTGTTTTTGTTTTTGTTTTCAGTGATTTTGTAAATTCCAGATGTTAAAGAAAACCAAAGCAATGACGCTCATCCCTGTTTGATCTCACAAAAGACAAACAGTTCATTTTCTGTTTTTTCATGTTAGGCCGTCAGGTGAACCCCGTTTTCGTTTGATCTCTTTCCGACCTCTTGAGACTACTTGCTCATTGCTTCATGTAAATAGTACACTCGTACAGGTTTCAAAAGTAAAAGTTCTCCTGGGAAATGTTGCCCTGTTTATTACGATCGTTGTTTTAATTAGGGACTAGTTTGTTTTGAGCGGAATGAGAAAGTAGTGAAGCGGCTGCCACGTGACCGTTTTGAACCAATGCGGTGCACGCGTTTAGTAAACAGATATCCAACATGGCGGTGTACTCGGTGACCGACCCAAACAGTCATTATGAAGTAAACACCTTAAAAAGTCTTAATTCGTGAAAAAGAAAAATATTTTTATGGAAACGTGGAACTGAAACACGCACAAAGTAACTTAGAGCGAAATAACGTCACATATCTTTATTGTTCTCACTGAGCATTTATCATGTTTGAACAGTATATTATGACATTGTAACTAAACAAATGTTTCACGTTTTTATTCATATGTATAATCAGAATAACATCTAGAGGCCTTCACAGCCCCTTCACTGCTCTGGCCTATCATTAATGTACAAACATGACTAGGGATGGGTACCTTTGACATTTGAATCGATCCGGTACTAATTCCCGGTACCTACGAATCGATACCGGTACTTAACGGTACCAATTTTCGATACTTTTGAGTGTTTATTATTTTAATTCTCTTTTATAATTAAATATATTTTTTCTCAATATATAACAATATTTGATAAATATCACGATAAATAACATACAACTGTTTGTATTTTAACATCGCCCTTGTAGTTTTATAAGCTGATAATTAAACTGAAGCAAACATCTTTACTGTGAACTAAATTTACTGTGTATTTTCATTCCTTTTGCCATCTTTTTTCATTTGATTTTTCCTACTGGGAAGATAGAATTTCCGAGGAGAAAACGAATGCACCATTAGCTGATAACAATGGTAGCAATGGAAGCTAAGATATCAAGCTAACGTTATCTTAGTTTATTTAGTTATTTGGAGCAGATTAAAACGATGATGCCTCACACTTAGATCGTTATCACTGGTTTAGTCTTCACCCGTCGCATTTAGTAAAGTGAAGCCAAACTTTAGAGCGCGTTCATGTTCTTCTAGTCGGGTAATCGGAGTTCCGAGGAGAAAGCGAACGCACCATTAGCGAAACGGAAGCTAACATACAGGTATCAAGCTAATTATATTTACCTACCGGAGCAGATTAAGATGAGGATGTCTCACTTAGATCGTTGTCGCTGGTTTCATCACCACCCAGTTACCCATCACATTTAGTGAAGTGGACCCAAGCTTTAGCCTGCGTTCTTTTTACCATGCTGCTCTGTTTACAACTGGTTCGCAGCGAGCGACGACAAAACGCTCTTGCGCATGCGCAGCTGTCTTGGCAAGTTCTTGTTATGATGGACGGGTACCGAAACGAGGCACCGTTTGAAATGACGTGAATCGGTGCTCGGTCGGTACTATGGAATTCGGTCAGTACCTTAAAAAGTACCGAATTCGGTACCCATCCCTAAACATGACATTGCATGACATTTGCTCTATACTTGTACAACATTTTACCAAAAATATAGAGCTAACGTAGAAAATATGTATTTTGTAAGATTATTCATATTCTATTAACTATAAAAAATTTCATTTTGTGTGGGTTCCAGCTCTATCTTGCCATAATTTGTCTATATTTTCTTACTGAAATAACATTTGCTTTTTTAAAGTCACTACTATATATTTGGATGAAATGATGTGATTATTCCCTTGGGTGTAATGAATGTATGTTAATAAACCAATCATATCCAGAGCTCCTTGAGTTCAAAGCGTGTCGGGTTTCTCTCTCTCTACAGCTCTGGCTTACACCAGAGACCTCCATGTTGGTGAAAACATAAACTTCCTGTTACACATGACATATCTCACCTCTGGGTGGAAAGGCAGATTCAGACATTTTCTTTGATTTTCTTGTCAATACTAAATTAATAAGGTCTGGATTTAGCCTCTATAAAAAACAAACAGCGTGGCTGCAAGTAAACATGCTAAACATGAACGCAGTGTCGTAGCCGAATGTTTTCATGTGCAGGAATCCAGAGAAACAAGGACAGGAGCCGAGCTCTAATCATCAGGATTGTAACAACGCCAGAAGGAGTTCACAAGCATCTCATAATGTAATCAGCAAATGATAACAGCTGGTGAGGTGTTCCCGTCCTGAATGCATCACCCACATTCAGTTATGAAAGGAAGGCCTCCAGCCCCAGCAGTCATTACCAGTCTGTCTGATAATAAACAGGTCCTGTCCTTGGTGGCTGTCGAGGAGAACGCTGACAGTTTGGTTTCTGTTGTTGCATAAAAACCTAAAGTTAGCCTTTATATGATGCTGTAAAACACATGATGCTGTCTGGAATGGGTATAGTAGGGGTCAGCTCACTCCAGGTGTGACTGGTCCATTATGGTGCCTTACCAATATGTGCATATGTCCAATATGTGCATTTGCAAGCTTTTACCGCCGGTTCATTAAAGATTACAGTCAGACTGCCGCCCCACTCACTCAACTCACTTCCATAAACAAACCTTTTATCTGGTCTCCCGCTGCTGAGAAGTCATTTCAGGACTTAAAGAACAAGTTCACCCAAGCACCAATTCTTACCCGTCCCGACACCTCCGCCCAGTTTACCCTGGAGGTCGACGCCTCAGACTCTGGTGTCGTTGCTGTTCTCTCACAAGTCTCTCCCTCAGATCACCGTCTCCATCCATGCGCCTTCTTCTCTCGACGCCTCTCACCTGCTGAGCAGAATTATGACGTTGGGGATCGGGAACTGTTGGCCATTAAATTGGCTCTGGAGGAGTGGCGGCATTGGCTGGAAGGAGCAGAACACCCCATCATCATCTGGACCGATCATAAAAACCTGGCATACTTGAAGGAAGCAAAAAGACTAAACCCCCGACAGTTCTGCTGGTCCCTATTCTTTTCCCGTTTCCATTTCCTTATATCTTACAGACCCGGTTCCAAGAACATCAAGCCAGACGCTCTATCCCGTTTGTACTCACCCGAGAAGGACCCTGAACTCTCTCCAATCCTGCCACCATCCTGCATCGTGGGCGCTGTAGCCCGGGACATCACCAGAAAGGTTCAGGAGGCCCAACAAACCGAACCAGACCCAGGTACTGGCCCACCTCATAAGATGTATGTTCCAACCAGGGTCCGGGGTGACCTGATCCACTGGGCCCACATGGCTAAATTCTCGATTCACCCAGGGGTCGGCCGTACCCTAGCTCTAATCCGTAGAACCTTCCAGTGGCCATCCATGTTTAAAGACGTCCGTGAGTACATCAACGCTTGCTCCATCTGTGCCCGTAACAAATCCAGTAACCAACCTCCAGCCGGACTCCTCAACCCTCTTCCTGTACCCACTCTGTGCCCTTGGTCTCACATTGCTTTAGATTTCGTTACTGGTTTGCCCCTCTCTAATGGTTTTTCTGTCATCAGTCAGTTGTTGATCGTTTTCCTAAATCCTGTCACCTGGTCCCTCTCAAAGCACTCCCATCCTCTGCCGAAACCGCCCAACTTCTGATCAAACATGTTTTCCGTCTTCATGGCATCCCCTCTGAAATATTGTCTGACCGTGGCCCCCAATTCCTGTCCTGTGTGTGGAGGGAATTCGCTGATCACCTGGGGGCTCGTGTCGCCCTGAGCTCTGGATTCCACCCACAGACAAATGGACAATGTGAGAGGATGAATCAAGAACTCGAGGCCATGCTAAGGTGTGTCTGTTCATCCAACTCCTCTGGTTGGAGTTCCCAACTTCCCTGGGTGGAGTATGCCCATAATGCTCACACCTCTACATCCACTGGCCTGTCTCCATTTGAAACTGTCTCGGTTACCAGCCCCCTCTGTTTCCGTCTGCTCAAGATCCTCCTGCTTCTGCTCCCCAGTTCATTCGACATGCCAGGCACATCTGGGCCCAGACCACGGCGGCTCTGCAGAGGACTGCAGACCGTAACCGCTGCCTTGCGGATCGACATAGGCGACCCACTCCAGTATATACACCTGGACAAAAGGTCTGGCTCTCCACCAGGGATATCCGCCTGAAGGACACCAGCAGGAAGCTGGCTCCTCGATTCATCGGCCCATATCCCATTGTTGGTGTTATCAGTCCATCCTCTGTCCGTTTGGCTCTGCCCCCGTCCATGAGGGTCCACCCGGTGTTCCATGTCTCCCTGATTAAACCTGTCCTCTCTAGTCCCCTTTGTCCTGCTCCCACTCCTCCTCCTCCTGCCCAGCTCGTCGGTGGTGGTCTGGTGTATCCTGTCCGTCGTCTCCTCGATGTCCGCCCCTGGGGCCGGGGCTTCCAGTACCTGGTGGACTGGGAGGGCTACGGTCCCGAGGATCGCTCCTGGGTTCCCCGGTCATTCATCACCGACCTGGATCTCATCAGGGACTTCGAGGCCTCTCGGGCTTCCTCCTCCTCCGCCTCCTCCACCTCTGCTCGGCCGCCAGGTGGCGTCGGATTTTTTTTTTTTGGGGGGGGGGGGGTTACTGTCATGGTCCATGGTGAGCTGCCAGCCTGTAACCCGGTTTTCTCCTCTGAGCATTGTTTTCACAGGTGGGCGTGTCTGAGAGCTCCCAGCTGCAGCTGATTTCACCATCAAGGCCCAGGGTTTTAAGGAGCAGTGTGACACTTCACCACGCCGGATGATTACTCTGTTTGGGTAGCTCTAGCCTCCAATCTGATTTTTGATATTTGTATTCTGCTCTTGTTAACCTGCCGCCTGAAAGAATCCTTAATGCCCTTCCCTGCTCTCCTCCAGGTTCCTCTTCACCTCTCAACTCCTCCGGAACAAACCCGGATATCAGCCTACCTGACCACACCGCTTCATCCCCTGGCCGCCCGCTCTCAGCCGCTCACCTACCAACATCCATCCCTGCTCCTACGCCTCTGGACAAACCAATTCCCTCACCTTTGGATCTCCTCAGCTCACCCAGACCTGACAACCCTCCCTGTACATTTACCAATGCCAAGAAACAGTGAGCCCAGCCTCCAGATAAATTTCCATTATTTCCACCTCATATTCACTCTCTCCCTCCTCAGAATCTCCTCCTGGAAACCTGCTGCCAGTCCTGCATCCCGTCAGTTCCCGTCTCTCCGGCTGCTCCCTATTTAGTAATAAAAACCTTTTTACTTACCTTCCTGCTCTCCATGTTGTAATTCTGCATGTCGTGGGTCAAGAAACTGCCACCCAACATGACACTTTAGAGTGATGAAGTTGAACTGACACGTTCTTTTTATGCAGTTTCATATACCACTTCCTGCTTTTGGATTTCCCCTAAAACAACAAATATGGATTTATTTCCACTCTGTGACCCCTTTTCATGTTTAGGCAAATGGCCAGATGATCTGCGTATACCTTTATCTTATTACAGGTTTTAAGGCTGAGGACCACAAACAGAAGGTCTAACAGACCACCTCCTGAATAGCGACCATAGATACGACCATAGACAGAGCTTTCTGGAAGGTGTGAGTCATGTTCTATCAGGAGTATAAATAACTAACATTGCAATAGTCAAACATGGTTGTGGTGTGATGGTCTGAGGCTTGCATAAGCACTTGGACCACTTGCTGTAATTGATGGAACCATACATTTCTGCTCTGAAACAGCTCTCAGCACTGGAGGTGGGTGGATGATGGGAACAGTGCCTCTGCAAGTCTAATAAAGTCCAGACATCCTGACCTTCTGGAACGGCCACCCTCTGAAGGGCTCCTAAAGCTGCAGGCTATTGTTATAATGATGCAGCAGAGGTAAGTGCAAACTGTTGTCTCCTCTCACACCGAGGCCGATATTTCACACATGACTGAGTGATCTCCAGCTCCCAGCTCACACACTCCTGCAGCAAGAATCTAAATGTGTGTCACACATTCAGCTCAAGGTTTAGACTCTCCTCCTACAATAGAAGAGATCAGGACTGTCTGTGTTTAGCGTCCTGAAATGCATTCCCCTCAGAAATCCCCAACATGAGACAAACAAGCATCCTCTCCATGATACATCAGCCATTCATTCACATTTGCATGGTTCTCTCTGACACTGCCAGGACTCATTCTCTGTGCAATGCTAATCAATTCCTGCAGAGGCTGGATAAGACCACTGCTCCCTCCCTCTGACTGAGAGCCAACACTAATATGAATGACTCATTTGCAATGTAAAACAAGATCAATTAGTAATCCAGCATGGAAGGTGCATGCAAACCAGCCCTTAACCTGAGAGATGGAAATGAATAACTAGAAGCTGCCTGATGAATTGGCAGGCAGTGTGTTGTTGGCTAACAGGATTACACTCTTCTGCTTGGTGTCAGAGGATTGTGACGTTGTCTCCAAAAAGGAAAACACGCAACAGTCCAATCTGTACAGTTTGAGTCACAAATGACTCAAACTTATTCTCGGTGCTGCTGCACTCCTTCCCTTTTCCACATTCTATTGAGGTCACTGCTGCTGTGCCCGGTTCTAATGACTGTGGATGGCATTTGCCCTTTGCCCCTACAGTGGAAACAACCCAAAAACACAGAAAACCTTTTATCTCTTTCATTCATTCTTCTACTTCTCTGCTCTTCTCCAAATGGTACCGATCAGACAAGCAGCTGAAAAAAGATTACAGAGAAATTCACGACACAGGGATTAAGGACCTAATTTAGGGCCGCTGCAGCTCTTATCCGCTGTTTGCAAATGATGAAAGAGCTTTTTATTTGAACCCCTGCTGCAGCACTTACTGAAGGAAAACTCATCTTATCCTGGAGTCTGAGGAAGGTTTTGTTATCGTTTCAGGGCAGTGCAGTGATGTCAGTGTCCCTGGATCAGCATGAGGACCATTAGAGAGGACGTAAGCTCCATAAACACCTAACTACAACTTTATAATAAAAACTACAGTAACATAGAGGGAAAGCTTGGTTTAAGTGTTATGGTTAGGATTAGTGGCTCTGTTTCATGTTTTGATCAGTCTCCAGCTCTAGTCAAAGCTGCTAGGACACATTTACAGAACAAGCTAGGTTTTGAATGCAAACACGGTCACACGCTCACCCCTCTACTCGGCTCTCCCTGAGATGCTTCTGCAGGAACCGAAAACCTGCATTCCAGGAGGAATCCAGATAACGCTAAACACCAGTCACCTTTTTCTAGGTCCACACGTCTTTTGTTGTCCGTGACTTCAAATGTTTTTTCTTTTTGGGACTCAGGTAGTTTGTCCTAAAGTTAAAGTGGTAGCAGCCGGCTGTTTCTCCTGCTCTGATGTTATTGAGCGGAGAACCTCTCACCTTTGGTGTTCCCCTGCTAAATACAACAGAGGGTGTAATGAGTGTGGAGGACCCAGGGAAGTGCGGCCGATCAGCCAGACTCTCAACCAGATGGTCAAATAATTGCTAGAACATTGTTGAGATGCATGAAAAAAAAATTGTTCAAAATAATTTGTTTTCCAAATTTGCCGTTGCAGCTTTAAGCCTGGCTTTTATTTACTCTGGGTTGAGAGGCAGAATTATCCAACATATTCTCACACCCAAAGCGTTAAAAAATGACGGGTGTGACCAAGCGTCAAAATATGATGATCAAGGTGCCCCAGCGCGTCGGGAGAGGACGCCCAGAGACAGAGCATTGGTATCCGACGCCCGCGGTGAGATGGACATTTTAACCGACTTGTGAACTACTTAACCTTCCCCTCACCCCCATTCTAACTTAACCAGCTTGCGCATGCAAAGCTTAACTGAAAATCACTGAGTTAAGGTTAGGATGGGGGTGAGGGGAAGGTTAAATCACTATAAGTTTGGGGAATAATGTCCGTGTCACCGTGACACGTGTCCCTGCGCATCCTCTCCCGGCGCGCTGGGGCACCCTGATCGTCATATTTTGATGTTTGGTCACACGCGTCATTTTTCGACGCTTTCGGTGTGAGAATGTGTTGAATTATCAGGTTAGTTTCAGGGGATAAAATGATTATTGTCATGTTTCAATGACACAACATCAAATCATTTATATGTCTGATGACTTGTTAAACACCTTCTTTGTAATATCATCACTCACACACACGGACAGCAGCAGCAGTTCAATCACATCATTCAGTCTCTAAAGTAGTGAGTAAATACTCTTGACTCAATAATGTTGAAGTATGCTTTTCTTCCTCTGGTGGTTTGCCCACCAGAATCTAAACATAAGGTTATGTCTCCTGACCCTTTTAGACCTACCTGTCCAAAGACATTGTCCTGTAAGTTAAAGTGGCGGCAGGTGAATTTATTTCTAGGGTGGGTGCATTTCTTGCCATCAGCTTTCAGATGCGCTAACCACATATCACAAATTACCACTAGGGGATGCTAAATTACCATTCCTATGCATCACACAACTTGAACCCAACAGATCCGTACCAGGTCCACAAGCACTTACAGCAAAGTCGTTCCAAAACCATGCGTGCTATTCAACAATATATGCAAAATTCATGCATACCTAATGGGAAGAGGCTAATCTAAATGCTAGAATCCACGTTTTCTTCCTCAACAACACCCAATGGCACTAAATAAAAAGGCTGAAAAAAGATGCTAAATACGCATATTGAGAAAAACACAGTACCGACAGTGCAACATGATCCTTCACAGAAGGAGCTCTTTAAAAGTTTAAGTATCATTACTCTGCCTGCAAAACTCAAGGAGCAACACAGCAACACATCAAAGACAATTTAATTGTCAAAATCGTTAATTCAGCCTTACCTTTGCTGGCTTATTGTCAAATTAAAATTATAAGTTATAATATAAAAGAAACACCTGGTTTGTTTGATTCTTTGTCCCAGCGTCACACTGAGCTGATTCCTGACAGTTTTAAAGCTGTTTTTACCTGCTGGAGAGTGTTAACAAGTCTTCGATGCCACATTCCATCATTTTCTGGTTCCCCATTATAAAAACTCCACTAGGTGTACTCAGCTGCTCTAAAACGAACAAAGAAAGGTGAGCTCCAAAAAAAAAAAAAAATAAATAAATAAACTAGAGCAGTGAACTGTGGAGATCCTCCTGATCTGAGCTGAGACTCTGCCCAGTTTCGATGGCAAATCTCTGTAACCAATGGCTCTCCTATTCTTTATATTGGAGGGGGTCCAGTGCACTTGGGCCAGTTATGGCACAGGTTTATGGTACATTTTGCTGCAACCGAAAGGAACCAGAAATACTAGACATTTTGGTCATGTCAGTCAAGTGTGTGAGTACAATTTTTACCATTAATATCTGGAAATATTCACTGAAATGTTGTTGTAAATTAATTAAAAGATACCCAGGTGCAGAAAAATATTGGCAGTTTCATAACATATAAAAACTAAAATCAGGTCTAAAATACATGGGTCTAAGTCTCTGGGCGATGCCATATTGGATGTCATGTTTCCTTCTACGAAAGCCCGTGAGGACATAATGCATTTATTGATTTGTAACAAATGGTTACAAAACTTTCAGCATTAATAAACATTGTTCTTTCCTTCACTCATTACAAGTGATGAAAGGAAATCTGATGTTCTTGTCATTTTGCTGGAGGTTGCATTCCCAGGGATTTTTGACCCTAATGGGCATCTGTTGTAAAGGTCTTACTTGAACACAAAAATAATGCTTGCTTGCAGTGATTTAGGTATCTACTGCCTCCATCATCAGGGAAAACACACACTGTAACTTTAACTGTAGCTAGCACTAACAATGAGCTAACACTGACCTGAGACAACTGATTCGGAGAAATCTTATTACGTAAATGTCCATAAGCAACAAAGCCAGGTCACCATCAGTCCATGATTTGGCAAAGCCTCCTTCAGCTACTTCAAATTAGTGTAGACGACGCCAATGTTCACTCTGTGGGCAAAGAAGAGTTAACACCAAAGACATTACTTAATCTAAATTTGTCTTCCTGTGCTTTTTATTGAACATCGATAAAATGAAAAAGCTAACTGCTAGCGTTTTTTTTTTATTAACTACTGGTACAGTAAACAGCTATTGCTGTACTGCAGTTTGAGACTTTTCCACTGGTGCAGATCTACAGTAAACCACAACATGCAATAAGCGCAGATTCTGGACAGCAGAAGGCTACAGAGTGATGTCCAACAAGTCTATGGCTCAAGATCGACTGAAGCCAATTTGAAAGCTAGAACTTAAAATGTTAAAACTCTATAGTGTTGCTTTAACTCAAGGGACAGTGCGCGTGTCATTTTTTTTACTCCGGTCAGTCCAGGATCAGATTCTACATTTACAACATCTGGAATATCAGTAAAGGTGTCATACATTGGTTGGTCTGAAATTGAATCTGTTGATTATTCTGACAGTTTATTTTTGGGTCTCAAACTTAGTGTTCACAGGTAAAGTCACCAACTCTGTGCAATGCTTGTTGCGCCTTCATTTGTCCTGCGAATGGCTCCTTTTCGGCAACAAAGGAGATGGCATTTACTATGTGTCTGAAATAACATGCTCACGAAGGGCCGGAGGTTGCTATAATCAGCACTGGCTAGCATCTGAGTGCTACAAACTGTAGATGGGCACTAGAACAGGGACAGGGGGATGGACAGAAATGTTCCTCAAATGATCTGCAGGTCTTAAGAGATAAAACCCAAAGGGTGGTTTTCCTTTGGCTCAACATGACTGCTCTACTTGGTTTGGGTGTTTTTTCCATTAAAACTTAGACACGACTCTTGCAGGTGTGCTCTTCATAAAATGTGAGTGTGACGTGATCTATATGTGACACAAAAACACAACAATGGTGGACATGGTAGTGATGTTGAACATGTAGTCTGTGACATTTTGTCACACTCTGAGAGGAAGTAACCAGAGAAGGTTGCAGGTAGTGAGTTGGAAACATCTGGATCAACCAGTGACACCACCCCCAAGCTAATCAGAGAACAAGTTGGAACTACATCAACGACGGAACAAGATGTGGCAAGCATGGACCTGTTAGTGATGGAACTGGTTTCAAACCATGTTGCGGCTATTTTGAAATATGCCGGATACACCTGTCTCACTTCCTGTCTTCCTGGTGTGATGTCTTTAATTACATGAAAATCTGCATGCACAGAAAATATACACGCATGGGTAAAGAGCTCCACATCCGGATCCCAAGCCACACCGCACCGCAGCTGGTGTGAATGCTCTGGACTCTGGATGGATTTGTGGCCTCTGCGTAAGCCATATGAAACCGGACCATATCCGTTCGGTACTCGATAAGAATGAGGCTTACACTCACCACTGGAACAGTTATATTATAACTTTCCTGATAAACCTACCCTCTTTCTTTGATGGTAATAGTTCAGCAGAATAATTGTGTCCTTGTTTTTATCCCTGAGTCTCAAACACCACCAGGTCTCAGGAGACAATAACGTTTTCCTGTTGAATGTGTGTTTCAAACAACGCAGCCCTTTGAGCATCAGAGGCTTTCTGCCACAGTAGAAATTTACATAAATGTGGTGGGCTTTCCTCTAATGCCTCATTTAATGTGGGCAGAGAGCAGCAGTGCTGTTTGGCTGGCAGGCACTGCTGTACCTTGGCCAGGGGTCTGTGATTAGTCGGACACGCTAAACTCTATATTGCTTTCGTAGCAGCCGCACAATCCACCAGTGGATTCAAGATTCAGGCTGCAGACAGCTCAGAGGTGGCCAAAAGTATTGAGAATGTCACAAGTAATCCAATATCGACTGTATCTGTCATCCTCAGATACCTCTGACCTTTGCTGAATGAAACATGGAATTATCATATTTGTGTGATTTGTATTAACCCTTATATAACCTTTTAATTTTCTAACGGTTTTGTCCTTTGAGCACAAAATAAAATGCACTAAGGTCATATAAGGGTTAAATACATCTTAGCAGTGACCTGTCTCAGTAAACACTATTCTAATCCCACCTTCGTGTGATCTACATTTTATTAATCCCTGGTTTGTAAATGTTGTCGCTTCCACAAGGACATACAGGACAGCTGTGGAGGAAGACATCCTCCACCAGTAGCTCTCCACGACCCGCTCAGGCCACACCAAGAGCTCCTGGCTCAGAAAGTGGACCCACAAGTCCTGCTGTGAAGCCATCTCCCAGCTGTTATGGATACTGACACAGTTGGATTTGTGGCATGCAGCGACATCAGCGCGGCAGAGTGAAGTGGTGCTTCAAAGCTTATTCCCATCTGGCCAGGTGTGAGTCCCTGAACGTATTGACTTCCATTTCAATGGAGTTAAATATGATAAGCACAATTTTCTGGCTATTCTCACATTTACATTTCAAACACCACACCAACACGTGGCAGGATGGGGAGAATGTGCGAGAGCACGGCTGGAGACCACAGAGACTGGGGACGAGGGGAACATTCAGAGGATCATTCCTCTTTCTGAACAAACAGCAGAGCCGGCCCATTGTCCAGAGGTCACCAGAACAGAAACACATAATATTCTGCGCTGGTTTAGCATCACCATTGTCTCTGTTTGTTAATGAGTGGAACATTAAACTGGATTTTTATAACTCCCTGCTTCATCTGGGCTCGGATTGATGTGGTTTATCAGGATCCTCCTGCTCCTTATTGACCACCTTATAGGTTAATTCATAAATTCTGTATTTTATTCTGACATTGTAACGTCCATTCTGGACCAGGATTAGTAGCCTCTTGAAGACCTCGTTGTCCAGCTACTTTACAGTCCTGGAGTACGTTTACCTCTGACAACACGATACACGTGAAGAGCTCGTGTGTAAAAAAAGAAAACAAAGACCTTCATTTTATAAATTAGAAAAATGCATCATTTAATTATTTTACATCATATTTTTATCTTATTTTCCAAATGAACTCTTTCTATCAATAGCTGGTGTGTGTGTGTGTGTGTGCGTGCGTGCGTGTGTGTGTGTGTGTGCGTGCGCGCACTAGCTATGTTGTCAAGTGCCTTGAGGGGTTCTAGAATCCTAGAAGGTGCTATAATACATTTATCATTTATCATTTTAATTAGAGTAACAGTAAATGATCTTGGATGAAGCCAAACACAGGTGGGTGGTGTGACTCTGGACTAAGACCAAAGAAATGACCTCTACTGTGTCCTTAGATGGCCTCTGTTGGTGGGAATAAAAATACTAACAAACTATCAAATGAAATCAGAACAATCACAACCTAGAACTGGTTATGGTTACTTTCTTGTTCTACTGATAATGTGGTTAGATGTGTTTTTAAAAAGTCCAGACTCAGCTGAAGAGCCCTCCTTCTACAGGACGAAAGTGGGATGGAGGTGATTACTGAATCATGGATTTGGATCCCCTGGTTCGGTCCAGACTCTGTGCCAGATGGATGCAGAGGAATATGTGCTGTGACAGGACTTGGTGTTTGTGCCTGGTTTAATTGAATCATTGCTCATGTGAAGTCTGCCCCGCCCACCCCCACTCAGCTCATCTATAATTCAGTGCATGTGCACTCGTTGACACAGTGCAATTAATTAGTCTTTTTGTTCATTAAAGGAACGGCTTTTAAAAGACCATCATGTTTTATTTTTTACTCTAATTACTTTGTGTTCTGGCAGGATTCTGAGACGGAATGAAGGCAGAACCAACCCGGTGTCCAATTAGAAGGAGGTGTGTGTTTATCCATCCTCATGAGGAAAGCGGAACATCCAGCCTGGCTTTAAAGTGAGCTAATATCTGACTCTGAACAGATCTGAGATCCATTTTATAGTCGTGTAATGGGATTTGCATACCTCTGAAATGTCTTCAGTTGCTTCAGGTCAGCTGAATTGGCATTCAGTTTTACACCACCACGGGTCTTGTTCTATGTGAATCTGGGAGGTTTTTTTTTGTTTTGTTTTGTTTTTTTCAGTTGTGTGTCATCTGCATAACGTGAGGAAGCAACAATCAGAAGAAAGATAAAAACACTCACCATGTTCTCTGAACGTGACTGCTCACAGATTTTCATTTATTAGAAATGTGTTGCAAAAAGGTTCAATCAGAGCCAATCCACACAATGTACTCGTGGGGAATGGTTAGAGGACCAGATGCTGACAGACTGTTTCGAAAACTATACTGCTGTAATCCCTTCCTGTGGAATCGACTTAATATTAAATCATCTATTTACTAACTCAGCTGCATCTCCTTCTTAGCTACTGAACTGTTATTAGAACCATTTATTTGTGCTTTATTCATCTTCTTTACTCACAGGTCCTGAGCATAAAATTAGAATATCTTTAAAAGTTTATTTTATTCAGTAATTCTGTTCAAAAAGTGAAACTAATATAGATTCAGTCATCACACTGATATATTTCAAATGTTTAATTATTTTATGTTGATGGTTATAACTGACAACTAAAGAAATCTCAAATGCAGTATCTCAGAATATTACAATATTGTGAAATGGTTCATTTCTGAAGACCCCTGGTGTCAGACGGCAATCAGCTCATTAACTCAAAACACCTGCAAAAGCCCTTTAATGGTCTCTGAGTCTAGTTCTGTAGGCTATACAATCATGGGGAAGACTGCTGACTTGATGACCATTGACACCACAAACAGGGCAAGACACAAAAGGTTGTTGCGAAAACAGCTGGCTGTTCACAGAGCCCTGTGTGCAAACAGAGAGGAGAAGGGAAGGACTTTGCAACGATGATGTTTTATCTCGACTAATAACACAAACCTGGAGAAGCTTCTACTAGTGGTTACATGTTGATGAAACTAAAACACAGAGACCAGCTCTATAGTCATTAAGGTTTTACTGCATAAAGAAAGCAGGATGGATACATAATCAGTTTTATGTTTTATTTGCATATATAAATCTTTAAGTATGAATAAAACATGTAAGTGTGGATCATGAACTGCTGCTCTCTGTCACACCGCTGTGGCTGCAGTGTGAAGATCTGAAGTTGGCATAACTGGCTTTCTAGTTTTAAAAACAACTGTATTCACTCTCAATATGAAAAACACCTTTTTAATGATTTGGCATTAGACAAATTGATAAATAAACAATGTTGTAATCTCTACATCACACAGCGCCTTTCTCTCTCACCCCCCTCTCTTTCTCAGTATGCTCCATAAACATCCTGCTGCTGAATTATGATGAATAAAATCAAACAGAAACCTCTAGAAGAAAGTCTTCTAACAGCCTTCTCTCTGTGTTTATTCTCTCAAAGAAACATTAGGCAGATACACATGTGGTCCCAACAGGACCTCTGTAATACCATTTTATGTTTTTGTACAATGTTGTTGGCATAGAGTAATGTCACAGTGGTGAACTAAGTTGGTAAACGTGCAGTGAAGGCCCAGGTACCAAATACATGGTCTGCTTTATGCTCTACATCACCAACAGGAATGAAAGGTATTATTTGTTCTTCATCTTGTTGAAGAACAAAAAAGAAGCAAAGATGAAACATGAGATGCCATGAGACATCTTCAATCCGCAGTGCTTTTCTGGCTCTCAAGTCCCTGAACACCTGAAGCAGGAGCTCCTTCTACATCCTCAACAAGTCAAGGTTGCTTCAGGTGTGGATTAAACTCCACAGGGCCTCTTTTATCACTGGTGTGTGGAATCTCAGGCATCGCTGTGAATGGATGGATGGATGGATGGATGGATGGATGGATGGATGGATGGATGGATGGATGGATGGATGGATTTTGGACCAGTTTCAGTTGGTGGATGAAGAGAGTCACCTCCATGAAGGTAGATTATGTTGTTATTCAACGTATCACACATTTCTCACACAATTGTAGCCTGGCAATCCAGATTAAGTGAATATGTTTCTCTCAACATTGGATTGATGGGCGAACTCTTGGAACCGGTAATGGTTTTACCCAATGTGCAGCAGTACCCAGATCAGAGTGAATAGGGTGTGTGTGGGGAGCATGAGTGGGTGTCCGGCGTGCATTTTTGTAAGTCTTTGGTTGTATGTGCATGTGTGAGCATGAGGGAGGGAGTGTGTGACTGTGCTTGTGTGTGACTGTATATGTCAGGTGGGGCCTCTGACTCCTCCCTTCTCCTGGGACTTCTTGTGATGATATAGATCTTCGTCTCCCCTTTCCCTGCCACACCTGGTGTGGAGTGCGGTACCTTGGTCTGCCTGGGTCGTGGCTCCCGGGTCAGGGAGTTTAAGATTTTTGGCATCTGCCTGACCAATCCCGGTGGCTGCCTGGTAGGGTCTGGGTCCCTGGGCTCTGCTGGGTCCCCAGCGGGGGTGGTCGCCCCTGGGTCCCGGATCATTGGGTCCCGGGCTCAGCCGGCTAGGGGGTGGGAGGCTGTGGGCGGGCCTGTGGGCTTGCCGCCGATATCTCCCTGGACTCTGCCGGCTGCTGGTTGTGAACCCCCGGGTCAATCCTCTGCGCCTCTCAAGGGGAGCAGGGGCTTTTCTGGTCGCAGTCTCCCTGGGGTTCCTGTGCTCTGGGGCAGCTCCTGGATCTCTGGGACTTGGAGCTCCCTCCGTCTCCTGCACATCTTTAGGGGGCAGATCTGTGGCCCCTCACACTCTCTGTTGGATGCTCCTATAGAGAAACCTTACATAAACAAGCGCGTGTACACACACTGGTGCTCACATGGTGCTCTCATAAGTATGGACTTGGGCACGTTCAACACATGTCTTAAGGCTATGGTGGGCAATTAATGCACTGTGATTTATTATTGTGTTATTGTTCAGTTAAACAATGTTGATTATATATTTCTTCATCAAGTTGACGCAGTGATAGCTTGATCTTGTTGTGTTGTTGTTGTGTCCCTTTTTTGGTCTTTTTGTTTTTATTTTCTTCTCTCGTTCTGCAGGTCTAGAAGCAGATTGCAGATTCTTGTTCATTATTGTTACTCCGTACATTAAACAGCTTTCCACCTGAATCTCCACGTAGCAGTTTAGGAATGTGATGAGATGTGCTTTGTGTGTGTGCTTTGTTAATGAAAACTCTCAGAGAACGAATGTTCGCTGAGAGATCCGGTGAACCAGGCTTGGGTGTGCATTCATTTCATCTCTCCACTTTGCCAAGTAGAATTGAACAATAATTTGCTCTAATCCGCTGTGCGTTTGACTTCTCTTTAAGGTGACCTGGTTTATTAAAAAGTAACCCAAATGGGGGTTCTACCGTTGTCTTTCAAACAATCTCTGCATGCTACTGGACAACTAATTTTCCGCGCTCAGTGACGCACCCACTGACAAGCCGACTCTGATCATTGGCATCACCATAGTCAGAAACGTGGCATTAGAGACTCCAGCAACCATAGTTAAATGATTACCTGGGGCCAGAGCGGGCGACTTTAAATCTTACCTGAAACTGCTGGCTAAGGATAGGCGTAAATACAGTAAGACTGTTATTCACACTGCGGTAACGACAGCCGGTTACACCAATCGAAGGTCACTAAAATTAATGTTGCTTCGGTGTGCAAGTTTGCCAAAACAATGTCGGACTCCATAATTTTCTCTGGCCCCCTGCCTGATCGGACCAGTGACGACATGTTTAGCCGCATGCTGTCCTTCAACCGCTGGCTGTCTAGGTGGTGTCCTGAAAACAACGTGGGCTACATTGATAACTGGAAAACGTTTTGGGGAAAACCTGGTCTGATGCGGAGAGACGGCATCCGTCCCTCTTTGGATGGAGCAGCTCTTCTTTCTAGGAACATGGCCAGTTGTATTAGTCCTCCATAACAACCCAAGGTCCAGACCAGGAAGCAGAATCGTAGTTTAACACACCCCTCTGCAGCTTCTGTACTGTTACCCACCCACTACCCCATAGAGACAGTGTCCTGCCCACGACCAAAACCACACAAGTTAAATATCAGGCTTAATAAAGCAAATCATGGAAATCTCATAAACATTAGAATAAATTCAACTGAGCAGAAAACTAGAAACATTAAATGTGGGTTATTGAACATTAGGTCTATTTGTTCTAAGACTTTGTTAGTTAATGACTTGATTTGTGATAATCAGATCTCTTTGCTCTCTCACAGAATCCTGGCTGCAGCAAGAGGACTATGTTAGCTTAAACGAGTCGACTCCTTCTAATTATTTAAATCATCATATTGCTTGAAGTACAGAGCGAAGAGGAGGAGTAGCAACCATTTTTCATTGAGACCAATTAATCAATCCCTTACTGTTCTATCCACCACAGCCGAAGATCATTCCTCAGAGGAACCCTGACACCACTGATAGAAGGAAATTCGATGTGGGCAAGTGCATTGCTTTGGTGCCGACCTTTCGGGAGACGGAGGTGGATAGCTTCTTCTCCGCATTTGAGCGACTTGCGGCTGCCCTCGATTGGCCCCGAGAGGTGTGGTCACTTATTCTCCAGTGCAGGCTGTCAGGAAAAGCACAAGAGGTAATGGCTTCTTTATCTATAAAAGTATCTGTACTTATCTTGAACTTTCCGCTTTATGTCCTGCTAGGAATCCTGGGAGATGTCCTGCTCTAGGTAGCCAGATAACACCTCGGTGGCATTTTCCAGGTCTATTTTACTAAAAGTATTCCTGGCAGGTGAAAACTGGTCCATGAAAATAATAAAGCCAGAGGTCTGTTTAAACTAGTCTTAAAAATATAACTAAAGCTCTGGGCAAGGCCCCACACTCGTATAATACTCTCTCTTGGGTCCTCCTTTCGGTCCCGTGCTACTCCTAACATGGCCGGCGTCTCACGCTCTCCCGTTCTCTCTCTCTCTCCGAGCGGATGGTTCTCCTCCAGGAAAAGATCCCGGTGTTATCTGTCTTCTCTTTTTCAGGTAATCCACGAATCGTGTATGTAACTCATCTCCATGATCTCCGGCTGCAACTCTCTTCCGGAAGACCGCTTCTTTACTCTGCTTTTGCTTCTCTGTTCCGCTCTGCGCTCCTTCTTCTAAACTCCCGAACTCTGTGACGGGACTCCTCTTCCGCTCTGCGTTCTCGCTCCTTCTGGAACCACTCAAGCATTCTCTTCGCTTTCCATCTCTGTTGGATCTCTGGCTGCTCTTCCCCTTTTCAGTTCCGCACTTCCGCCCTGTTTCGCGTCTCATCTTCCTTTATAAGAAGTCCTATTCTCTTCGCTTTCCATCTCTGTTGGATCTCTGGCTGCTCTTCCCCTTTTCAGTTTCGCCCTTCTGCCCTGTTTCGCGTCTCGTCTTCCTTTATAAGAAGTCCTGATGAGCACTGATTGTCCCCAGCTGGTGTCAGCGGGCTGGCAGAAGGGTGCGTCTCGGCGTGCCTCTCTCCATGGTGCTGATCAGCTGTCTCAGCGGGTCGGAGAGAGGAGCTGTCCATGGTGCGGTGGTTTAAAATGGAGCTCAGGAACACAGAGGTCATAACACTTACCATTTAATAGTTACAGTTCTTTTGAACATCTTATTCGTAGTTTTCCTAATCCAGATTGCAAAACTGTAAAACCACTCTTGTTTGTAGTTTTGTACCATCCACCAGGCCTTTTTGGATCAGATCTCTGATTTTTTTTATCTGATTTGGTGCTAAATACTGATAAGGTCATTGTAGTGGGGGATTTTAACATTCATGTGGACATGGAAAATGATAGCCTCAATGTAGCCTTTAATAATATCTTAGATTCAGTTGGTTTTACCCAAATAATACATAGCTCCACCCACTCCTATGCCCACGCATATCCTGGGCCATCTGACCTCAGGAATTCACATGATAGGGTGGGCCCAGGCTTCACAATGAGCTCACCCGAAACTCTGGCTGAATAGGACCCACACCCACCCTCACACCTTGGCTCATGTGTTTATGTAGAAGATAATCAGGGGGTCTTTTGTTCCCTCTTCGGGGGGAAATTCCCACTGGGTTTGAATCTGGGACTCTCCACCATTTAGAACTGAAGAAGCTTCTCGGATGAGAGGTGAAACATCTTCAAGCAACTCAAAGAAGTCCAGACACTTTTTTTTCAAAGCTCCTTAGATTAGCGGGAAAATGTGCACAACTTTAAGTTGACTAAGGACCTGGCTTACACACATTTTGGACATGGAGAGTACTTGCAGTACTGCAGCTGAGAAGGATAAAATTATGAAATCCTGCAGCATTATCACTTGTACTGCTTCGTTTTCACACAGAACAAGACCCCACACACACACACATGTGCGCACACTCACACACACAGCATGAAGCACAGAATACGAATGCAGAAAATCAGCAGGGGGACAGATTGAGACAGAATATCATGCGTCTGTGAGAGTGTGAATGTCCTGTCACTGGGACCTGACTGATGATGCGCCTTGGATACTCAGGCAAGGGAGATCTCCATTTGGCTGACTGGTTAGCGTGTGTGACTTTCACCTGGGAGTCTGGGGATCAAATCCTGATTGGATCATTTTTTTATATCCGCCACAGATCTCTCTGAATAATTCAGCATTGATGGCTTCAGCAACGCTGTGTCACTCTGTACATTTTCTTTTATTTGTTTTGCAAAAGTACTTCCTTTCATTTCTCCACCTCACCCACAAGTACCTGAATTTCTGCTTGTGAAATAGGGCTTCCTTGATCTACGGTCGTGATCGAAATGCTGCAACGAGCTGGCTTATGTAAATGCATGAGATCCACAAGGCACTTTGCATTGACTATTTATGGCAGTAAGTGGGCGTGGTGAGGGTGGGATGTGACTAAAAAGCAGCTCAGAAACTTTCTAGATAGTTTCTGATTTATGAAGCGGAGATTGCGTGCAGCTGTGCGTACTCCATGTTTGATAGATCACAAACCTGCTTGGCGTAAGTAATTTTTTTTGCTGAGCTTAAGTACGGTTTTAGTCAGGATTCTACACAATGTTTGATAAATGAGTTTCCATATATCTATTTCATGAGCACGTTTTAACTTAGAAGCACTCCTGAAGGACTTAGTTGTTCGTCCTTTTATCAAAACTTATTTTGAGCCTGAGAGGGTGAACTGAAGTAGTTTTGTTTAAGGTTTTGAAAACAGCCCCTCCTAAAACCCATGACCTCAGTCAGGCTTTCACCTGACCTCATGTTTATGTCTCTGTGGTGCATTGTGCTGCTGAAGCCCACTGATAACACGGACGTGGTGTAAAAACTCCAAATGAGCTTGGTTTTCTTCCCCAGACATGTTCCTCAATCAATCAATGTGGTCTGAGACTTTAAGCTTTGTAGCAGCTAAATCTCTAATCCAGAGCTACAAGTGCTGCTGAATTAAGATGAATCTGGTGCAAATTGGATGATTCAGATGAACAATGCTGCTTTAGCTCCTGTGACTGTTTCTTATTAAGGGACAATCAGCTTGGGCTTGACTGGACAAGCAGGCTGTAACAAGAATCAGGGATCCACACAACGGGAATTAGAGTCCACCCACAGCAAGGTGTCTACGAGTTTATTGGCAGCTAACAGGCAGGAGGAGCAAAACCAAACTCGACATTTTAAACCAGGAGGAGTTCCAAACTTTTAAAGGAGATAGATGGAAACAAAACCAGTCAGAGTCACTCTGGAGGAAGGCACCGGTTTTTTATTAAAGTTCTGCATGTTGGACTCACCAGTGGTTACTTTATCTAAACTTATTCTGTGGGTATATTAAAAATCCACACAAGCTAATCATTATATGTGATGATCCAGGAAAGAGCAGAGATTGCATCAGCTAATAGAAGCTAACAGTTATCATTAGCAGCTCCACCACACAGCAGAACACCTTCAGGCTTGTTATTTGTGGAGATGAAACATCAATGTTACAAAGCAAACGGTCAGTGGTAGAGTTGCTTTGCTGTTATCCAATCAGAGGAAAGATGTCCAAATATCAGGAAATAAAACTCCAAATCCTGCTGTGCATATGCTCAGCTCTGATGTGGCTCACTTTTTTATTATTATTATTTTTTTTAATATAGCACCAAATCACCACAAAAGTCGTCTCAAGGCACTTCACACGGTAAACATTCCAATACAGGTCAGTTCATTAAGCCAATCATTGAAAAATTTCCTATACAAGGAACCCAGCAAATTGCATCAAGTCAGTGACTAGTGCCAGAGTCTTTACAGCAATCCTCATATTAAACAAGCATTTAGCGACTGTGGAGAGGAAAACTCCCTTTTAACAGGAAGAAACCGCCAGAGGATCCAGCCATCCACCACGACTCACTGGGGATGGAGAAGATAAAGCACACGCACGCGCGCGCGCACACACACACACACACACACACACACACACACACACACACACACACACACACACACACACACACACTAATGTTTCTGTGGTTACATTGTAATTTCTTAGTAAATATTCTATTTGGTGAGAGAAACTTTATTGTATTAATCCTAGTGAATCTATGATTAACCCTTGTATTGTGTTGTCCATTTGGACCCATGATTTAAAAATGCTTGAAAATGCTTAAAATCACCAGTTTTCTTCTGTTGTTGTTTTTCAGTTTTCCCCAAAATGTTTTCCAATTATCAATGTAGCCCACGTTGTTTTCAGGACACCACCTAGACAACCAGCGGTTGAAGGACAGCATGCGGCTAAACATGTCGTCACTGGTCCGATCAGGCAGGGAAAATTACGGAGTCCGACATTGTTTTGGCAAACTTGCACACCGAAGCAACATAAATTTTAGTGACCTCCAATTGGTGTCACCGGGTGTCGTTACCGCCAGCGTGAATAACAATCTTACTGTATTTACGCTTATCCTTAGCCAGCAGTTTCAGGTAAGATTTAATGTCACCCGCTCTGGCCCCAGGTAAACATTTAACTATGGTTGCTGGAGTCTCTCGTGCCATGTTTCCGACTATGGAGCTGCCAATGAGAAGAGTCGGCTTGTCAGTGGGTGCGTGACTGAGCGGGGAAAATCTGTTAGAAACGTGGACGGGTTGGTGGTGTCCCATGGGCTGGATTCTATGCTTCCTACGTACCGTCAACCAGCTGGCCTGAGGTCCCGGCTACTGGAGGACAGCTACGGGGTGGTTCTGATCTAGTTAGCTCCACACTAGCCAAGTAGCTAGGGCTGTTTACGGGCTTTTCAACAGTGCAGGGCCGGGCCTCCAATTCCGACACTCTCGCCTCCAATGCTACAAAAATGCTACATTTATTACACGTACCATTATCACTAAAGGAGGCAGAGGAGTAACTAAACGTCTGACAAAGAGTGCAAGAGATAGGAGGCGGAGAAAGAGACAGAAGTAGCCATGCTGAGGCTAAGCTAACTGGGCGAGCAACCCGTTCAACACCAAATAAACTGCGTGTAAACTAAAATGGTTCCCTAAAAGCTAGGTGGAACAACAGAAAATGTGTGTTTTAGGATGCTTATGTGCTACAATAACTCAGATGTCCTAGTACAGAGAAATTTTATCAATTTTAGTGAGCCACAGCACCGAACAGCTACACGTAATGCAACACTGAAAACAGGAAATGCCTTACCGCAGATACTGCCACCTACAGGTCTGATTCAGCAACAAGAATCGTCTAGAGCCTGTAACAGGTGCATCAGAGAGAAATAAAAAAAAATGTACAAATGAACTGAAAACTTAAGATGCTGCCTTGACTGAATGATCAAAACTTAATTGGAATTTGACGCTAAACTAGCGCAAGTGAAACTGAATAAGCAGATTCCTACAACAGGCTGGAACCCAGTGACAATCCAAGACAGGGCCTGTCTGAGGAACACACTTGGAGCTCCATAAACAAGCCTTAAACAATCATTCTGAGCACACAACGCCAGATGTAACGCCAACACCTGTATGCTATCACAAATACCTATAATGACTCCTAATGATCAGTCTGAATATAAACACATTTGCCAAAAACAATGAAACAGCTAGGAGTCCAGTGCTTCCATGCGATGAGTAATAATAATCTAGGAGGTTCTTAGAGGGATGTCCAATACTTACTCTTCTGTGATAAAACTGACTGGAGTTTGCTAATTGTATGGCTTTGGAAGTGTCACTGGGGTAACTTTACCACAACCCAAAAATGTTTACACAAAGGTCCTAATTGGACTTAGCTTTCTTCTCCAAAACTTACAAACACAGGGGTCACCACTAAGGCTCTGTCCACACGTAGCCGGGGATCTGCCAAAACGTAGATATTTTTCTACGTTTTGGCCTGTCATCCACACGAAAACGGATCTTTTTAGAAACTCCGGCCAAAGTGAAGATCTGCGTTTTCTCCGTTTTGGGTGTCTGCGTGTGGACAGACAAGACCGGAGTTTTAAGGTCCGCAATGTAACTTTCCGCGACAAAAAATGCTGACATCACGTGTGCGACCTGTGTTTACACTAGCCGACAGCATGGATGCCCTCAGAGCTGCACTCGCTTTATCAATTGTCCAAGCGCTTTCTGCTTGTTTGTTTTTGCAAGAGGAATTACTGCTCCTTGCGGAAGACCACAGACGAAGGACGAGGTTAAGAATGGCTATTGCCCGGCACCTGGCTTCTCCACGTCCAAGGCAGGTTTTTTGGCAAAAACACCGACGCAGGTTCTGGGTCAGACCGGGAACGACTGCCAGTTGGTGGGAAAACTTGGAAAACTACAGGTCTGGCATGTCCTTAACAACGTATTTATCCGGGAACGTGTGGACAGTTTTTTTTAAAACGAGGTGGTATGGATGCAAGTTTTTGGAGGGGCGGATATTCGTTTAAAAAAAACAGCTACTTGTGGACTAGGCCTAAGAGAGGAAACTATCCTACAATGTATTAAAACAAGTACAGTAAAAGGCCTTTAACTAAAGGGGCTCCAACTTTAACAAACAGGCCTTAACTTATAGCGACTCATTTCTAAAACGAGCAAACGACTATAAACCTCAACAAGACAAAATTAACCTCTCCTTAATAGAGCAAAAACCAAAAAACAAAAAGGTACAAACCAAAAGGGGCCTCACAATGGGCTTCCAACTTAAAGGGCGCAAAAGCTCAAATGCCAATAACTAAATTAATCGAAGTCTTGAGTTATTTAAAGAATAAAACAAAAGCTACTAGTTTGACTACGTCTCATCAAATGCCAAAGAGACTAAACAAACACAGCTACATTTAATGAAGTCTCCAAATGCTCAAAAAGGAAGTCTAATCCAACACCTGAGCTTTCAACCAACCAACCAACCAACCAACCAACCAACCAACCAACCAACCAACCGCTCCGCTCCGCTCCGCTCCGCTCCGCTCCGCTCTGCTCTGCTCTGCTCTGCTCTGCTCTGCTCTGCTCTGCTCTGCTCTGCTCTGCTCTGCTCTGCTCTGCTCTGCTCTGCTCTGCTCTGCTCTGCTCTTTGCTGTCTACAAAACCTCCTTCCAACTCTACATACCCTCCCTGAATGAGAGTTCAGCAGCTCCTTAAGTAGCAGCAGCAGCTGATTAGCTTGATGGGCAGCAGCTGGGTGGAGCCTTCAGCAGGCTTTGCTGCATGGAGCTGAACCTGACAGTAAAATAACTGGAAAATAACTGAGTTGAACAGCAGCAATATGGTGAGCAGGCAGGAAGGTGTGCGGGTTTACCCCTGGGGTTGTAACAATAGGGTGGTCTATTGTTTCAGTAGCTGGTGTTGTGCTCTCATACATGAAACATTTTTTTCTAAATTAAGAGTGAGTATTTACAGTTGAGTATTTGCCAGTACTGAGTTCCAATATGAAGTAATGCTAGTGCACTTCTTCAATGATACAACATGTGCTTCTTGTTGAAGTCGTTTAATTGGTTGGTGATGTTGTCTCCAATATCGATGCCACAACCCAGATGTAAGAATGTGAAGGAGGGTGCAACATGAAGAAGACGTGTGCAGCTATGTCAAAAAGAACAAGGGAATTGTTTTAACCACAGTGTCAGGAGCCAAGGTGTTGGTTCACCAGGTGGGCTCTTTGAAGACTCTCCTCAGCTTCCTGATGAGTGACTGCTGTAGGTGTGTCTTCTCATGCGCCTGAAGCTCATTCAGTCAGCAGACGCGAGGATAAATGGAGTGGAGAGCCAGTCAGTCACCTCTAGAGTGTTTCCCTAAGTGGCAATCCTCAGCTTTTATCCTCGTAAACCTTTGTTTGATTCTTTTGAAGAATTATATGCAACCCAGATAAATTTCTGTCTTATTCACTGACTAACCCCCCCCCCCCCACACACACACACACACACTCACACACACACACACACACATGCTACACTCCATCCATCATGTCCTGGTTTGTCTCCTGGTTTGTCTCCCGGTCCCCGATGTCTCATGGTTTAAGTCATTACTCCACCTCGTCTTCCTAAACTGGTTTAAAACATTTTTTCTTATTTCCTGAGAGTTTCTATCTGCATGTGGGTCAGACAAGTGTCTCAAAACATGACACATGGTGTATAACGGAAATGGGGAAAAGAGAAATATTTATACATAGTTTAAAATGCAAATGTGTAAGATATTTAACACAAGAAGCGTCTAGGTTAAACGAACAACAAATAAGTGAAACTAACCTAGGGGATGCTAGGGATTATGATCAACTGTAAAACCAAAAGAGTGGAAAAATGCTCCACCAAATCCCATTAACCCAATATGAGATACAATCTACACCAGGGGGCACCAACTCCTGTCCTCGACAGCGACCATCCTGCCTATGCTGGCTGTTTATTTGCTCTTACACACCTGATGGAGATGAATGAGTAATTAACAAGTCAATGCAAAGTTAAGGAGAAGATTACAGTACTCCATTCATTAGTGTGCAGAAAACTAGCAGGATAGTAGCCCTCGAGCACTGGAGTTGGTGACACGTGATCTGCACGGTAACACTTTTCCATGTACCTAAGGGACTTCAAGTAGAACTACAGACAAAACAAAAAGTTAAACTGCAAATGAAACAAAGTCATCAAAGCTACTTAAACAAACTATCTAAGCACTAATGCTATTTACATGGTAACTGCACACAAATTCTCATCAAAAGCATGTAGCTTATTGAATCAAATCAAATCTACTGTGCATGTATTTATATAGCACCGTTACACTGTCAAGATCTAAGAGACTAACACGATCACTAGTAATTGCTGCATGGAGCAATCTGGGGATGTCAGCACAGATCTGATCCCCCTCGGCAGCAGGTAACCGCTACGAACACCACTCCTCAGCTGTTATTAGGGAAGCTCTGAACAGCTGCACCGGGGTTGAAGCCCAACCTCAGTGTTCTGCTGTCCATGGTGTTGAAAAAAGGGGCGATTGGCAACAGAAACAGGCGCTGTCCACAGTGCTGAAGTCCTGCTCTAAGGATGGACAACCGAAAACTCCTCATTACCCGCCAGCTGGAGGGCGCGTCCAACACATAGAAAGTTTGGGAGTCCAGTGCTACTTGTTTACTCCTTTATCAAGTTTTTTTGCAGATCATAATGTAACGTGATGAAGGAGCTATTCCTCCAATGTTATTTAACCTCTCTCCACAGATGCCTCTGACACAGTGCTCTTGAGCATGAGACTGCCTCAAGGTCATGCATTTGCTTCTAAAACTGTTTTCTTTCCAGCAAGAGAAGAAAGAAGATAAAAGACTCTTTTCTTTTAATAAATCAAAGAACTCTTTTTAATAAAGCTAATCAAAACAAGTGTTAGTCAATAATCCAATGTTGACTGATCTGTGAAATAACAACGTTATGATTACTATGCTTTAATAAGTAAATTACTTTAATCTAGTTCACTAGACAAGCTGATACACGTAATATAAATGACACAATGCTGTTACTGATCCAATTACAGGGAGGGAGTCGGTTTTCAGTGGAGCATGGTTGTTCAGAAGGGTGGAGAGGTTGCTGTAGTAGTGGTAGACCCAGTCATCAGCTGAACAGTTGGCTTTGGGACTGGGAAGATTGTTGATGTCAGACGAAAATGTGTCAGCATTTATATTTTTGATATTGCGGAATGAAATAGTGTGAGGAATGATAAATTTGGACAGAGACAGGTTGATATTAAAGGTGACGAGCAGATGATCGGAGTATGGGACAAGGTGAGATTTACAGCCAGTGGGAGCGATACCAGAGCAGCAGACCAGATCCAGGATGTGACCTTTACAGTGGGTAGGGAAGTTAATGTGTTGTTGGAGTCCGAAGCTTTCAAGGCAGGATAAAAAATCTTTAGAAAATGTGTCATTAATATTGTCCACATGAATATTGAAGTCGCCCAGGATGATTATATTTTGAGACTGGGAAGAAAAGTAAGAAAGCAGGTTAGAAAAGTCATTTCATTTCAAAGGTCTTTGTTACATTTAGGAGGGCGGTAGATGGTGGCTACAGTTGTGGGAGATGGTCCAGGCAGCAGTGAGGCAGAGAACTCAGAGGAGGAGAACACAGGAGCAGCAGGTACGGGCATGAGTTTCCAACTCTCAGGATGAAATATCACGAGACCTCCGCCCCAGCCAGCAGACAAATGTATGACTGTTGTGGGACTGTACCCCAAAATGTTTTGCTTGCAGGATGACTGTAGAATAAAATCTTTGTCAACCCTCTAATGCTGTGCAAGTGCCACTACTCAATGTAGTGTGTTTGGCCAACATTTTGACTGTTTAGGGATGTCATTAACTGGCTCCAGTGCACAGACAGACCATCTGAAACCCAGTTTATACTTCTCCATCACTGATGGAGACATACCCAGTTTGTTTTATCGTCTATCATTGGTTAGCATGCAGTAAACGCCGTTCCCACATGAAAACAAGCCCTGAGTGCTGAAGATGTCTAGCAGTAGACATGGATCAGGTTGAGGAACGTTTTGCAGAAGAAGTCTATCGACATGAACTTTTACACACCTCTGACTAAAAGAGTACAAAGTTGGAGAATAAGGAGAAGAATGAGCAACAGATGTTCCCTTTTACAACCCCTCTACATTATATATACCCATAACAAATTCACAATAGTAAATACACTATCATCAACCAGAGGCGTGGCTGAAATTGGTGCCGGAAAACCCTAGATATGTGCTACTCCTCTTTTATTACTGGCGGGGAATTCCCCTGCATTGCACTCCCTGGGAAAAAGTCTCCATTGATGCATGTTGCTCCACCCGAGCAGGTGGAGAAGCATAAGGCTCAAACCCCATAATATAAACAACAGACAGATGCTGGTCATCCAGTCATGTACTTGGTAAGAGCTACTTTTGGTTTCACTCCTACTTTTGTGGGTGTCTCCTGCTACAGAGTCAGTTGTTTTTGTTTCTGGTTGTTAGTAGGGCTAGGGTTAGGGTCAGAGCTACATTTGTGTCAAATATGCTTTTGGGTTAAGCAGAATAGTTTTGATATGAATGGGTGATTAAGGGGAAATAATCAGGCTCCTAAAGAAATAACACAAAGTTTTTAAGTTTTAAAACTATGTTTAAATAAGTTGTAACAAGAAAGCGATGATAAAGTTAAAGCTCATGGTGTTCTCAACAGAATGCACACCGATACGCCATCCATTTACATCACTGGTTCCACACCCCCATTACTCACACACTGTAGGATGTAAACCTGTAGAACATTTTGTCATGCTTTCTGCCGTGCTTTAAACCCTAGTGAGCATGATGCGATTTCACACAGTACATTAGTTAAGTATTTAAGATTATTTCAGAGCTGCATACACACAACGGAAACATGAAAAATGAGGGAGAAGGATGACATATGACAACCACGAAGGACCATGAATTACACTGGGATCTCTAATAGGATTATATGGTGTGTGTGTGTGTGTGTGTGTGTGTGTGTGTGTGTGTGTGTGTGTGTGTGTGTGTGTGTGTGTGTGTGTGTGTGTGTGTGTGTGCCTGAGCTCTGAGGGGCAACAAAGCCTCAGAACAAGATGCCGGGTCTGCAGGGCTGCTTTATGCAATGATCTGCAGCTGATCAGAGTTTGGGTTATTACTGCGGATGCTGACATTCATGGTATTGTTTCTATCCTCTTTGTGATTCGTTACAAACCCAGACGTGAATTTGAATGAAGAAAACACACACACGCACACACACACACACACACACACACACACACACACATGCACGCAGGCCAGGTCCCCATAATTCTGGAGTGAAAATGAAGCCAGCACGGAAGTGCCAAAATTACTGTTCCACCCTCATCCACTAGGGGCTAGGACCAGCAGTGAGCAAATCCTCAATGATTCCCATGCTAAAAGCAGAAATAAGCATGTTTACAGCCTGGTTAAAAAAAACGTTAGGTTTAATAGATCTAGTTCACATACATGACAACTCTGAGGGGGTGATTATTTGAAACTCTTCTGCTTAAGTATTAAATACTTAAAATTCTGAATAATTAATGAGCATCAGAGCCACGTGACTTGCGAGCTAGCTCCAGGGAAAGGCCTCAGCTGGGGCCTCACAGTAATAATAGCCATTTTTGCACTCTAAACTTTAGTTTTTTCTGTGTGTTTGTGTTTGGATGTTGATCATGGAATTTTACAGTCAGTTTTGAGCCAAATGTTGGAAAACTTGTGTTGAAAAATGCAAAACAATTATTTCTATGGAAAAAGGTTAATCGAGTCATACATTTCTTTTATCAGATATTTAACTTTTAAATGTGTTTAAGGGTTAGTCCATTCCCTGATCTTATCAAATAAATGATGGTTCCTCTAACACAAGAGTCATTTATGGTTTTCTAACAGAACCAAACCATAATACAGCTACTGCTCCTCATTTAAATCTGTAGGCAAACAACTACTAGAAACTAAAAACAAGCTCATGGGAAATGATGAATCACGCCACAATGGAGGACTTCTGTTATCTGCTTTTTAAGAAGTCATTTCAGGACAACGAGCTGAGGTTTCGGTGAAGTGACTGATGTTTTAGTGAGAGTCAAGTCCAAGTCATGTCTGACCTTTTTTCGAGTTTAAAATAATGTCCTTAAAAATTAAACTTGAGTTCATTAACCTGAACCAACAGGTTCTGTCATGCGATTAAATAAGAGAAACCAGGGTGCTAGACCCTAACCCTACTAATTCTACTAAATGGTAAATGCCAGTGGGGCTCTGTGATGCCAGGAAGTGGCCCAGGGCCCATGACCCTGTCAGCTGACCCTCATGAAGTTTGTTTCTATTGGTTTGGCCAGACCTGTTCACACCAGTGGGGGTCACTTTGGGTGACGCAGCTGCTTTGTTAGCTCCACTGTGGCACCTGAGCCTCTGTGGAAGAACTGTTCAGACCATAGACTAAATACCCAGTTCTAGCTACCAGCATTCAGCTTAAAGGTAGTGGCCAGACTCAGAATTAAAATTGTAGAAATACAGCATAACTACACTTTACCATCTATATAAATATGAACTGGGTTCAGTTTTTTTTTGTTTGTTTTTTTTGTTCATTTTGTTAAGGAATTTAGTCATAAATCATTACAGAAAATAAATTCTCTCCTCCAGGCAGTGAAGAACTGTGTTTTGCGTACGTCACTCACACACATCATACTAGGTAGCTGCTGTTGCTAGCATGGTAAATCACTGTACTTTGTTTACTATCGTGATCCTAATTAAAACATAAAATTGCATTTACAGCTGCAGCTAAAGGTCTGAGCCATTTGTCCGTGTCCTACACGTATTTTTAACTAACATAGGTTTGATCTAAAATAATAACCTACATCTATAAATCCATTTAGATTCACACTGCTACTTCTGGACTCCAGCAGGCGAGTCCCGTTAGCATGACTGCCGCGGCACTAACCGTGTTAGCTCTGGTAAAGAATAAACAAGTAATTTGTGGAAGCTACGACACACACACACGCACACACACACACACACGCACGCACGCACACACACACACACACACACACACACACACACACATACAGATATAATCTAAAAGATGATCCCCATTTTTCAACAATAGATCCTCCTAAAGGACCGGTAGAACCTCCGTATTGTCCTGGATTAGAAAACAACGATCCGAGCTAGCGAGTTAGCATCAGGAAGATTTTTTCTGGTAAGCAATCGGTTAAATATTTTCCAATGTTATATCAATAAATACACACAGCGGTAAAGCTGGCAACACGTTATTTTGCTCATCTGTGGATTACTGAATTATATTGGGACAATGTGATGGAGCTAATCAGCTTAGAACTTAACTGAAAGCTACCGGTGGAGCAGAGACATGAAATATTTAACAAACTTTAACAAACTGTACCGATTTTTGTTCCAAAGACGAACAGAATCCTCCCCGGTGTCCTAATCGGGCCGCAGGTTTTCTGAATGAAACAGTCTAAAACATGTCTGCACCTCCAGTTCTGATATCCAGCTGCAGGGCACGGAGTTCAGTTGAATGTCTCCGGAAATCCAATATCTGTTCTTGTCGCCGTATCCCAGAGGAAAAAAACAAAACAAATCTGACCGACTAGTAGAGGCTTCAGAAGCTACATCTGACTGAAGACACATTGTTCTCTGCTATAACGCTAACGCAGAAACACCGGAGTCAGGCGTTGTTTACTACAGCTGTTTCAGCAGAGCTCCTTGTGAAACGTCACCAGCTGCCCAGGGCTTAGACCGGAAGTTAGTTTCTGTTTTTCCCACGCCAGTAAACAACATCAGATTTTCTTTAAACTCCAGCCGTGAAAATCCAAAAGCCTTTTTCATCTAAGGTTTTAATACTTCTTTACACATGCCATTCAAAGATATTTTGCCTCTGGCCAATATCTTTAAATAACATTATGACTTTATTTACAGTGTTTTTACTGATTTGTGGACTTTTTCAACATTAGGGATCTCTCCCAGTACTTCTGACCCTCTGAGGGCTTTAAAACGCGTTGGTCTGAAAACTACCTGCTACTGTTTTAGACCAAATCATCTTTTATTAAACATGTTATCAAATATGTAGGAACCAGCATCCTGTTTTCACAAGAACATCTGTGTTCCAGCTCTTTATTTCTATTTCTTAGTTTCAAATCAGGACTGGTGGTTGTTTGATGCAGTCTGACATAACATCTGTTTGTTTGACGCTCTGCTCAAAGGCTCCAACTCAACGTTTGCATAAATAATTCCTCTAGAATCAGAAACATGAAGCCGTGCCAGGTCAGAGACACTTAATGCCAATGACAAACCAGCTAAAAGTTACTGAACGACAGCAAAGAGCCATAATATGATAATAAACCAACCACTGTGTGCTGTTCTGCGGTCTGTGTGTTGAATATATCAGCAGGGCAAGTCTTCTAAATGTGGTATTATGTGTGATTATATCAAACAAGTATGGTGAAGCAAACGTATTGCGGTGTCAGTCTGTTAGATAAAAGAAGGGGACAGGAGCAGGGGAAACGGTGTCTGAATGACTAAGGGCTGTTCAGATTTTCTCACCTCTCCCTGCTTTATCTGATGCTCTCTGGTTGTGAAAAGCTCCAGGAGGTTTTAGAGGAGAGTGGGGCAGGTAGGATCACAAAGGCATCTCACTCTCTTTATATAGTTCACAGCCTGTCCAGAATACAGATCATGTTGCAGCTGGTATCAGCTCCCAACCCTTCTGTCCTTGAGGAGTAGGAAAAGGAGAAGGAAGTGTCACTTCTGTGTTGGACTTCTGAAAAGTTGCTCCTTCCACAGAGAACTCCTGGCTTTCTGAAAGCATTGATTGGATGCAGTTGGTGGAAACTGAATAGCCATTGAAACGCAGCCCCTCAGGCAGCTTGTCCTTGAAATATTATTTTCATCCAGAGTGTCATGAATCACTTGTCTGAACACACGGACGGGCAGGAGCGGTGAGCGGCCCCGAGACTTGACCAAACTGTGGCTTTGATCTCACCCATTTTTATGTCCTTGATCGCAACACTCCAACACCAATCAGCAGTTTGAGCAGATAATTTAGCAGACCCAGAGCTTCAGTAGAGGGTGTTATCACTGATAGGTGATAGGTTACTGCAGCAGGAGTTTCTGATTGCTGTTTTTCATTTTTGGTATTCATGTAACCGAAACACCCGCTCCCAGCGGGTGACTGAATCCACCTGTCACGGTAAAATAGCTGGTAGAGGAGCCAAAGTCACTCCATCTGGAGGTGTCTGAACCCGGCTGGGTTTGGTGGTCACTCCCTGTAGCTGTCCAGTGTTCTAGTTCTACCACCAGAGGCAGACTTGTCCAGGTCCTTTCTACTGGACAGAAGCTCAGACTGAATCCTCCTCACTGGCTCTGATCAAACCAAAATGCTTGTCTCTTTACTCTCCTCTCTAGACTTCAGCAACAGGACAATGGTGGCACAAGACTTAAGTGTCCGCCTCAAAATTAGAAGATTGCAGGTTTGCACCCCACTCAATCTGATGCAGTTGTTGTGTCCTTGAGCAAGACACTTAACCTGCCTTGCCCACTGATGGTGGTTTGGAGGGAACCAGCGGTACCTAGTGTGTAAGGCAACCCCACATCTGTCAGTTTGCTCCAGGGCTGCAGCAGCTCTTCACGGCCAGTGTGAGAATGTGTGCATGCATGAGTGAATGACTGCGGTGTTGTAAATCACCTTCTAGGACTCCAGAAGGTTCTATGTAAGTATGGGTTAGTACCTTCTACTGCTGTGTCTACTGATGAAAGCACTTATTCTAGAGTATAGGAGAGTCTGGCAATGTAGCATCAGTCTGCTACAGTCACAGTGAGATGGTACAAATGTTGGGACTGGAATGTGCAATCAGACTAAAATTAGGAGCAGAGGACTGTGTCATCCTTAAGCTCATCACAGGTCTTTTTGTAAGAAACTGGAGGGAAAACGCATTTCTCAATTTGAATTTGTTTCCCATTTGTCAGCTCTGATGGGTGAAACTGGTGAAAGTATGAAACTGGTCCAGCAGCACACAGCAAACCCCTGCTGGTTTCTACCCCCCAACTGGACCTTGGTAAGCTCCAGGAAAAGATTCAGCTTATCTGAATCCAGACACCAGTGTGATATGATGTCACAGCTTCACCATAGCCAGAGTGGGTCCAGCCTGCATCCTGAAAGGAGCCAAGAGCACCACTGGGTCGGTTTGATCAACCAATTTCAATCTTAACAGGGACTCTGGAGCATATTCTCTGTTCTGATGGTGGACTCTGGTCCAGCTTGGTATGATAGACTCGTTTGTCCTGAACAGAGATAAACGATGGCTCCCTGTCAGAGCTAACATGGGTCTCTGAGAAGCCCATATAACGTTATCTTGTGTGTTTGAATCCCTGGTCTACTTAGAATGTTAGATGATGGATGGTCCGGCTGCTGCCTACGGTCCTCTGATAGATGGCCTTTATCTGGAGGTGCTGTTTGGTTAAAACCACATCTAAGAGCAGCCTGAAATCCTTCAGTTCTGTCCAGGTTTCAATTGTCTTACTCTCCTTTCAGGAGTTTGTTGTCGTCATGCAGACCAGGTGATCCTGAGACATCATGGGTAAAAGACAGACCATGAAGGAAAACCATTTAACTTCAGAACCAGACTCTTGGACTTCTGGTTTTATTCTGTTCCTTTTGTCAAACGTGATGTTGTAAATCAATCAAGAGCCTTCCTGTGAAAGTCGTCACAGGAGAATGCTGGAGATCCTCTCTTATACGGATTTTAGTTACAGGACACAGTCCAGAGGAATCAGGAAGATTACAGCATTATTTATTATTACAGTGGGCATTAATGATGGAGGTCAGCCTGTATCATCACATCCACCCACAGGATGGTCATAACTCAGCATGATGACTGACCTTCATCAGGGAGTGACTGATGGGACGGTCTGACTCCTGCTGTTCACCAGAGTTTAACTTCAGCATCGGGGGTCCTTTCTCGTTGACTGATAGGAGAAAATGTGAAAGTAGAGCACAATAATACAGACAACAGTTAGTGTGTGAGTAATGTTCTGGAGCAGGGCAGGAAGGGATGGTTTGGAGGGTTATTAGAGACATGCTAAAAACTTCCTAGAGCCAAGGCATGTCTCATATGATCATTCTCCCACAGTTCCCATTAGCTAAACTGTACCTAACCTGCTCAGTGTTATTTTCTATAATCAGAGTCTTTAAAATGTATTTTATTATTTGTGACATGACAAAATTGCTGTTTTCTTTTAGCCATTGTGTATTGATAAAAAATATATAAATTATGTTGCAGAAATTATTACAAATGTGTCCGACATTCAAATATGAGCAATTGTTTATGTAAAAATACAAGAAAGAAACAGACCAATTTAGTTTGGAAAGCTGCAATGTCCTAGCCTGCAAGCCATCCGAGTCTGGACACAGCCTATTGGCTGGTCTCAGTCATGGGGCAGGATCTATGGGTGTCTTTTAAATTGTGTCTGCATGCTATAGAACAACAAACAATGTGAAACATTTCTCACTTCAGTTGTCAGTCAAAAAGGCCGTCCGCCATACTCCGTCAAAGATGCAAAGACAACTTTTTAAAAAGTAAATGTAGTACCCTATCTGCTCTTGGCTCAGAGAAAAGCCCAAGCCTAAATAGTCCAAAATTGATGCCAAATGAGTCACTGCCATCTTTGTTTTTTTGCTCAGTCGCAGTAACATCCTGCCTATTGTAACGGAATGAAATGACTGTTTTCCCCCTCCTCCAACACATTCTCACTCCCAGCGTGTCAAAAACAAACGCTTGATCAGCCACCCTCCACGTCAGACCCCAGACGCCAAAAGTGTCCTTTTTCGTTACTTATGTGAGAAAAGGGTTTTTTGCCTTTTGTAACTGCAGATCCCAGTGCAGCGTAAATCTGACGTGATGAGATGTTCGCTGATGCGGCACCGAACCAGCTCATTTAACCGCAGCTAAACCTTAACGTTTCACTATTTATAACCTTCCCCTCTCCCTCATCCTAACCTTAACCCTCTTGCTACCTAAAACGTTACTCTCACTGTGATCAAGCGTTTGTTTCCCATGCATGCTGACTGTGAATTTTCGTATTTGCCGCCCAAGGGGAACGTTTTAACATACCATCTGGCGAGGGGAAGGTCACCCTCTACTTTTCATCTCCACCGTGGTAGTTGAAACCTCCCCCTCGCGTTGGCTAGGTCCGAACTCGACCAATGACGAGGCGGCTCCCTCCGTTCACTTCATAGAGTCGGCTTTTAGAGCGATCAACACATCACTAACATGCTCGCTAGCAAGATGGTTAAGGTTGGGAGAGGGATGAGGGGAAGGTTAAATAAGAGGATAAGGTTAAGGTGAGGTACAATGAGCTTGTTTGGTGCCCTGGCTGTGGACATCCCATCGCATCAGTGTAACGCTGCATTGGGATCTGCAGTCAAATAAGGGAAAAAACATTTTTCTCACATAAGTAACGAAAAAGGGCACTTTTGGCGTCAAAGGTCTGAGGAGGGTGGCTGACCAAGCGTTTGTTTTTGACGCGCTGGGAGTGAGAATGTGTTGCAACCCTCCTCTGACATGGGGCTAGTCTGCATGAGATATGGCCTCAAGGTCTCATGCATTCACTTCTAACCTGCTTCTTTTCAGCTCAACAGAAGAATGAAGGAAGGACTCTCTCCTTTTAATTAATCAAAGAACTCTATTTTAATAAAGCTAATCAAACAAAGTGTTAGTCTATACTAAGATGTGACCAATCTGTGAAATCAAAATATTAATTACTTTATTATAATCCTATAGAATATAAAGGTACTATGACTTTAAATGTGCCAATAGGATCTCACGTAGCATTAAAAGACATGACACATTACTTTCACTGATCCAATCAGAATCTGCCAGATCTGACGGAGGCATAGTTTTGATGGTGTTTGGTAAAATCTGTCAACTTTTCATTCGACCATAAACCAAAACATCCGAA
>SSNQ01034307.1:473050-497783 GCA_006942095.1 Nothobranchius kuhntae | reverse complement strand
CGGTAAGTAAACAAAAATATGTAGTTACATTTATTTATTGCTTTGAACAATTGTGTCTTGATTAAAGACGATGAATGTAAGGTTTCTGTGGGGTTGGTCTTCTTTTTTCCAACACACACTCGTTTATTATTCTTACTTTTATATTTACTGCTGATAATAGTCCCCAGCTCCTCACAGCCTCACTACTGAGGAAGGAGTGGAAATGGTTAGGAAGAACATTCACTGCTATTTTTCGCAGGCCTCCAATCAATGGCGAAGAAGCCATTTAAAACTCCTTATTTTGGCTTTGTGAATAAGTGTAGTTAAACTAAAAATGGTTAACAGATTTTTAGACAACATTTGTCATTTGAAATTTTGGAATACACTTTCTCAAAAAGGTAAATGTAAAAGTAATCTGCCACTGATTTGGAGTGACTGTTTCTATACCTGCTAGCATCAAATGAATTACTGCTTAATTTTTTGTTTGACTGGTTTTGTGCACAAAGCTTTACTGATCAACAGTTCAAAAATGATATTATTATCATCTAGGGTGAGTGCAGCCAGCCGGTCGCTCGCCATTGGCCTATTACCCAGAGGTAGGGTTGGGCATCGAGAATCGAGCATCGATTGGAACCGGTTCCAACTGTTCATTTTTCCCAGAAGCGCTCAACGTTTTTTATTTCGATTCCTAGTTTTGATTCCTAGAATGCCGACGGAAGAGGAATACGCGGCTGATCTCCGTGAAAAATAAACGTGATCTGCAAATTGTGATCAACGCTTTTCGAGCTGACTGTCTGCAGCACCGAGTCCCCCCTCCCCCCACCCAAATATAAACAAACGCGTCTACCGAACTTTTACTCCTTGATGTAAACTTTAACTTCTGCAGCGTAGAGGAAACTTGTTAAAATAAGTCAAAACGGTGGATTTACTAGGAGCTTTAAAGAACAAACTCTGGACGGTGTGAGGTGAGTTTGTCTCACTGCAGAAATAAAAACACACAGAGCGTCAGCAGTCAGACACGTGAGCGTCAGAAGGCTGAACAATAACCTTCTCCGTGGTGGACCACACCAGCTTCTGCCACAATAAATACTTATAAGAATAATAAATCACACACAAAGTTGTGAACATTTTACTTTCCTTTCTAAACTGTTTCTGTTGAGATTTTTAATGTTTACAATCTGTTAGATTGTTACTGACAGCAGCTACATTTAAGTTTCACTTCCTGTTCTGACTGAATGCTGCTGCAGCATGGAGGTGTAGTTCTCAGTCATCCTGGACATGATCATCCTGAGAGTTTTAGCTGAAAACAGCTGCACGTTTCTGGACATGTTGGAGACATTTAGCCTCTCATCCCAGAGGCTTCTTCCAGACTTTGGTTGTGGTCAGAAACAAACACACTGGTTGTGCTGCAAGTCTTTTTCTTTTTTCTCCAAAACATGTTTTAGTCTAAATGAAGGTGATGTTATTGTTCATAGAGTTAAAATTCATGTTGAAGTTAAGATTATTTCATCAAGTAGGACCTGTGGTTAGCTGGCTCATGTAAAGCATGTCATGTCTTCAAAGAATCGGAATCGGGAATCCATAGGAACCGGAATCGAAACGAGGAATTGGAATCGGAATCAGAATCGTTCAGAATCAAATGATGCCCAACCCAACCCAGAGGTGTGTACTCGAGACACATGACTTGGACTTGAGTCAGACTCAAGTCATTATTTGAATGACTTCTGACTTGACTTGATAAAATCTATAAAGACTTACGACTTGTCTCGGACTTGAATGCAATGACTTGCAACTTGAATCGACTTGCATTTGATGACTTGATGATGACTTGAGCATATTTGATATTTTAGCACAAAAGTGACACAGCATGGAGAAAAATCATGACTCATTCTTCGTTCTGGGTTTGATCTTGTACTGCTACATGCTGCAGCACTTTGTTTATAATTAATTTCAGTTGCACTTTCTGCTTGTTTTAGCAAATAAATGAAGCTTTAAGAAGCTTTATTCCTGGAATTTATTTATTATCATCATCATTAAATTGAAGTTAGACAGATGACTTGCGTATGACTTGAAAATTCAAAGTTAAGGACTTGGACTTCCATATCATTGACTTTGGACTCAATTTGCACCTGGTTGTCTTTGACTTTGACTTGACTTGAGAATTGACTGGAAAGACTTGTGACTTACTTGTGACTTGCAAAGCAGTGACTTGGTCACACTCCTGCTATTACCTGCCCTGGTTTATTACGGGATTTCTATTTTATTAGTAGTCCTTTAGACTGTATTCATTTTATTCTGTAGATTTAATTTACGTATGAATATTCTGTGATTGTATGTATGATTTTATGGTTGTTCAGCACTTTGTTTGATTAGATCGGTCGTGTGAAAATGCTTTATGAATAAAGATGATGATGATGATGATGATGATCTAAATCTTTGTAATGCAGGTGAGTCCAGATGTGTCCCTTAAGCTTGAGATTATGTTATCTGCTTTGGGATTTAGGAGAACGATGGCTGAAATAACAACTGTGACGATGAGCTGCTTTGCCAGACTTGGACAAGTGACAACAAACAACTCGTCTGATGAAATGAGTTTTGCTTGGAGCCATTAGTCAAAACATTCTGGCAACAATTTCTTCACCTTAAGTTTCCTCAAAGTCCGTCTATAATTCTGAGACAACGTGAAATTCCTTGGTTGACCATTTCTCAACGATTACAGTTTCACAACTTTTCTGCTCCTGTGTCTTTATAAAAGAGAACTTGAGCTGTAACACAAGAACTCAACAGCTTCTCTGGTTGTCTCTGGGGAAACCTGCTGAAGGTGTGAAGGCTTGACTGCAAACAAGTCTTTAACTTATGTATTTTCTATGTGATTATTTTATCCTTCTTAGCAATTTGTTCTTGTTTCAACAGGTAAAATCTCTATAATCATGCTGAAGGTTGCACTTATCCTTGGATGCCTCCTGAGCCTCATTGTGGCTCAACCAGTAAGTGCTACTTAATTATTTATTAATAATAAACATATGCATAAAAATCATAATGATCATTACAGTAATAAAGGATAATTCGGGTAAACTCAAACCTGCAGGTGAAGGAAGATCAAGAGCGAATTGCTCGCTCCAGTTCCCATGAGGTGAGATTTCATTTTCCTCTTTTACATTTGAAACTAAAAACCTTAACTATAGAATAATCTTCATTTATAATAAATGATGATCTGATATTTGCTTTTTTGTTTTTAAAGCAAAATGGATATGGATATGGATATGGGAATGGGAATGGATATGGCATAAACCCCGCTTTGGTAAACTCACTAGCTCAGAATCAGAATCCGGCTCTACTCGCTCTTCTCCAAAGTCTCATAATGGGTTAGTAGGCACAGCTGAAACGCAACAAAAGAATTAAAAGGTGAGTGCAAGCTAACATTTTATAGGTATATTGCAATTAGAAATGTAACTAATACATTTAATGTGGTGTCACATAATACTGAGCATTTATGTTTTCTCTCGTTTCAGATTCATGTTTTAACGAGACGTCCTTCCACACCGACCATGGATCAAAACTTGCTGTTGTTTCTAAAATCAAATAAAGTTCATAACTAAAAACATACTTTACTTCATCTTTCATTGTTATGCCTTCTATATTTTTGATAGAGGACACATTGTAATGTAGCTTACCACAAGTATTCATTACATGAATCTTTAAATTAGTCAGTTTTTCTATAATATAATATTTAGTGTATTAGTAGCTGAGTCTTTCACAACACTCACACTGAACACTAACCAGCCTCATGCAATCAGTCCTTTGAGGCTGTAGTCAGCACTGCCTGTCAAATAAATGCTTGTTAACCACTGAAATGGTTTGCATTAAAGGGGTTCTAGAATAGAAAAACCACATTTACCTTGTCATTGAACATAGACATCTTGGGGCGTTAAATGTACCACAGCAGAAACTCAGTGCCACCTCTGACATTCATTCCTATGCAAATTAGTAATGGCAAGGCAAGGCAGCTTTATTTATATAGCACACTTCACACACAGAGGCTCTTCGATGCGCTTTCCATTAGCGAGAATAGCATAAACATTAAAATCAATGTGACAGCACAATTAAAAAACACAAATAAATTGAGACCAAATTCAATTCAGATTTCAGATTCAGAAAAAATAGGCAAAGTTATAGGGTGAGCAGTTACAGTGCAGAAAGTGCAGCATATGGAACATTCATTGAAAGGCTGATGGATACTCAACTTTGATTTAAAAGTTACTAGAGTTGGGACACATTTGGGTTCATGAGGAAGCTGATTCCATTTGAGTGTATGTAATGTTGTAATGGCCACAGAGAAACGGTTCTGTCTGGGAAAGACTGCTGTAGCATGATTGTAGCGTTATGAATATGCTATTTTCTGCCCTTAACAGCTGCCCTTTTCCACAGTGACAGGGTGCATGAGTTGCCAAGGTCGTGCACTTGCATTTGATGTTTACATTCCAGGAAAGAAGACAGAAGAAGGACGAAGAATGCTTTTCATTAGTTAATCAAAGAACTTTATTTGTAATAAAGCTAATCAATTGGTCAATAATAATCAGGTGACTGATCTGTGAAATCAATGTTATGATTTATGTGTTTAATGAATAACAGGGCTAACTCAGCCAGACATCCGATTCACACAAGGTAAACACATGACACATTGTTCTCATCCAATCAGAACTCCTTTCTGTTGCAGGGCAGAGTCTGGGGTGTTTAGTTAATCTGTCCACTGCGATTTGCTAAGAATTATAAACAACTAAGTTAATAAAACAGAGCAACGCCATTTTAACTTCAGTTCCATCTGAGTTCTATCAGAGATTCAACGTAGTTCCAACCAGCTCTCAAGTCCATCATCGCTAAGTGAAGTGCAGACTGGCTAAATGTATTTTCTACTTTAAGCTGAGAACTGTCAAGCTGGAAAATTCTGTCGTTCATCAACAAGACGACGGTTCCTTCAGAATAAAAGCTGAACTCGCTACTTGATGCGTACATCTGCCGTTACTACCGGGAGCTATCCGTAGACTGGTTTGTCGTGCCCAGAAGCTGTGCTATCAGTTCGAGCACCAAAGGAGGGTCCGAGTCGACCTGGCATTCCTGATCTACCCACGGGAGTCTCCGAACGGTACGTAGATCCGGCACAGATGGCGTCTCATGTCTCTTCCTCCTGAAGTCCTCGTGGTTAGTTAGTCAAAACAACACCTTACACTCAGACTCGCCTGCATCAGCTGGAGATTCTGAACTGACACACACACACGCCAACACTTCAGCATCCAAATCCATATGCATCCATCATTATAAAGTTAGTCCTGGTGATTGTTTCGAATAATAATTATGAAATTAAATATTCTTAAATGTCCCATCTCTCTCTTTTCTTGTCTCTAAGTCAATACAAAGTGTTTGAATAAAACTCCCTGAAGTAAAAACAACCTCTTCTGATTATAAGGGCCCAGTCCATAGATTAATCTCTGGACGTAATAAAAGTGTAAAGAATATACCAACTATATTCCGCTACATGATAGAAAACAACCACTCTGCAAGCTGAGGATCTATCTGGCATTTAGTCGAATTAATCCCAGTACATCCTGGTATGTGAGTGCTCCAAAATCCTTTGTTTCTTTGTGCTTTGTTGTTTTCCTCTTGTTCAGCGTTAGCTGTACCTTGGGCTAGTGTTAGCAGTAGCTCAGGCTAGCATTATTCTGCGGCTAGCATCATCGCTACATATTGCTGACGATGAAGCGGATTGATACATGCTGCTTTAATGAAGGGTGTCTTTGCTCATGAAGTGGTATAGCAGACGTTTCACAACAAACTGTTTCACCGTAGCTAGTACATTATTGCTAATTAGCAAGGGAAGTGCCCTGATGAGAAAAAGGGATGTACACTGTAAACCCAAAGTTAGTATGTACACACAATTAAACTATAAAATAAAATGTTGGACGCAGTCAGGCTCCAGGAGAAACTATCAATAAACATGTTACAGACCTGAAAATGCTGGCAAGCAACAACAACTTCGATCGACTAAAAGACTCAGCGATCAGGGACAGAGTAGCCTGTGGCACATGCAGCTCTAGTGGGAGAGGATGGTTGCTCAGAGAAGAGAACCTCACTTTAGATATATGCCAAGATATTTGCAGAATGATGGAGATTTCAAAAGAATACAACAAAGCCATAAAAGGACAGGATTTAGAAGAACTGCACGTAATAAATCATAAATAAAATAAAATAAAAAAATAAAAAAGAGAAAGGGACTGGATAATGGGATAACCTGCAGAACACATGAAAGACTCAAATCATTATGCCCAGCCTATCTCCAGCGGCCAATGGGCAATCAGGCGGGGTACACCCTGGACAGAGAGCCAGTCCATCGCCGGGCAACATAGAGACACACAGGACAAACAATCACACACACACACACACACACACACACACACACCTACACACACACACACCGAAGGACAATTTAGACAGACCAATTAACCTAACAATCATGTTTTTGGACTGTTAAAAGAAGCCGGAGTACCTGGAGAGAACCCACGCATGCACAGGGAGAACATGCAAACTCCATGCAGAAAGATCCCAGGCTGGGAAGCGAACCCAGGACCCTCTTGCTGCAAGGCATTAGCTCTAACCACATCGCCACTGCGCAGCCTATGTAATATCATTGTCATTAAATTGAAGTTAGACAGATGACTTGATTATGACTTGAAAAATTCAAAGTTAAGGACTTAGACGTGACTTGGACTTCCACATTATTGACTTTGGACTGGACTTGGACTTGGTTGGCTTTGACTTGGACTTGTTTCGAGACTTGACTGGAAAGACTTGTGACTTACTTGTGACTTGCAAAGCAGTAACTTGGTCACACCGCTGCTGTCACGTAAAAATCAATCACAACACAACACAATGAATCTTATCAGCTCCTAAAATGCACCCGAGGAGATAGAACAGAGGAAGCTATGTGGAATACTAAGGGAGGATGACCATGTAACTTCAAGAAAAAAGAAACTCAGACACATTATTGTCTTATAGGTCTTTCTTACTGTATCAAGGGAACACCACCACAGTTTTACTGTTAATCTGAATCAAAATATTTGAAACACAAACTTAAAAATGCCTTAGCGGTCCTAATTGATGGTGTGAGAAAATGCTCCCCAGCTGGACCTAATTAGCAGCTCCAGTTTGCTTCCATGTTGAGTGATGCATCTTGAAAATCTTTAAAGTATGTGAAGAGCATTTTAAAATATGGCAAAAAAGCTCTATAAAGCCATCTCCTGCTACACCTTTAAATAAACAAAATTAAGTTAATATCTTTTGAATTATATTCTTTTATTACCTTTCATTATTTATAACTGAGTTTGTTTAATAGCTTTTGGCTTAATAATTACACTGTTGTTCTGTTTTTGATTTAGAGCCTCTTTGGTGGAGCATGTTTGTTTTTTAGAATAGAAAAAGAATTTGTTGTGCATTAAACTATGACGTTGGTTCTTATCAAAACGGCATCAGACACAATCACGTGTGTCTACCTCACCCTTTCTTTGGAGACCCTCTTCGTGGATCCGGAGGTCAGGGAGGTCGGATGACCTCTGGGCACCGAGGTTCATTCGATTAACCGCAGCACCGACGCTCCAGTCCAGAGATGTCGCCGGGCACACAGGTTGGAACTAGTTTGCATCTAGAACAGCTGTTTCTGAATAGCTGAAGGAACCGTTTTGCTGTGTCAGCTGTAGCGTGTAGGTTCTTGACAGCTTGTCAAGAGATGCGGTGGCTAGAGAGTTTCCTCCGATGGCCAGTCAGAGTTAGCTCAACTAACAGGATGCTGAATCTCACAGAATGCTGGAATGATGGAATGACGAATGATGAATCACTCCCCGGTGATTCTGTTTTAATATTCTCATATCATGGTTTACATGGCGAGTTGGAACGTGCCATGTTAAGAGGTGTTAACAACAAACCTCAGAACATCACGCTGTCTTTCAGATAAAGAATGCTCTAATTTGTGGGTAAGAAGATCTATGTGCAGAAATTACTTTAACTTTAATTTATCTCTAATGGACATTGTGTCTGAGTGTAGATAATGATTCACTTGTTAAACCAAACATTACTGATCATAACATCATAATATTCACTTCAACCACAGTAAGTTAAGCACGGATTAATCAAAACGTTATTATTATTCGTCAACCATTTTTCTTCATTCGACCACATGAATATTTATAACGGTTTAGTCCTTTATTCTGTGCAAGACAGCTTAGATAAGCAGACAGGCTTGGCAGAGAAGAACCTAGAGAAGAGAACATGATGTTGACAACACGTTATCATGTGTTCAGAGCTGCAGAGAGGCCCGGACTCCAGCTGATGGAATGGCAGGATCCGGCAGATTAAAGGCAACAAATGTAGACTCCTGTCTCCATATGACCAGATACTGAAGAGGTCAAACTGTACATGAAAAACTGACCATTTGTAGATGTTACACAAAAAATAAATGTGTGGATAAATAAATAAATAAATGGCAGAGTACTTACAGGGAATGTGAAACATGACTGTGATGCTCTGCAAATGCCATGAGTGTGTGTGTGTGTGTGTGTGTGTGTGTGTGTGTGTGTGTGTTTGTGTGTGTGGATCTTCACCTCTTCTCCTCAGGTGTGACAGGCAGGCTGCACCAGTAGCCATCAATCAGAAGCTATTAAGGTGGAGCACTTAAAAGCAGGCCGGAGGAGGAAAGCAGATGCCAGATGATTAAGCCACACAGCTTGCCGTCCCAACCTTCTGAGTTCCCAGACCTGAGGATCTCCCAGCATCTTCCCTGAACCGCGGTGTCTGCTTCACCCTGGCTGCAGCGCTTCAGCTCTGTCTTCTATGCCCTGTTGGATCCTCCTCTTCTCCACCTGCCTGTCCACCCTCGAGCCTCCAGCGCTCCAAGGAGATCTCAACCACAGCCTGCCACACTCTCACACTGGACTTCACCTCCCCTCCAAACGCTCCTCGCCACGCAGACCAGTAAGCTCTCCCCCTTCGCTCTATTATCAGAACACAGCCTCCTTGCTCCTCGACTCACCTTCTGTTTCCCCTTCAGAGCCGCCTCTGCAAACCCGTCCAGAGTTCCTCCACCACACCGAGAACCTGCTGAACTTTTAATAAAACTGTTAACCTTTTTCCTGTGTCCAGGTGTGTTCGCTCCAGAGTCTCCTAGAGAACCTGACAATGAGTCTGTGCAGGTAGAACAACAAAACAAAAATGCTTAAATCAAAAAGCAGCGGGAATGAAGGGATAGAAATGAGTTTATTCTCTTGGTTTGTTGGGGCAGTGGCCCTAGTATGATCTAACAGCTGCTGGAATCAGCTTTTAAGTGCTTTATAAATAAATGACAAATACATCTTTTTTTGTTGCTGTCTCACATGTCATCTGATAATTACCCTGATAATTACCCTATCAGTTTCTTCACATTTCCGCCCATGACGTGTTGTGGTCAAATATTTCCTAATTTGCAATGTCCCAATAATACATCAGCTCATGCCTGTGTATAAGAAGCTCTACGGGGCAACACCATCACAGTCACCTTGACCAGTTCCCAGACAGATTGTGGAAACATTACTGTAAATATAGATTTTTGGTGTGTGGAGTTTTTAGTGTTTTAATATTTCTGATCACTTCCTGATCTATGTTGTATTCTCTAATTCAACAGGTGATCAGTGAAACCATGCTGAAGGTAATATTACTACTGGGATGCCTCGTTTGCCTCGCTCTGGCTGATTCTGTAAGTGTGATGTTGTCAGTGAGTTATTTGTGTTAAGCTCCTTGGAACAAATTTACATTCATTTTTATTGTTTTGCTTTTTAGCAAAATGATCAGATATTCCAACGAGTTGCACGGTCACATCGTGGACGCCACTCCCATAAGGTATCTTGTTTTTTTTTAAAGTAAAATTCACGTTTTGCTTAAAAAAGATTATAATAAAACCACGTATTGTGTGTTTTTATGAAAGGATGCTATTGGTTTTGTTGCAGGGCCATCGACATCATCATGGCAACAACAATCCATCCGTGAACCAGCAGCTGCAAACGTTGCTTGACCTCCTCAAGCAGATCGCTTCAACTACTACTACAGCTACTACTACAACTACAGCTCCAACTACTACTACTACTACAACTACAGCTACTACTACAACTACAGCTCCAACTACTACTACTACCACAGCTACTACTACAACTGCAGCTCCAACTACTACTACCACAGCTACTACTACAACTGCTGCTCCAACCACCACTGCTGTGGCTGCAACAACATAAATTCTAAAATGAAAGCTTGGAAACTAAAACTCTGACAGAAAAAAAAATTGACAGATATCTAGGTTTACATCGTTTTTGAAATATTACATGATGTTATTATCTGTACAATTTCACAAATAAATCAGAAATGAACAGGAAAAGCTGTTCTAATTGTGTTTGTCCTGTGAGTCAGCTGGGTAGGACAACTAGTCTTAGAATAAGCACCAAGAAACAAACAAGCATTGGTGTGAGATGAGATCTGGATTCATGTCAAGCATATTCAGCTACTGAGGCGTAAAGGTTCTGTAGGTTTGTAATAATGATACTAGTGCCCTCTGCTGGTATGAGGTGTGTGTGTGTGTGTGTGTGTGTGTGTGTGTGTGTGTGTGTGTGTGTGTGTGTGTGTGTGAGATGCTAACATGGAAGTGAGAAAATGTACAGTTCCATCCTCATCCACTAGGGGCTGGCACTACAAACGAGTAAATCCTCATTGACTCCCATTTTAAAAATGCCAACTTCACAGCAGGAATAAACATGTTTACAGCCTGGTTCAAAAACATTTTAGGTTTAAAAGATCTAGTTCACAGTCTTGACAACTCTGAGGAGGGTGAATTTTTTGTAACTCTTCAGTTAAGGTGTAATTAAAGGCTTTAATTATGAATAATTAGATTTGATTGACAGGTTGCATTAGTCGTCAGAGCTAGACCTAGCAGGAAGATCTAAGCCTCGGCCTCACGTTAGTAGATGTTCTGCCATTTTGACTCTCTGAAATTCAACTGTGTCCTCTCTGTGCTTGTGTTTGGATGTTAAAGGTGCATTATGTAGAACTGAAGTAAAAATGACATCATGTGGTAAAATTTGGTTACTGCAACCACTTTAATCAGCTGGAGCTTTTTACCAGCCGTTGTCAAATTACAATTGTCTGCGCTGTAGTATTTGCTTGCAGGAGACACAACAACCCCACACTCACTGATGGTAAACAGTAGTTACGTCCCTCCTTCCTTTGTTTTGAAAGGAGGAAAACTGACAATCCCCGAAGCCAGCTGGATATGAAATATGTTTCAATATAACTATTTTCAGTCATTTTGGAAGGATGAAATGACTGAAACATTAGACTCTTTTGGGATTTTCTCTGTAAAATTCTCACTATATTCTTACATAGTGCACCTTTAATCGTGGCAGAGGGGAGAAGCTGTGGTATTGATTGCACTAACAAACCACCCAAAAAGTCTGCTTCATTTTTTAAATGATGTGTTGGTAAGACTGGGTACTGAGACTCAGACGGATCTCCAACTGCGGGCGCTGGCTCTGACCTCTGCTGTCTGAGGCTGTGCTTGTCACCTGTGGAGCTCTCTGAGGAAGACCACAAAAATTCTGCAGCTCATGAGTTGATGGATGCTTCAAGTTTGAATCGCTCAACCACGTTTTTCTGGCTAAAAGCGTCCATAAAACACCATTAGTTTAGTTTAGCTTGTAGCTGGGAACCATGTTGGAGTTAGATCCTCATAGTTCTGCTCCCAGCTCCACCTCTTTGCCCATTTTTGGATTTGGTGGTAGTGATGACACGAGTTACACAGGCAAGATAGTAGTGGTGGGAACCGCCCATCTGGCTTCAAATAATTATTTTAGAAAGCGGTGGGTGACATCACGAAAGGTTTGTCCATCTTTATTTTTTTTACAGTCATTGGTAATATAAGGACCAAATTAAAGATAAGCTATCTGAATTTGTTGTTAATATTTTTTTCTTTTTTACAACAATAATGTAAATGCAACAATTAATCTAAATCCTGTCTCAGAAATGGTAAAATGGTAAATGGCCTGCATTTGATATAGCGCCTTCTAGAGTCCTGGAACCACCCAAGGCAATTTACAGCACAATCAGTCATTCACCCATTCACACACACATTCACACTCTGATGTGGATGAGCTACGATGTAGCCACAGCTGCCCTGGGGCGCTCTGACAGAGGCGAGGCTGCCGAGCACTCGCACCAACGGTCCCTCTGAACACCACCAGCAGGCAATGTAGGTTAAGTGTCTTGCCCAAGGACACAATGACAGCGACAGACTGAGTGGGGCTCGAACCTGCAACCTTCCGATTACGAGGTGAACACTTAACTCCTGTGCCGCTGTCACCCAACCAGACAGTGTGAACAGGTTTTCTGTGAGAAACGATGTAATGAAAAATGATTATCACTGATCTGCTTCTGACATCTAAAATCACTGAAGCTGAAGTGGTTGATGATCAGCAGGAAAATAAAATCCCACGTAGGATCAGGAAATAGCCACACCTGACAAAGAAAACGTAAACTAAACCACAGAAATCCAGAAAGTAGAGGAATAACTTTTATTGGGGAACCTTTTTGTCTAAGAGGAGTGAACTGTTTAAGCAGGAAACTAAACCAGAACGAGAATGGGAGATAACAAAACAGATTAAACTTATTAATCATAAAAAGATTAGTATCTCCAAATCAACAGGTTAGGTTTCTGTTAAAACAAATCACTGCTTTTGTGAAAGAAAGAAGACCAAGGATATGTTGGTAATATGGGTTTATTTCCCTAGTAAAACCGCCTCCTGCCTGATTCTTTATCTTGCTCACAATGGACAGAATTCCTTTGTCTGTGTCATATCCTCATTTTTAGCTGCATCAACCTTGTGTCGTAATAAAACTAGAGAAAGAAAAAAGAAAGAAAGAAAACGATCTTTTCTATGTCGCTTCTCAAGATAAAATTCAGGAGGCGCTTCATAAAAACAACACATTTTAAATATAAAAAAAAGACTTTAGAAAATGATACAAAATATGTTTAAAATAAGCAAAAATAGACTATTGTGATTAAAAAATGCTAAGAAAGAGAGAGAGTGAATAGGAAAGAGGGATATCAGTGGCAGAGCCGGATTAAATAAATAGACTACACTAGGCAGGCTGCATTTTTTGGGCCCCCCCCTCCATCGATGTTATTTAATGAATTGAAATCTGAAACTTACCAAAGTTACTAATAAAAGTTCTTTCACATTTTACATAGCCTAGTCTTTGGTTACAAATTGGTTGTTTGTATGCCAGAATAAGTCGTGTTGTATGTAAAACATTCTAGCAGACAATTTTTTGATATTAATAATTTAAACGTCATTACACATAGAGCTGTGGCGACGCATCGATGACGTCGACGGCTCGATTCTAAAGATTTGTCAACGTCAGATCCGGTAGTCGACGCACCGCGCCCACTTGTTGCATCCCCAGGAGTTTGTAAATGGAGGAGGAATCTGCCTGTTTTTCCTCTAGTTCGCCCTCTTCTCCGCCTTCACTAACATCTCCGCCAAATACCGAAGACCCGGAACAATGTCCGTCCACTACTAGATTCCTTTCCTGCTTTGCCCGCCTTCGTCTCCCGGCAACAGACAACAACTTCCGGGGTCAGATGCGCTGCTTCGTCTCTATTGCAGATGTAGAAAATCACCGGGAGCGTTTCTCCCTTCATTAAGGAGCTTCTTTCAGACATTAGGAGAGCTGTTTTGGTGGTAGCAGTCTCTCCTCCATGCTGGTCTGTTTGCTGCTGGGTGTTTTTGGTTTATTTAAACTTGGTAACTTGAACTTAACGTTGGTAAAGCTACTGTTAGCATTTTCGCTAACAGCTTCTTGCATTTGGATAAGCCGTTACGTTTTGGTTTAGAGTTCATCGTTTTTGTGGTGCAGATCTCCCTTTTATTACATTTAGAGTGTTGTGGGTTTTCGGTTTAGTTTAAAATATCACCTTGAGTTTGGTTTAACCACCCAGTTTAGAGTTTGGACCTTTGGAGATCCTTATTTTGGTCCAGAACCCTGTGATCTTTGCCCAGTGGGACGTCCCTAGTTATTTGTACTTTTGTTTTAATTTCCCACAGGCAGAATTAGTTTAATTATTCCCAACCCGTGGATGGAAAGATTTATGTTTTTTTTTTTGTAAATAAACCTGATCATCATTTTAACTTTTAAATCCCACGTTATTGGCCCTTCCTTTTTGCACACGAGCCAAACTCCCCAGGAAGGGTTGTAACACCACTCGCCTCACGCACATAAGTGACCAAAACAAAGCAGCATGGAGACTCTCCATCTTCAACCACCTTTCAGGCAGCAGCCTGCACTCCTAAGTTCTACATGTCACCAGAACATAACCAACCACAACACAATAAAAGCAGTGTTATACAAAATGGAAGGCCTGTAGTGTTTATTCTCTTACAGTAACAATTTATCAATTTTTTGGAGGAATTTATTTGAGATTTTTTGGTGTTTATTAATTGTGCAATAGAAAAATAATCGCTAGATTAATCATCTAAATAGTCATTAGAATAGTCGACTATTCGATAAAATAATCGTCAGAATAATCGTTTTAAAAATAATCGTTTACCCCCAGCCCTAATTACACAGATGTATTAAATGCTAATAAATTATCCTCATCTTATCAATTGGGAGTGTCATTGTCAAGGCGGTACCAGTAAATAACCACTAGGTGTCATTACACTATGTAAACAGAGCAAATATGTGTCTCTTATTTGCTCTGTTTATATTTAATCACTACATTTAATTAAAAATATTTTCTGCTAAATACAATAGCTTACAACATTTATAAATGTTGACAAATTAATCACATGATGGTGGAAAGACATTCAAGAATAAATACATTAATTTGAATGGACTGAAGCATGTTTTAAAGGCGCAAAAACAAACTATAAACACACAGCTTAAATTATTACAGTATACATTTAATACAATCTATAATCTTAAAGTATTTTAATAAAATGAAAACATTATCTTAAGTTTTGATCTTGCTTTATGCTCATTCAGGCTGTTGTTGCCTCTGCTGAATCAGAAATTCGGTGTGAATTGTCTGAGCGTGAACTTATTGTTTGTTATGCTATTTGAACATTAATAAAAATATTTTAAAATAATTAATAAAGCCAGCAACACTTACCAAGGAAACAATTTAGCATGCTCCACTCCTGAATAACCTTCAGCCTTCCAGCATCACATGCCTCAGTCACAGCAGAAACACGTCTAAAGAAATGTTCCTTGGTTAAGCTTCGGTTTATGTCTCCAGATTTCCTCTGTGATGCAGAGAAATATCCAATATTTTGAGAGGGATGGTTTAGTGCAAAGTACTCACGCATCCTGTCATCAGTTTGGTACCACCGCAGGATCAGATGGCTAGCTAGCTAGTTGTTAATACCCTTTCTGGGTCTAGAGGCTCCTGTAAGACTATATTGGGCTCACTTCTGGCTGGCTGCTGTTCTTCCAGTTCGTCCTTCTGTGAAGGCGTTGATGTTGACGGCGTTGGCGCTACAGCATCTTCCGCCGCATCTTCCACCGCGTCTTCGGGTCGTGTCTCCTCCGGTTCTGACTCGGGCCCGGCCTCTGGCTCTGCTGACTCGAGCAGGTTCACAGCTGTCGGACGGCTGCCCGAGCAGCCCGACAGAAACTTCTGTAAAGCCCCCCCCGCTGTCTCTTCTTTTGTTCCTCTTCATTTATTTTTATTTTTTTTTTACGTTTTGCCGCACCCGAAAGCATCGTGAAAGTTAGCCTACTCAAAACACCTGCTAGCTTTGTTGTGTCCCGCTCTGACTCTGACCGCTTCTCTGACATCCTTAATTGGGTGGCGCCTTAATGTGACGTAGCCAATGAAACGGTCTATGGTTAAGATAAACATTGTCACTATTTTTAGTTAATTAATAAATATTGAAATAAATTGTAGATAGGAGTCCTATCTACAAATTCTATCATAGGACATTTGTACATTTAATTTTTAATTTATTTAGTTTTAATTTTGTTCCTCTGTCTGGGCCCTATCCAGCCAATCAGGCCCTAGGCACGTGCCTACTTTGCCTTTGCGTTAATCCGGCTCTGATCAGTGGATCCTGAGGAAGACAGAATAAGGAGAGGATGGTGATGAAGGTCACACCAAGGCCAGCCTGAACAGGTGAGTTTTCAGCTGCTTTTTGAAGGAGACCACTGAGTCCACTGATCTCAGGCTCAGGGGGAGAGCGTTCCAGAGAGCTCATTTTACCATTTGATTGAATATTTCTGGACTTGTTGTGTCTTTTGCTTGCCTCAGCCTGCTTTTAGGTCCTAATCCCTCACCTCCCTGACATTTTGTCTGTTTACATGGACACCATACAAGGCACAATATTAGGAAATAATATTTTCATAATGACTCAGACTTCTTATTACTCAGAATCACACAACATGCAGAGAGTCAATTAGCAACCCCACATTAAAATGTCACAATGCTAGTGAGTTGGGATTAAATAACTTAATCCTAACAGACTTGTTCTGCAATCAAGAAATTTTATTAAAAAAACATCCCCTCAATTCAACTTTAAAAGCAACTGTGCATTCAAAAAGTATTATTCCTTATTCTCTCAACAACAGCTGATTATTGTGAACACAATACAAAAAACCCAGTTGTATTAAGTTTGTAAATAAAAAAATATTGTGAAAAAGAACCTCAAATTAAACTTTGGCAAGAATTTAGAAAATGACACGTGTTGGTTTTCATTAGGTTTGCTGCTTCGGGGTTCTTGCTAAATCATTGTCACGATCAGTGTCTAAGTCGTTTAATAAAACTTAAACAAAGTAAAAGTCCAAATTTGCTGTGTTGGGCTTTCTTGTTCAAAACTTGTGCAATTCCTTTTGGCATGCTGTTATCAGATTATCTAAAATCCTGACTGATTGAAGCCCACTACATCTATTCTGGGAATTTGTCAAAATCTTTGGGTGTCTGTTTGTCCATGGAGGTCTTGAGGATTTCCTGTAAGTTTCCAAAAGTTTGGAGAGGTTTCTTGTTTGTGGACCCAAAACCTTGATGTATTTTACGCCTCAGACATCTTAGTTATGAGTTTACACTTTTTATGGTGCTGCAAATTGGAATTCTACACCAAACTGGTTTCAGGGGAGTTCCTCTTGGAGGATGTTTAGGTACTAATCTTAATTTATGGTTCTGAGGGTAGGGGCTCGACACACAAGAGGCGACAAACGAAAAAACTTTTCGCTGTTGCTTTGATAACCTGACTCATGGCATAAGACATGTGGCTGTGGCCAGCGGCAAAGCCAACAACACGCTCTGTTCAAGGGCGAATAGCGAGTCTTCTCTTGTTCTGATTGGTCACCAGATTGGAGGGAATGTTGGGTTATTAAAGCATTTCAGAAGCGGTAGATATGAAGTCTCACAAGGTTTTTGCTAGAGTTAAGTGAAGCCTTACTTCTGACCTTACTGTATAAAAAATAAATATATGTGGGTGCATCCCATATTACAAACAGAAAATGAAACAGTGAATATGAGACCACACCAACCACCAACTGACCAACAATTTCCCATGCGTCACCTTTTTGTGAAGACCTCTATATTCTTTTGTATGTTGTAATGTTGTAAAGCTCTTGGAAATCTGACACAGGAAGTATTACCTTTTCCTTCTTGTTTGCCCAGAGATGTACTGAGAAGCATCCTGTCCGTTCATTGGTCAGTCAGCAAAACCTCTGCAGATTGGTCCTTGACCGACGGACAGCAATGAAAAGTTGAAAATGTTCTACTTTCTTGGACCGTGTCGCCGGCTCGCCTGTGCACGACACATGCACGAGCACAAAGTTTCACATGCACGTTTTTTGCATGTCACTTAGCAGGAGGGAAACCTGTGTAGCGTTATTATGATCCTATTGTCTGCCCTTAACAGCTGCCCCTTCACACAGTAACATCGCCAAGGTCGAATGCTGGGTTCAGTATGTTTACATTCCAGGAGAAGAGACAGAGAAGAGAAGAAGAATGCTTTCCATTAATTAATCAAAGTACTTTATTCGTGATAAAGCTAATCAGAGCATATGTTGATCATTAATAATCAGGTGAATGATCTGTGAAATAAAGATGTCATGAGTTATGTGTTTAATGAATAAACAGGACTGCACCAGACAGACTGATCTACATTACCAAGGAAACGCATGACACATTGTTTTCAACCAATCAGAACTTTCGTCTGTCGTAGAGAGAATCTGGGTTGTTTAGTGAAGTTGTCCAATCCGTTTTACTAAGATTTGTAAACAATTAGGGGATATAAAACAAGGCAACGCCATTTTAAACTCAGTTCCATTTTAACCTCAGTTCTGTTCAGTTGGAGATCCAGAGGATTCCATCGTCATCATTAAGAAAGTTGCAGACTGTCCAGCTGCACTTTCCTACTTTAAACTGAGAACTGTCAAGCTGGAGATTTCCGTCATTTGAACAACAAGACGACGTTCCTTCAAAATAAGACCTAACTCGCTGACGCCTGCCGCTGATACCGGGAGTCGATCCGCAGACGGGCTTTGTCGTGCTGCGACCGCTGCACCACCAGCTCCAGTACATCCGAAGGTCCGAGGACCTGGCATTTCCTGATCTAACACGGGAGGCTCCAGACGGTACGTGGTTACGGCGGAATTGCTGCTCATGTCATCAGCTTCTGAAGCCTCGTGGTAGCCTAGTCATAACAACCAGATTCGCTACGTCAGCCTAGAGATTCTGAACAACACACACACACACACACACCAACACGAAACATCCAAATCCATATGCATCCATCATTGAGATAGTCCTGGTAGATTGTAAGAATTTATAATTATAGAAATTAAAGATCCTTAAACGATCCCAACTCTCTCTTTTCTGGTCTCTCAGTCAATACAAAGTGTTTAAGTAAACTCCCTGATGATAAAAACAACCACTTCGACACGATCGCTGTCGTCTTCGCCGTGTCATCAGGTGCTGGCAAACATTCAACCCATTTGGTGAATGCACAGGTGACAGTCAACATATATCTACTTCCCCTGGTGGATTTGGTCAGAGGCCCCACCCAATCGAATTGCAAGTCCGACCATGGAGTGGTCGGCCCTCTTTCCTGTAGGGGAGCTCTGTGCGTAGGGTTGGACGGCTGAAACTGACAACAAACCAAGCAACGCTCGACGTGGTCCGAGATGTCACGACGCATCCCCGGCCAATAGGCAACCTGGCTCAGGGCACCGAACGTGGCCTTGATACCTTTGTGACCGGCGGAGGGAGAGTCATGAGCCTGCGTGATCATGCCCCTCCTTAGCGGCTTTGGTGTGACAAGGACGGGCGGCAAAGGAGGCTTGGCGGCGTGCATCAGCAGCCCTTCGACCATCCTCAGCGTGGACCGCACGCGAAAGAGAGACCGAAGCTCAGGAACGGAGTCAAGCTCGATGGAAGTCAGTAGCTGGATTTTAGGATCAGAAATGTACTTGATCATCCTGCTGATAGCAGGGTCCCTGGATTGAAGACTGACAAGATCGGTACCCGAATAGGCAGGTCTAACGTACACCGCACCTTTGGTTGGTTCCGAGGTGGACGCGTTAGCGGCCTGAGCTCGAGTAACAACACACACCTGGGGTTGATCAGGGAAAGGCCACACCCGTCCCTCAAGCCACCTGGTGTCGAAAAACCACAGGGGACCATCGGTCGCGCCCCGTTTGGCCAAAGAGTCTGCGAGATCGTTCAACTCCTTTTCTGGACCGGGTGCGCGAGAGTGACCTTTGACTTTACGCCAGTAAACGTGCATGTCAAGTGCAGTCACCAGAATGTCACATGCCCTGAAGAGGGCCTGATGTTTGACGGGCTTCCGGTTAGCGGTCTGGAACCCGTTACTCTTCCAAGATGGGAGATGGCATATGAAACTTAGACGCGTGTAGTCCGAATCAGTGCAAATCACCAGTTTACGGAAGCCACGGTCCCTAGCGCTGCGTAGCACAATCGCGAACCCCGCTACTTCAGCAAACTGTGAGGTCCTCTCACCCAGAGAGTAACATTGGGACTCCCTCCGGTCATCGCCCACCCAGACAACACCCACGCCCGCTCCAGGCGCAGGACCGTGCCGAAAAGCACTGCCATCTACGTACACGGTCGGCAAATCCGCACAGAATGACTGGTCGTAGTAGTGGTGGTTGTGGTTTAGAAGAGTCTGAGGTGGGCTGCCTGGCGGGACTGACGCGATGGCGTCGTCCGAGCAGTGTTGGCACGCAGCCAAACCCATGCCAAGAGGGCTACGTTGGTGCTGGGCGTAGCGCACCTCGATGTCGAAGCTTTGAAGAGCCAGCAGCCATGACGCGATCCGCGAATTGGTCACCACACCATCTCTGATGCGCTGACTGTTAAGGAAGGTCACCGGCTGGTGCTGTGTCTCAATGATGATTTTCTGGCCACCAATGTAGTTCGCAAAGTACTTAACTGCCCACATGGTGGAAAGCAAAGCTTTTTCACAGTCTGAGTATTTCAACTCAGGCCCAGACAAGAGTTTACTAGCATAGGCTACCACACGCCTGTCGCAGTCATGAACTTGGTAGAGACCAGCACTCAAACAGTGAGCCGAGAAACAAACCTCAAGGTGGAACTCCTTGTCACAGTCGGGGAGCGCCAAGCATGGAGCCGAGCACATCGCGGCCTTCAGATCATCCATGGCCTGCTGGTGCTGCTCTGCCCACTCGAATGCCACATCCTTCTTCAACAGATTAGTCAGAGGTCGTGCTATGTCAGCGTAATGTTCCACGAACTGACGCGAGTAGTTGCAGACCCCCAAGAAGCTCCGAAGCTCAGAGATGTTTGTCGGAGGTGTGATGGTGGCAATGCCCTGAATTCTGCCAAGTTGAGGCTGCACTCCCTGTGGTCCCACCAGGAGGCCAACGTACTGAACTTGCGACCTGCACCACTGTCCTTTGGCGAGAGAGATCTTTGCACCCGCCGCTGCGAGTTTACCCATGACATGGTCCAGCTCGGACAGGTGGTCATCCAATGTACGCTTACGAATAAGAATGTCGTTGACATAGATGAGGGTCCCTCGCTCTCGAGCATCGGGGCAGGCTTTGTTCAAGAAGATGTTGAACTCAGCAGGTGAGTTGGAATAACCAAAAGGACACCGGGTGAAGGTGTACTGCCGATTGGCAAAGGAGAAGGCAAGTTTGTGTTGGTCCGATTCGTGGACGGGAATCGTCCAAAATCCGGACGCAATGTCAAGTGTAGAAAAGTACTTAGCATCTTTCACTCGTGGAAGCTCCTGCTCTAGGCGTGCCATAGGCCACCAAGACAAGGGAACCTGTTTGTTGAGTTGCCGGTAGTCAATGGTTAGTCGCCACTTACCATTAGGCTTCTGTACCGGCCACAACGAAGCCGAGTAGGTGCTGTTGCAGGGTCGAATGATCCCGTTAGCCAAGAGGCTGTCAATGATTTCCTGGACTGGTCCTTGGGACGCCAGGGGAATCTTGTATTGCCGCACAAAGGTCGGCGGTGCCTTGTAGGAATCCGGACTTCATGGATTGTGGTTAGACCACAATCCAAGGAGTCCAGTGAAAGAAAATCCTTGTACTTTAGCAAAAGTTGTCGTAGTTTGTCTCGCTCGACCTCGTTGGTGAGAGCATCCGCTTGGTCTATTACATTCTCAATCTGGGACAGAACTTCAGGGTGCTTTCCGGGTGGCTTTGAGCGTGGTGGTGAGCCCGTAGTCGCGGCCTCACCCGAAAGGCTTGCCACAGAGTAGCGGAAGTCCTTGTTAGGCGGCGGTTTGTACGGCTTAGGTTTCCTCACACGCGCAAACAGTTGTCCGGACTTGTAGCTGATTTTAGCGTTAAGGCGCTGGAGAAAGTCCAACCCTATGAGCATGGGAATGGTCATATTCTCATCAATGTACACGGGGTGTTTTAAGGACATGGCCCCTATCGAGATGTTCACCGCAGTCTTTGAAGATGTGGTTGCTGGAGTGCCACCGAAATCAGTGAAAATCATCGAGCCTGTAATGAGTGGGGGGGGGGGGGGCTGAGAGGCCCTCCCCCCCTTTTGTCGCACATGCTGTTGTAAAAACCTCTGCTCATGAGCGTAATGTCCGCACCTGTGTCCAGTAACGCGACACAGCGATGTCCCTGATGTACAGAGACCTCAACTGCGGGCCTACCAGACTCTTTCCTCACGACCAGAGGTGCGAGCAAAACTCTGTCAGTCACGGAGATAGCGTTACCGGGGCCGTCGTCCATGGGTGCATCGCCTAACATCGCCACGGATGGATCGACCGGTGAGGTGTTTTTGGTTTCCTTTGAGGTGTTGTTGTTTTCCTGCGAGTCAGAACCCCTGAAAACATCAGCCTGCAGCATCTTCGTCTCATATGGCGGCGTCTCGGCCAAACACGGTGTTCCTGCCCTTGTTGCCTGAAAATCACGCATAAACTGTTTGACGTCCTCGCCGTCTTTCTGAAGAGCGCAGATCATGTTCATCATGTTACTCATCTCAGTCATCATCGGTAGGAAAGCGCTTTGCAACGCCGCCTGAAGTTGTGATGGAAATGTTTCCTCTGAGCCCATCTTTCAAATTAGTAATGTTGTCTTTGATTTACTAATTTTTCCAGAAACAACCTTACCTGTAGACTTATTAAAGAATTAGTTACAGGGAAGCTTGGCTTTTGAATGAATATTTTGGGCAAAATCGTTTAGTAATGCCAAAAATAACATTCTCTTTTGACCTACCCAAGTTGGCGGGTCGAGCTACGTGTCGGGTTACCTAAGATGGCGGATCGCCGCACATGCACCGTCCGTCACTCGGCGTTTATCCCTGTAGCAAGTTCGATTCTACACACCGGAGTGTTTTACAAGAATCACCGCTAATTGAACCGACTGTACTTTGTACCGGAAGGTTTAGCGGATTTCAGGACGCAGAATCGCTGCGCCGGAACGGTTTGACAGCTTATCGGGACACGTTCCCAAGTCTAAACCGGGGTGGCTAGTTAGCTCTTCGGCTAATGCTAGCTAGTGTCTGGAGCGACCAGAACCAAAAATTGCCCGATTAACCCAAACGTCTTTAGCGACGAGGTAATTAGGGACATTAGCGTCTGCACTCTGGTGTGCAGATGCGGCCTGCAGTCTCTAACCACGGCTTACAGCTTATAATATTCGCAAGTTAAGCAAACTATTATGCATGCGAGGTCCACCGGTAAAGGAAAGGCGTTGATCAGTCGCCCTCCGAACGGAAGTAATTCCGACGGGGATTAATATCTCCGAAAATACAAAAATGTTCACACAGTGTCACAAACACAGCGACAAACAATAAAACAGACAGTTTTCAACGTACCAAGACAGGAAAAATATACCCTCATATGTAGGCCTCAAGATGGCCGCTAGCCACGTCAGCTTTAAGGTGTTTTGATGAAACAGCGCCTCCTGTGGAGGGTGATGAATGTGCAACCCCCCTTCAAGATAAAAGCTGCCTCTAAGCTGAATGAGGAAAAGCTCGCTTTTTTTTTCTTTTTTTTTTTCTGAACTCACACTTAACAAAAATCCCAAATATGTCTCAAAATTGGCACAAAGTGTAATAAACTGTGCAGATATCAGGCTAAGCTCGCCATTTGTAGTGACCTGAAGTTTTGTATATTTAAGAATCTGTAATTAGATCTAAGTATTATAATCAGAAGTGGTTGTTTTTATCATCAGGGAGTTTACTTAAACACTTTGTATTGACTGAGAGACAAGAAAAGAGAGAGTTGGGATCGTTTAAGAATCTTTAATTTCTATAATTATAAATTCTTACAATCTACCAGGACTAACTCCGTGATGGATGCATATGGATTTGGATGTTTCGTGTTGGTGTGTGTGTGTTGTTCAGAATCTCTAGGCTGACGTAGCGAATCTGGTTGTTATGACTAGGCTACCACGAGGCTTCAGAAGCTGATGACATGAGCAGCAATTCCGCCGTAACCACGTACCGTCTGGAGCCTCCCGTGTTAGATCAGGAAATGCCAGGTCCTCGGACCTTCGGATGTACTGGAGCTGGTGGTGCAGCAGTCGCAGCACGACAAAGCCCGTCTGCGGATCGACTCCCGGTATCAGCGGCAGGCGTCAGCGAGTTAGGTCCTATTTTGAAGGAACGTCGTCTTGTTGTTCAAACGACGGAAATCTCCAGCTTGACAGTTCTCAGTTTAAAGTAGGAAAGTGCAGCTGGACAGTCTGCAACTTTCTTAATGATGACGATGGAATCCTCTGGATCTCCAACTGAACAGAACTGAGGTTAAAATGGAACTGAGTTTAAAATGGCGTTGCCTTGTTTTATATCCCCTAATTGTTTACAAGTCTTAGTAAAACGGATTGGACAACTTCACTAAACAACCCAGATTCTCTCTACGACAGACGAAAGTTCTGATTGGTTGAAAACAATGTGTCATGCGTTTCCTTGGTAATGTAGATCAGTCTGTCTGGTGCAGTCCTGTTTATTCATTAAACACATAACTCATGACATCTTTATTTCACAGATCATTCACCTGATTATTAATGATCAACATATGCTCTGATTAGCTTTATCACGAATAAAGTACTTTGATTAATTAATGGAAAGCGTTCTTCTTCTCTTCTCTGTCTCTTCTCCTGGAATGTAAACATACTGAACCCAGCATTCGACCTTGGCGATGTTACTGTGTGAAGGGGCAGCTGTTAA
>SSNQ01034307.1:457841-472568 GCA_006942095.1 Nothobranchius kuhntae | reverse complement strand
CAAGCATAAAGTCATAAACAATAACTATTACAGATGATTTTCAGAATTTTTTTGGCCACAAGTTCAAAAATCTGGATTTTGAGGACATTTTCTTAAATTATTAGGATTAATAAGTGGATGTGGACACTTACGGTGAAAACATCTTGATCTATTACGGTTCACACCTTTGTTGGTTTTGTCTAAAGCCTGCCACATCATATCTGAGATGTAGTAACACCTGTGATGTGGGAGAGCAGTAACAACACACAGGAGCTGTTTAAAAGCTAATTGTGCTTCCTGGGGGAAACATCTAAAGAGAGAGGAGCTTGATATTTTATTCATTAAGCTTCTTATTCTTGCGTCCCGCTGTGACACGAAGCCTCTTCAAACTACAAGGAGATTTGAGTATCAAGATGAAGTCCAAGCTGGTGGTTTTTCTTTTTCTGACTTTTGCTTTTATCAGTTGCCTTTCAGCTGTAAGTACATGAATGAACATTACTGACTGATATGTTTTAAAACCAGGACTTTAAGTATTATGTTTTTGCAGCACCGCCATCGCAGGGGCAGTCACAGCAGTGAATCTTTCAGCTTTGAGGTGAGAATCTCATAATTTGTGCAAAGTACAGCGCTTTGTTTGTCTGCTTTGGGCATGTGAAAGTTGATTTGATTTGATTTGAAAGTAAAGAAAACCTAATCTGACGATCTTTTATTATTGTTTACAATTTTGTCTTTCTCCAGAGAAGGAAACCATTCTACGGGTTTCCTTCAATTTGTTTGCAGTTACCTCGTCTCTGCATGCCATCTCTTCCTGTAGCACCAACAAAACCCACAACTACCACAACAACAACACCCAAAACAACAACAACAACAACTACTACCACAACAACAAAACCAACTACAACAACAAAACCAACCACAACAGCAGCTCCAACTACAACAACAAAAACAACTACAACAACAGCTCCAACTACAACAACAAAACCAACTACAACAACAGCTCCAACAACAACAACAGCTCCAACTACAACAACAGCTCCAACTACAACAAAAGCTCCAACTACAACAACAGCTCCTACTACAACAACAGCTCCAACAACAACAACAGCTCCAACTACAACAACAGCTCCAACTACAACAACAGCTCCAACTACAACCACAGCTCCAACTACAACCACAGCTCCAACTACAACAACAGCTCCAACTACAACAACAGCTCCAACTACAACCACAAGCACTCAGACCACTGACAATCGAGGAGACAACAGGTTAATTGGATTGCCCTGACTGTCCAACAACAAGAGAACTGTTCAGAGCAAAAGGAAATGCTGCCTATTTGCTGTTTTCTGCACTAATGAAGCCACAGCTAAAAGCAAATCTGCACAGCTTTAGAAATTGATTGTTGAATAAATTGTAGAAACGGTTTAATCGGCTTTCTGTTTTCATTTTTTGTGTTTCGCTCAACTTTGTGAAAAAATGAATTTTTGTCTAAAACAAACAAGGAAAATGCTCTTGTATGCATGTTTAGAGAAAAGTAACATTGAGACAAGCACTTAGGGTGTAATGAGAAGTTGTGTGTGAGAGAGTGCTGACACACTCCAGGGATGAGTGTAATCTGGTAATCCCACCTTGGTGCTTCATCAGGGAAGTCTGTCATACCATCCACCCTCTTACTGATGGGTTCATTCACCTCTCTGCACTGTTAGCTTTTCACACGATGTGGAAAAGAACATTTATCTACAAATAATCAATTTATGTTTTTGATTTTAAATGTTTGTGCCAAAATAATAGAAACAATTTTCACATATCTTTTATAATGAATGTCATCTTTTTTTCTAAGTGTGCTCTTTGGGGCTTACTCTACTTGAAAACTTATTTTCCTTAAAATGTGCACTGAAATAACTTTTATTTGTGTTAATTAAATACAATAAAAGTAAACTACAATTGATTTAAAAATATTAATTGTGTTTTTATCTCCTTGGTAAAATGGAAAAAATAAAATTAAACAATAAGTATAATCATGATGATGATGACAAAGGTAATATTTTTCTTATTTTTTTATTATTATAGATCCCAGTCATTTGTTGTTGGATTTGTTCAATTTTATGATCATCAGGATAATAATTGGGAATGGGAAATTGTCTTTGGTCTTTACATTTGTCTACTCTACATAGAAAACCAGATACAGTAGCTGCACTTCTTTATCACTGGTTGCAGTCAGTTTAAGGTTTTAGTGACTATTGCCTAAAGCACACATCCACCTTGTGGTTTCTTCAGTTTTTCTTTGTTTCTTTTTAGTCATTTTTGTATACATGTACTCTTATAATATCCAGGCAAATGAACTAATAGTAGAAGTAGAAGTAGTGATCTAATGGCAGATTCAAATAAAAATACAAAATTTAACTCCTTGTTGACCAAAATTTTCTCACAAATTAGCACCAAATCACTGCCATAAAGCACCCAGAGGGCATACAGGAAAAGCTGCCATTTCCATTCCTGTACATTTCTACTGGATCTACATGTGGCTAGGGGGGTTTTTCCGGTCCGAACTGCGGAGGTTGATTCATTCTGGAAGCATAGCACAAAAAAATACCTGGAAGCAAAAGAAACACGTTCCTGCAATTCAGAGACACTTCCAAAACCCTTCAAGGCCATTGAAAACACACCCATCCACTTTAATGGAGGCAAATTGCTGTTGTTTCGCAGACATTATGCAATGCTAAAGGCTAGTTTTTATTTCTTCTGTGTCAGTACAGAGACACGTAATGCCGTTATCTGTCATCACAAAGGCTCTCCAACTGACCCGCAACGTCAGACGGAGAGCCCACTTTTCTAACTGTTCGTCGAAAGTGACAGAGACTGCATGTCTGTGATTGGTCAGGACGCAGCTTCCTCGACTCACTTTGTCAACAGCACCCTCATTCCATACTACCAAAACGAGGTCCAAAATCTAGCAACAGACATGGAGCAGATCTCACGTAAAAGTCAGACAGTATAAATGTTTATACACTCGTGACTGAAGGAGTACAAAGCTAACTTTTTTTTCGTGTCAGGAAATTACGGGTAACGTTAGTAGAAGCGTGTGACTGGATGGAGAAGTGGTTTTCGTGTTCAAATGTCTCCGAAACACATAAACACATTAGAAACACATTGGAAACATGACTGCAATAATGGCAGGATACCCCAGAAGTGCCTTCTGCTGTCCTGGGGGAGAATTGCTTCACAACACAGAAACAGTATTATTGTAGAGAAGTATTAATGTAAAACCTTTACATTGATGTGTGTGTGTGTGTGTGTGTGTGTGTGTGTGTGTGTGTGTGTGTGTGTGTGTGTGTGTGTGTGTGTGTGTGTGTGTGTGTGTGTGTGTGTGTGTGATGTAGTGTATTTCTACATACTAGAATCAACACTGTTTGCCATCAGTTGTTAGATTCTGAGAACGATAAAGCACATTAGCATATGAAGCTCATATCATGTGTAAATATCCAGGATACTTACATAATCGATAGAAGTTCATACACACACCTGCTTGGTCTACATTTAATCCAAAGATTAATATTTAATTTAAGATAATTAAAGTTAATAGCAAAAGTTGTTTTTTTTTATCAGAATTTAAAGGAATCTTTGCTTTTTCAATAACCAGAAATATACACCATTCTGTGTTTAATTTCAAGAACAGAGTCACGTTTTTAAAGTTAAGAATTTATTACTAACAATTTTAAACTTGACGATTTGAAACGACAATTCAGAAATAACAATTTAAATGACAATTAAAAATGACAATTCATGGAGGAACATTTACCAGCTTTGATATTATACTTGGTATCAAAAGTTTTACCTTTGTCTGGATGGAAAGCTAAAATGAAATGAGAGCTTGGATGCGTGAATGGATTCTCAGAAGGTTTATTTCAGAGAAACGCATTCTGGATTAGAAATGATGGTTTGCAGCTAACTGAGTCGTTTCTTAGAAGAACAGCATCAAACATCATCTGTCGAAAGTGTCTACCTCACCCAGTTTCAGGAGACCCCCTTCTGGATCCGAGATGTCAGGTGGAGATGATTTCCTCCGGGCACGAGGCTGGTAGAAGGACCTCAATGCGACCAAATCAGTCATGGGATGTCTCCGTGGGTCCCACAACTGATGAAACTATTTGCGTCTCAAAATCAATAACTCTGAAGGAGTTTTGCGTCAGCTGGTTACAGGTGCGTTTATTCAAAGCTATTCTATCGGCGTGACAGACCAGCAGGTAGAGGCTTCAGGGCGGCCGTTCCCTTATGCTCAGGATGGTGGTTGGTTCACCAACTGAAGTTTTGCTGCTGGAAATTTAGTTTTAAAGGCCCCGTGTGTGAAATTCACAGAAATCATAGTAAAAAGATCCGACTCTTTAGCACCACGCAGTTTAGAGTCGGTATTGCAGCTATTGGAGCCCCCGAGGATCAAAAAGGTTTTTTTTTATCATTATTTAAAACTTTATTAACAAATATAACAAATACAATACAAAATCGTGTTGCTGTAAACGGCAGCATGTCATCATCTAATTCCAGCTTTCAAGTCAGCGAACAGGTTAGTTGTTTTCATCTAACTTATTTTATTAATTTAATCTAAATAGGTTTTGAATAAGAAAAACTTTTTTATGTCAGTTATGTTTGCTAATAGCAAACGGCAGCTAGTTAGTGATGACTTCTGACTACAAAAAATGACAATATTTTGTTCATTTTATTTGAGAAATGTTATATTTCTATTTGCCATTTTGGAAATATACAAGGTAGTGTAGTCTGTAATTGTTTTCTCTCCGTAAACAGAGTCAGATATCATCCGATGGTTCATCAGTAGAGACAGACAGAGGACGAGGGAGAGGAAGAGGGCGAGGAAGAGGGAGAGGAAAAGGGAGAGGACAGACGTGTGCCAGCGCACAGAGAGGCAGAGGTGTTAGACATGCGACAGAAGCAGGGCAAGCATCCCAAGATGAAGGAGCCGAATTTGCTCAAACCAGCCGCAACGTCCCACGCACTAGAGGAAGAGGCAGAGCTGCAATAAAGTCTAGAAGATCGGTGTTCTCATGACGCCGGTCTTGTTCACTTTTCAAAATCCTTTTTCTTTTACTTGGATGAGACAAACTATCCCGTTTCTCAAGTTTGCTTGTAGAATATGTGTGATCCTCCATCGCTAGAAGTACGGTGTGGCTAGTTTCTTCTTCTTCTTAGTTACTTTGTCAGACTGCATGCTTACAAGGCGCACTTCTGCCCCCTGCTGTTTCTTTGAGGTTACATCATTAAAAACGCAAACATCAAATGCGAAGCTTAATATGTTGTATGTCCCTAAAAGGTCACTGTATTTTAAGATGGCGCATGCCATATGGAGCACCGGTCTGCTTCTTTTGTCTAAAATATTAAAATATAAAGCTAATAATAATGCTTAGAATAAATGCTTGTTTGAATTATCATTAAAAAAAAAACAAATTTGAGAATGTGATACAAGAAATTTGATAACTTATAAGATGAAATATCACACATTGGGCCTTTAANTTAAAGGCCCCGTGTGTGAAATTCACAGAAATCATAGTAAAAAGATCCGACTCTTTAGCACCACGCAGTTTAGAGTCGGTATTGCAGCTATTGGAGCCCCCGAGGATCAAAAAGGTTTTTTTTTATCATTATTTAAAACTTTATTAACAAATATAACAAATACAATACAAAATCGTGTTGCTGTAAACGGCAGCATGTCATCATCTAATTCCAGCTTTCAAGTCAGCGAACAGGTTAGTTGTTTTCATCTAACTTATTTTATTAATTTAATCTAAATAGGTTTTGAATAAGAAAAACTTTTTTATGTCAGTTATGTTTGCTAATAGCAAACGGCAGCTAGTTAGTGATGACTTCTGACTACAAAAAATGACAATATTTTGTTCATTTTATTTGAGAAATGTTATATTTCTATTTGCCATTTTGGAAATATACAAGGTAGTGTAGTCTGTAATTGTTTTCTCTCCGTAAACAGAGTCAGATATCATCCGATGGTTCATCAGTGGAGACAGACAGAGGACGAGGGAGAGGAAGAGGGCGAGGAAGAGGGAGAGGAAGAGGGAGAGGACAGACGTGTGCCAGCGCACAGAGAGGCAGAGGTGTTAGACATGCGACAGAAGCAGGGCAAGCATCCCAAGATGAAGGAGCCGAATTTGCTCAAACCAGCCGCAACGTCCCACGCACTAGAGGAAGAGGCAGAGCTGCAATAAAGTCTAGAAGATCGGTGTTCTCATGACGCCGGTCTTGTTCACTTTTCAAAATCCTTTTTCTTTTACTTGGATGAGACAAACTATCCCGTTTCTCAAGTTTGCTTGTAGAATATGTGTGATCCTCCATCGCTAGAAGTACGGTGTGGCTAGTTTCTTCTTCTTCTTAGTTACTTTGTCAGACTGCATGCTTACAAGGCGCACTTCTGCCCCCTGCTGTTTCTTTGAGGTTACATCATTAAAAACGCAAACATCAAATGCGAAGCTTAATATGTTGTATGTCCCTAAAAGGTCACTGTATTTTAAGATGGCGCATGCCATATGGAGCACCGGTCTGCTTCTTTTGTCTAAAATATTAAAATATAAAGCTAATAATAATGCTTAGAATAAATGCTTGTTTGAATTATCATTAAAAAAAAAACAAATTTGAGAATGTGATACAAGAAATTTGATAACTTATAAGATGAAATATCACACATTGGGCCTTTAACAAACCCCTCAGAACATTCCCACTCTCAGTAAGAAAGCTTTGGTCATGAGTCAAAGACATGTGATGGCAGTTTACTTTTACCCTGGATACCCTCTGAATGAGGCTGGTTACGTGCGAGATGACCTTCTGGTTATTATACCCAAAGCATAATAATTCATTTCAGTACTTAAAATACATTTATACTGAACCAAGATGAGTATAATGAACAGTAATAAAGTCAAAGAGTTTATTAAAATTATTATTTAAATTATTATTGTGATCTTGAAGTGTCCTTCAATCTGGGACGGAACAGCAGCAGATAAAGATGATTTTCAGCAGACATCACGGCTCCTGGGTTAATCTGTGGAGCCAAAAGTTACAGTATGACCCAGCTTGACCCAGCTGGGAAAATGTGACCTTTGTCACAAATTAGAGGACCTTCGTGATGCTACAGACCCCCCTGGTCAATGGTAGGCGGTCCGCAGAAACCACCTGTCGTTGAGCACCAGAGACATGAAGGGACTTTCTTTCTGAAGAAGCTGTTGCAGTCCAGGTGAAGGCTGGAGTGAGGAAACGTTCCCCCACGCCAGTGAAGACAGGAGCATATTCTAAGAAGTTGGTTAAGTCAACAATTGTAGATCATTGTAAAGTAATCCTCATGAAGGTAGCTATTTCAATAGCAGTAGATTATCAATATTTAGTAATTCCAAAGGCATAAGCAAAAGGATAAAGTAGCCTGTGTTCCCACACAGTGCAGAGCAGGATGTAGACAGACGACCAGCCGTCAGCGGCAGCAGGTTCCCAGATGGCCTCCAGGCGACCTCTCAGCGCAGGGCACTCAGGACGTCTCGAACCACGACCAAAGCGAAGCTCCATGCATCAGGCGGGTAGCATCAGGTGTAGAGGTCCTTCAGGCAGCAAAGTCCCTAAAGCAGAAGCTCATGAGTGAGAAGAGCAGAGCATGTGCATGTGAGGCAGACACACAAAGATTGCGTCTGATGCAAATCAAAGAAACTATTATAAACCTGTCACTGTGAGTACCTCTGTACTATGTGTCAGCATTATGTAGATTAACCTTCACGTGAAGAAAGGGGTGCGCTACCTATATGTAATGCCAAAAATTGTGGAGCATAAAAACATAATAAAAAAAAAATCAAACCCTAACTGGTATGGGAGAAATCATCTGCACTAATTAAAGGCTTTATATAAGAATGAAGGGCAGAATTGGCTTGTAGCCCTTTAAGAGAAGTTAACCAAGTTAATCCCTAAAGTTCTCAAACTTAATTACCCTAATGAAAGCACTATAAAAAGATAGATGTGCAAGTGTCAACACTAGAAATGTAAATCAGTGGAGTTAGTAGGCCCTGAATCTGAGGGTTAGTAACTCGACTTTAACTGGCTGAAGGCAGTTATCAAATAATTAAACCTCAAAAGTGATCAAATAAAGAGTTGATTGAATTTGGATCGACATACCAGGTAGTGGAGTCAACCACTTTTAACTGTTATGTTCTGAAATCACATGATTATTGAAACCACAGCAGACCACAGCCAAAAATCACAAAGCCAGTACGATATGTTTAGACATGAAGTCCATGCACACACATACACACAACAGGACTCACGTGATCCGAAATCAGAGAACCCAGTGAGAGCGGACGGAAGTTCACCCTCCTTTTGGCACGATTTGAGTTGGTGGTCAGCTAGATTGGTTAAACAATATCTAAATCAATGGGATTTTTGTGCGGTTTAAATTTGGTCTTGTGGACCCATAGATGAATGAGAATTTTGTTACTTTTGGAGATCTTAATGAGAAACATGACTGGAGAGAGTGGTTTAGTTGCCAGGTTAGGACCTGGCATTTCCTGCGAAAGGTTATTGACCAGTTTACCAGAGGTGACTATTGTGTGACCAAGATTTGGAGCGAACTTTAGGTCAGGATGAGAAGCCCTCAGATCATGAGGAGTCATACTGCCCCCTGCTGGTATCTTATGACTTGTCTGTTGTGCAGAACAGAAAGAACACACAGGAATATTGTTGAGGCTCTGTGAAGCCTGCTGTAGATAGGTTTTTGCTAGAGTTAAGTGGTCTTATTTCTCACTTTACTGTATGAAAAAATAAAAATATGTGGGTTCATCCCATATTACAAACAGAAAAAGAAACAGTGAATATGAGACCACACCAACCACCAACTGACCAACAATTTCCCATGCCGTTGCCTTTTTGTGAAGACCTCTACATTCTTTTGTATGTTGTAATAATGTAANAGGCATAAGCAAAAGGATAAAGTAGCCTGTGTTCCCACACAGAGCAGAGCAGGATGTAGACAGACGACCAGCCGTCAGCAGCAGCAGGTTCCCAGATGACCTCCAGGCGACCTCTCAGCGCAGGGCACTCAGGACGTCTCGAACCACGACCGAAGCGAAGCTCCATGCGTCAGGCGGGTAGCATCAGGCGTAGAGGTCCTTCAGGCAGCGAAGTCCCTCAGGCAGGAGCTCATGAGTGAGAAGAGCAGAGCATGTGCATGTGAGGCAGACGCACGAAGATTGTGTCTGATGCAAATCAAAGAAACAATTATAAACCTGTCACTGTGAGTACCTCTGTACTATGTGTCAGCATTATGTAGATTAACCTTCACGTGAAAAAAGGGGTGCACTACCTATGTGTAAGGCCAAAAATTGTGGAGCATAAAAGCATATTAAAAAAAATCAAACTCTAACTGGTATGGGAGAAATCATCTGCACTAATTAAAGGCTTTATATAAGAATGAAGGGCAGAATTGGCTTGTAGCCCTTTAAGAGAAGTTAACCAAGTTAATCCCTAAAGTTCTCAAACTTAATTACCCTAATGAAAGCACTATAAAAAGATAGATGTGCAAGTGTCAACACTAGAAATGTAAATCAGTGGAGTTAGTAGGCCCTGAATCTGAGGGTTAGTAACTCGACTTTAACTGGCTGAAGGCAGTTATCAAATAATTAAACCTCAAAAGTGATCAAATAAAGAGTTGATTGAATTTGGATCGACATACCAGGTAGTGGAGTCAACCACTTTTAACTGTTATGTTCTGAAATCACATGATTATTGAAACCACAGCAGACCACAGCCAAAAATCACAAAGCCAGTACGATATGTTTAGACATGAAGTCCATGCACACACATACACACAACAGGACTCACGTGATCCGAAATCAGAGAACCCAGTGAGAGCGGACGGAAGTTCACCCTCCTTTTGGCACGATTTGAGTTGGTGGTCAGCTAGATTGTTTAAACAATATCTAAATCAATGGGATTTTTGTGCGGTTTAAATTTGGTCTTGTGGACCCATAGATGAATGAGAATTTTGTTACTTTTGGAGATCTTAATGAGAAACATGACTGGAGAGAGTGGTTGAGTTGCCAGGTTAGGACCTGGCATTTCCTGCGAAAGGTTATTGACCAGTTTACCAGAGGTGACTATTGTGTGACCAGGATTTGGAGCGAACTTTAGGTCAGGATGAGAAGCCCTCAGATCATGAGGAGTCATACTGCCCCCTGCTGGTATCTTATGACTTGTCTGTTGTGCAGAACAGAAAGAACACACAGGAATATTGTTGAGGCTCTGTGAAGCCTGCTGTAGATAGGTTTTTGCTAGAGTTAAGTGGTCTTATTTCTCACTTTACTGTATGAAAAAATAAAAATATGTGGGTTCATCCCATATTACAAACAGAAAAAGAAACAGTGAATATGAGACCACACCAACCACCAACTGACCAACAATTTCCCATGCCGTTGCCTTTTTGTGAAGACCTCTACATTCTTTTGTATGTTGTAATAATGTAAAGCTCTCAGAAATCTGACACAGGAAGTATTATATTACCTTTTCCTTCATGTTTGCCCAGAGATGTACTGAGAAGCATCCTGTCCGCTCATTGGTCAGTCAACAAAACCTCTGCAGATTGGTCCTTGACCGACAGACAGCAATGAAAAGTTGAAAATGTTCTACTTTCTTGAATCGCGTCGCCGGCTTGCCTGTGCACGACACATGCACGAGCGCAAAGTTTCACATGCACGTTTTTTGCATGTCGCTTAGCAGGAGGGTGTCATGAGCCGGGCTGAGTATTCTTCACTTCATTCACAACCTCTGAGTTCTGATTGCAGGAGAGGGAGCAACAGCTGATCCTCATCAGCGGGCCGGCTTTATAAGGAGGAGGGTGATCATGCTACGACGCCGGATGATTGCTACTACTGGTAGTCACTAGCCCTTCGAGTTTCGCTTCTAGTCGCTTACAACCTGACACAGAGGAGCCTATGCAGATGGGGAAGACTCGTCTCACACAAGAGGAGAGAGAGCACCGCCAAAGGTCAGGACTTTGTTTGTACTGTGGATCTACTGGAATTATTTTGTGAATAACTGCCCGAAACTGTCAAAAGGCAGAGTCCGCCGGTAAAACTGGGACTACTGGTGGGTGGAGATTCAAATTTTTCTTGTTCCCGGTGTTTTTTCCCCTGTGTTTTGTCCAAAAATTCTAGACCTGTCACACTTGAAGTGTATTGGAGTCTGGCTGCGAGCAATCACTCTTGGACCAAGGGGTGGTGGAAAAATGGAGGATTCCAACCACCAGGCTACCCACACCTCTCTCAGTCTCATCATTGGATAATAAGACCCTCACTACCATTACCCATCAGACTATCCCTCTGTGCCTCATGGTCTCAGGTAATCACTCTGAGATGATAATATTCTTTGTGTTTCCTTTTCCTCAGTTGTCATTGGTTCTGGGTCACTCCTGGCTAGTTCAATATAATCCCTCTTTGGACTGGAGAAAAACTCAGATCTTGGGTTGGAGTCTGGAGTGTTCGCTGAGTTGCTTAAGATCTGCCTTACCTGCCGGCCAACCACCACCACCTTCGCCCCCAAAGGACATAGACCTCACAGCAATCCCTCAGGTCTATCATGACCTCCGCCAGGTATTCAGTTAAGACCGTGCCTCTTCTTTACCTCCCCATAGGCCCTACGATTGTGCCATTGATCTTCTGCCGGGAGCCCCACTGCCATCGAGCCGGTTGTACAATCGCTCCAAACCTGAGCGTGAGAGTATGGAGAAATACATCCAAGATTGTCTGGCTTCTGGTACCATTCGCCCCTCTTCGTCTCCTCTGGGTGCAGGTTTCTTTTTTGTTCCAAGGAAGGAGGGAACTCTCAGACCCTGCATTGATTAGAGACTTAAATCAGATCACTATCCGTAATAAATATCCTCTTCCCCTTCTTTCTTCCACTTTTGAACCTATCCAGGATGCAACCATCTTCAGCTGTTTGGATTTAAGAAACGAATCAGCCTCCTCAACCAAATCCTCCATACATTCATCCTCTTGGACCGCAACCTCACTCTGGATATCGCCCCGGCTCACTGCCCCTTCATTTTCCTGCTTCGCTTCCGCATAGTAAGTCCCGACAACAAACAATTCCCTCAAGACTACAGTTCCCATACTCACCTCTGTTTTCCTTGTAGACGCCGCTTCCTGATTCTCAACCGCTGGACACCAGTGCACCCTTAGTTTCTCCTGTTAAAAATAAAATATTTTATTTTTTACCCTTCATACTTGCCTTGGTCTCTGATTCTACATGTCTTGGGTTAAGCATCTACCTCCGGACATGACAGAGGGAAACCTGTGATTATCGCATTGTCGCCTCTCATGTGTAGACCCACTTGAAATGTGTTCACCCCTGGAATGAAAAACACCTCCTCACATAAATGATCTCGAGATTGTTTTTTGTTGGTGGGAAAAAGAACTTTTTCTCCTCCAGACAATCTTTTTTCCAGATGCATCAAACAGCGTCTTATCTCAAGTTAACAAGTTCAAATGAAAGAAATGTGTTGCTAGCATAATGAACTCTCCCCAAAAACTATCAATCAAGATGTTTTAATTCTTTTGAGGGTAAATATTAAGTAATGAGAACCCGTAACAAAATCCCCAAAAGACAGTGGTGTATAAATGAATAAGTACGGTAGAAGAAGAACACTAGATCCACTGAAAACAAGGTAATTACAGTCCCTGGAAAGGAATGAGCAAGCATTGTTTTGCAGGTAGAAACTCATCTCTGGGCAGCATGTTACTGTTTCACAAGTTCAGAAACCTTCAACAACATACCAGTCTTTGACTTTGACAGCTCGTATTTAAAATTCCTATGCAAGCATAAAGTCATAAACAATAACTATTACAGATGATTTTCAGAATTTTTTGGCAACAAGATCAAAAATCTGGATTTTGTGGACATTTTCTTAAATTATTAGGATTAATAAGTGGATGTGGACACTTACGGTGAAAACATCCTGATCTATTACGGTTCACACCTTTGTTGGTTTTGTCTAAAGCCTGCCACATCATATCTGAGATGTAGTAATACCTGTGAAGTGGGAGAGCAGTAACAACACACAGGAGCTGTTTAAAAGCTAATTGTGCTTCCTGGGGGAAACATCTAAAGAGAGAGGAGCTTGATAATTTATTCATTAAGCTTCTTATTCTTGCGTCCCGCTGTGACACGAAGCCTCTTCAAACTACAAGGAGATCTGAGTATCAAGATGAAGTCCAAGCTGGTGGTTTTTCTTTTTCTGACTTTTGCTTTTATCAGTTGCCTTTCAGCTGTAAGTACATGAATGAACATTACTGACTGATATGTTTTAAAACCAGGACTTTAAGTATTATGTTTTTGCAGCACCGCCATCGCAGGGGCAGTCACAGCAGTGAATCTTTCAGCTTTGGGGTGAGAATCTCATCATTTGTGCAAAGTACAGCGCTTTGTTTGTCTGCTTTGGGCATGTGAAAGCGCTTTATAAATAAAGTTGATTTGATTTGATTTGAAAGTAAAGAAAACCTAATCTGACGATCTTTTATTATTGTTTACGATTTGTCTTTCTCCAGAGAAGGAAACCATTCTACGGGTTTCCTTCAGTTTGTTTGCTGTTACCTCGTCTCTGCATGCCATCTCTACCTGTAGCACCAACAAAACCGACAACTACCACAACAACAACACCCAAAACAACAACAACAACGACAACCCCAACAACAACTACTACCACAACAACAAAACTAACTACAACAACAAAACCAATTACAACAACAGCTCCAACTACAACAACAGCTCCAACTACAACCACAAGCACTCAGACCACTGACAATCGAGGAGACAACAGGTTGATTGGATTGCCCTGACTGTCCAACAACAAGAGAACTGTTCAGAGCAAAAGGAAATGCTGCCTATTTGCTGTTTTCTGCACTAATGAAGCCACAGCTAAAAGCAAATCTGCACAGCTTTAGAAATTGATTGTTGAATAAATTGTAGAAACGGTTTAATCGGCTTTCTGTTTTCATTTTTTGTGTTTCGCTCAACTTTGTGAAAAATGAATTTTTGTCTAAAACAAACAAGGAAAATGCTCTTGTATGCATGTTTAGAGAAAAGTAACATTGAGACAAGCACTTAGGGTGTAATGAGAAGTTGTGTGTGAGAGAGTGCTGACACACTCCAGGGATGAGTGTAATCTGGTAATCCCACCTTGGTGCTTCATCAGGGAGGTCTGTCATACCATCCACCCTCTTACTGATGTGTTCATTCACCTCTCTGCACTGTTAGCTTTTCACACGATGTGGAAAAGAACATTTATCTACAAAGAATCAATTTATGTTTTTGATTTTAAATGTTTGTGCCAAAATAATAGAAACAATTTACACATCTTTTATATTGAATGTCATCTTTTTTTCTAAGTGTGCTCTTTGGGGCTTACTCTACTTGAAAACTTACTTTCCTTAAAATGTGCACTGAAATAACTTTTATTTGTGTTAATTAAATACAAAAAAAGTAAACTACAATAGACTTAAAACATTAATTGCGTTTTTATCTCCTTGGTAAAATGGGAAAAAAAATTAAACAATAATTATAATGACGATGGTGATGACAAAGGTAATATTTTTCTTTTTTATTATTATAAGTCTCATTCATTTGTTGTTGGATTTGTTCAATTTTATGATCATCACGATAATAATTGGGAATGGGAAATTGTCTTTGGTCTTTACATTTGTCTACTCT
>SSNQ01034307.1:440423-452446 GCA_006942095.1 Nothobranchius kuhntae | reverse complement strand
GCTTCCTGATTCTCAACCGCTGGACACCAGTGCACCCTTAGTTTCTCCTGTTAAAAATAAAATATTTTATTTTTTACCCTTCATACTTGCCTTGGTCTCTGATTCTACATGTCTTGGGTTAAGCATCTACCTCCGAACATGACAGAGGGAAACCTGTGATTATCGCATTGTCGCCTCTCATGTGAATGAAAAACACCTCCTCACATAAATGATCTTGAGATTGTTTTTTGTTGGTGGGAAAAATAACTTTTTCTCCTCAAGACAATCTTTTTTCCAGATGCATCAAACAGCGTCCAATCTCAAGTTAACAAGTTCAAATGAACGAAATGTGTCGATAGCATAATGAACTCTCCCCAAAAACTATCAATCAAGATGTTTTAATCCTATTGAGGGTAAATATTAAGTAATGAGAACCCGTGACAAAATCCCCAAAAGACAGTGGTGTATAAATAAATAAGTACGGTAGAAGAAGAACACTAGATCCACTGAAAACAAGGTAATTACAGTCCCTGGAAAGGATTGAGCAAGTATTGTTTTGCAGGTAGAAACTCATCTCTGGGCAGCATGTTACTGTTTCACAAGTTCAGAAACCTTCAACAACATACCAGTCTTTGACTTTGACAGCTCGTATTTAAAATTCCTACACAAGCATAAAGTCATAAACAACAACTATTACAGATGATTTTCAGAATTTTTTGGCAACAAGATCAAAAATCTGGATTTTGAGGACATTTTCTTAAATCATTAGGATTAATAAGTGGATGTGGACACTTACGGTGAAAACATCCTGATCTATTACGGTTCAGACCTTTGTTGGTTTTGTCTAAAGCCTGCCACATCATATCTGAGATGTAGTAACACCTGTGATGTGGGAGAGCTGTAACAACACACAGGAGCTGTTTAAAAGCTAATTGTGCTTCCTGGGGGAAACATCTAAAGAGAGAGGAGCTTGATATTTTATTCATTAAGCTTCTTATTCTTGCGTCCCACTGTGACACGAAGCCTCTTCCAACTACAAGGAGATTTGAGTATCAAGATGAAGTCCAAGCTGGTGGTTTTTCTTTTTCTGACTTTTGCTTTTATCAGTTGCCTTTCAGCTGTAAGTACATGAATGAACATTACTGACTGATACGTTTTAAAACCAGGACTTTAAGTATTATGTTTTTGCAGCACCGCCATCGCAGGGGCAGTCACAGCAGTGAATCTTTCAGCTTTGGGGTGAGAATCTCGTCATTTGTGCAAAGTACAGCGCTTTGTTTGTCTGCTTTGGGCATGTGAAAGCGCTTTATAAATAAAGTTGATTTGATTTGAAAGTAAAGAAAACCTAATCTGACGATCTTTTATTATTGTTTACGATTTTGTCTTTCTCCAGAGAAGGAAACCATTCTACGGGTTTCCTTCAGTTTGTTTGCTGTTACCTCGTCTCTGCATGCCATCTCTTCCTGTAGCACCAACAAAACCGACAACTACCACAACAACAACAACCAAAACAACAACAACAATGACAACCCCAACAACAGCTACTACCACAACAACAAAACTAACTACAACAACAAAACCAACTACAACAACAGCTCCAACTACAACAACAGCTCCAACTACAACCACAAGCACTCAGACCACTGACAATCGAGGAGACAACAGGTTGATTGGATTGCCCTGACTGTCCAACAACAAGAGAACTGTTTAGAGCAAAAGGAAATGCTGCCTATTTGCTGTTTTCTGCAACAATGAAGCCACAGCTAAAAGCAAATCTGCACAGCTTTAGAAATTGAATGTTGAATAAATTGTAGAAACGGTTTAATCGGCTTTCTATTTCATTTTTTGTGTTTCGCTCATCTTTGTGAAAAATGAATTTTTGTCTAAAACAAACAAGGAAAATGCTCTTGTATGCATGTTTAGAGAAAAGTAACATTGAGACAAGCACTTAGGGTGTAATGAGAAGTTGTGTGTGAGAGAGTGCTGACACACTCCAGGGATGAGTGTAATCTGGTAATCCCACCTTGGTGCTTCATCAGGGAAGTCTGTCATACCATCCACCCTCTTACTGATGTGTTCATTCACCTCTCTGCACTGTTAGCTTTTCACACGATGTGGAAAAGAACATTTATCTACAAAGAATCAATTTATGTTTTTGATTTTAAATGTTTGTGCCAAAATAATAGAAACAATTTACACATATCTTTTATAATGAATGCCACCTTTTTTTCTAAGTGTGCTCTTTGGGGCTTACTCTACTTGAAAACTTACTTTCCTTAAAATGTGCACTGAAATAACTTTTATTTGTGTTAATTAAATACAAAAAAAGTAAACTACAATAGACTTAAAAACATTAATTGCGTTTTTATCTCCTTGGTAAAATGGGAAAAAAAATTAAACAATAATTATAATGACGATGGTGATGACAAAGGTAATATATTTCTTTTTTATTATTATAAGTCTCATTCATTTGTTGTTGGATTTGTTCAATTTTATGATCATCAGGATAATAATTGGGAATGGGAAATTGTCTTTGGTCTTTACATTTGTCTACTCTTTACATTGAAAACCAGATACAGTAGCTGCACTTCTTTATCACTGGTTGCAGTCAGTTTAAGGTTTTAGTGACTCTTGCCTAAAGCACACATCCACCTTGTGATTTCTTCAGTTTTTCTTTGTTTCTTTTTAGTCATTTTTGTATACATGTACACTTATAATATCCAGGCAAATGAACTAATATGGAAGTAGAAGTAGTAGAAGTAGTGATCTAATGGCAGAGTCAAATAAAAATACAAATTTTAACTCCTTGTAGACAAAATTTTTCTCACAAATTAGCACCAAATCACTGCCTTAAAGCACCCAGAGGGCATACAGGAAAAGCTGCCATTTCCATTCCTGTCCATTTCTACTGGATCTACATGTGGCTAGGGGCAATTTTATTTGTATTTTGTGGCCCGGTCCGAACTGCGGAGGTTGATTCATTCTGGAAACATAGCACAAAAAAAAAAAAAAAACCTGGAAGCAAAAGAAACACGTTCCTGCATTCAGAGACACTTCCAAAACCCTTCAAGGCCATTGAAAACACACCCATCCACTTTAATGGAGGCAAATTGCTGTTGTTTCGTGGACATTATGCAAAGCTAAAGGCTAGTTTATATATTTTCTGTGTCAGTACGGAGACACGCAATGCCGTTGTCTGTCATCACAAAGGCTCTCCAACTGACCCGCAATGTCAGACTGAGTAGAGCCCACTTTTCTAACTGTTTGTCAAAAGTGACAGAGACTGCATGTCTGTGATTGGTCAGGACGCAGCTTCCTCGACTCACTTTGTCAACAGCACCCTCATTCCATACTACCAAAACGAGGTCCAAAATCTAGCGACAGACACGGAGCAGATCTCACGATAAAAGTCAGACAGTATAAATGTTTATACACCCGTGACTGAAGGAGTACAAAGCTAACTTTTTATTCGTGTCAGGAAATTACGGGTAACGTTAGGTTAGAAGCTGGTGACTGGATGGAGAAGTGGTTTTCATGTTAAAATGTCTCTGAAACATATAAACACATTAGAAACACATTGGAAACGTGACTGCAATAATGGCAGGATACCCCAGAAAAGTGTTACGCCTTCTGCTGTCCTGTGGGAGAACACAGAAACAGTATTATTGTAGAGAAGTATTAATGTAAAACCTTTACATCGATACGTGTGTGTGTGTGTGTGTGTGTGTGTGTGTGTGTGTGTGTGTGTGTGTGTGTGTGTGTGTGTGTGAACAAATTGCTAATGGAGACTTGTAAACTAGCGTTAGCATGTCCGGTGGAAAGGCCTGGTCAAAGCATCAGCCTCACATCTCAAATCAGAAGACACACATTCCAAAGCTACAACATGGCAGTGCCTTTCAACCGGATCCACTGACTTAACTTTTGAATATTGAATTTAGATGAAAACACTTTGTGCACATTTCTTTACAGTCTTTGTTTCTAAACACAGAAACCAACCACACAAGTTAAAAGGTTCTGCACATGTATTTCCTTCGTATGGAACCATTTTCTCACTTTATATCTGAAAGATGTACCAAATCCATCCATCCATAATCAGCCACTTTCTGGGGCCGAGTCACAGGGGCAGTGGCTTAGGTAGAGCGGCTCAGACCCCAGCCACTTGGACCTGCTCCTCCCGGGCGAATCCTGAAGCAAAACCTCACCAGGGAGACATCCAGGAGGCATCCTAACTAGATGCCCAAGCCATCTCAGTTGGCTCTTTAAGGGGGTCCTGGAGGGTGCGTGGGAGTTCGCTTAACCATTTGTGGATTTGGAGAAGGCATTTGACCACCACCTCCTCCTTGAACCATCACCTTATCGTAGTGGAGGAGTTTGAGTGCCCTAATGATCCTAGGAGCTCTGTTGTCTGGGGCACTTTGTGCCCCTGGTAGGGTCTCCCATGATAAATTGATCTTAGGTGAAGGGTGAGACAAAGAACCCAAGTCCTTGAGAGGGGTTGGACACTCTCCTTTGCTGGAATTGCTCCGGGTGAGAGGCGGAGGGCTGGGGTTGGCTTTTTGTTAACCCCAAGACTCTCTGCCTGTGTGTTGGGGTTTACCCCGGGGGAGAGGGTAGCTTCCCTGCACGTTCGGGTCGGGGAACGGATGCTGACTGTTGTTTGTGCTTATGGGCCAAATATCAGTTCAGAGTACCCACCCTTTTTGGAGTCCCTGGGGCGAGTGCTAGATAGTGCTCCATCAGGGGACTCCATTGTCCGGCTGAGGGACTTCAGTGCTCACGTGGGCAATGACAGCTTGACCTGGAGGGGTGTGATTGGGAGGAACGGCCCGCCTGATCTCGAGTGGTGTTTCGTTATTGGACTTCTGTGCAAGCCGCAGTTTGGCCAAAATGAACACCATGTTCGAACATAAGGATGCCCATTGGTACACTTCGTACCAGGGCAGCCTAGGTCGCAGGTTGATGATAGACTTTGTAGTCGTATCATCTGACCTGCGGCCGTATGTTTTGGACACCCGAGTGAAGAGAGGAGCGGAGCTGTCAACTGATCACCATCTGGTGGTGAGTTGGATCAGATGGCAGGGGAAGATGCCGCGTAGACCTGGCTGACCCAAACGCATAGTGAGGGTCTGCTGGGAACGCCTGGCAGAAGAGCCTTTTAAGATGGTCTTCAACTCCCACCTCTGGCAGAGCTTTGACTGCGTCCCGAGAGCAGTGGGGGACATTGACTCCGAGTGGGCCTTGTTCCACTCTGCGATTGTTGAGGCAGCTGTTGCTAGTTGTGGTCACAAGGTGGCCAATGCCAGTCGTGGTGGCAACCCCCGTACCCGCTGGTGGACACCAGAGGTTCGGGGAGCCGTCAGGCTGAAGAAGGAGGCCTACAGGGCGTGGCTGGTCTGTGGGTCTCCGGAGGCAGCAGACAGGTACCGGATAACCAAGCGGAGTGCAGCAGTGGCAGTTGCCGAGGCAAAATCTCGGGCGTGGGAGGAGTTTGGTGAGGCCATGGAGAAAGACTATCGATCGGCTTCAAAGAGGTTCTGGCAAACTGTCCGGCGCCTCAGGAGAGGAAGGCAGCAACTTGCTCACACTGTTTACAGTGGGGATGGGGAGCTGCTGACGTCAACTGAGGCTATAGTCGGACGGTGGAAGGAATACTTTGAGGAGCTCCTCAATCCTACCTACGCACATTCTGAGGAGGAGCCAGAGCCGGGACTGTCCAATCTCTGAGGTTCCAACTATAAGGGGATCACACTCCTAAGCCTCCCTGGAAAGGTCTGCTCCAAGGTACTGGAGAGGAGGGTCCGATCGATAGTTGAATCTCAGATTGAGGAGGAGCAATGTGGTTTTCGTCCTGGCCGTGGAACTGTGGACCAGCTCTATACCCTTGCAAGGGTGATGGAGGGGGCATGGGAGTTTGCCCAACCAATCCACATGTGTTTTGTGGATTTGGTGAAGGCTTATGACCGTGTCCCCAGGGGCACCCTGTGGGGGACGCTCCAGGAGTATGGGGTGGGTGGCTTTCTGTTAAGGGCCATTCAGTCCCTTTACCAGAGGAGCGTGAGTTTGGTCCGCATAGCCGGTAGAAAGTTGGACCTTTTCCCGGTGAGGGTTGGACTCCGCCAGGGCTGCCCTTTGTCACCGGTTCTGTTCGTTACCTTTATGGACAGAATTTCTAGGCGCAGCTGTGGTGTGGAGTGTGTTGAGTTTGGTGGCAGGAGAATCTCATCTCTGCCTTTTGTGGATGATGTGGTCCTCCTAGCTTCATCCAGCTCTGACCTTCAGCTCTTGCTGTGTAGGTTTGTGGCCAAGTGTGAAGTGGCTGGGATGAGGATCAGCACCTCCAAATCTGAGACCATGGTTCTCAACTGGAAAAGGGTGGCTTGCCAACTCTGGGTTGGGGGAGAGGTCCTACCTCAAGTGGAGGAGTTTAAGTATCTCAGGGTCTTGTTCACGAGTGAGGGTAGGAAGGATCGGGAGATCGACAGGCGGATTGGTTCAGCATCTGCAATGATGCGGACGCTGAGCCGATCTGTTGTGATGAAGAGGGAGCGGAGCCAGAAAGCCAGGCTCTCGATTTACCGGTCGATCTACGTCCCAATCCTCACCTATGGTCATGAGCTTTGGATAATGACCGAAAGAACGAGATTGCAGATACAAGCGGCCGAAATGAGTTTCCTCCGTAGGGTGGCCGGGCTCAGCCTTAGAGATAGGGTGAGGAGCTTGGACATTCGGGAGGGACTCGGAGTAGAACCACTGCTCCTCTGGATCGAAAGGAGTCAGTTGAGGTGGTTTGGGCATTTGGTCAGGATGCCTCCTGGACGCCTCCCCGGGGAGGTGTTTCGGGCATGTCCTGCTGGCAGGAAGCCCCCGGGTCGACCCAGGACACGTTGGAGAGGCTACATCTCCAATCTGGTCTGGGAACACCTTGGGGTCCTGCTGGAGGAGCTGGTGGAGAAGGCCGGGGAGAGGACAGTCTGGAGCTACCCTAATTGGGATGCTGCCCCCGCGACCCGGACCCGGATAAGCGGAGGAAGACGACGACGACGGCATTTGACCATGTCCCTCAGGGGGCCCTATGGGGGCCCTATGGGGGTACTTTGGAAGTATGGGGTACCAGGCTCTGATATGAGCTGTTAGGTCCCTATGTGACTGGTGTCAGAGCTTGGTTCACATTGCCGGCTGTAAGTCGGGCTCACTTCCAGTGAGAGTCAGAGTCAGGCTGCCCTTTGTCACCGATTCTGTTCATAACTTTTATGGACAGGATTTCTAGGCGCAGCCAAGGTGTTTTGGGGATCCGCTTTGGTGGCCTAATGATTGAGTCTCTGCTTTTTGCAGATGATGTGGTCCTGTTGGCATCATCAGAACGTGATCTCCGGCTTTTGCTGGAGCGGTTTGCAGCCGAGTGTGAAGCAGCTGGGATGAGAATCAGCTCCTCTAAACCTGAGACCACAGTCTTGAGTCGGAAACGGGTAAAATGCCTTCTCCATGTTAAGGATGAGGTCCTGCCCCAAGGGGAGTAGTTTAAATATCTCGGGGTCTTGTTCACGAGTGAGGAAAAGATGAAACGCAAGATCAATAGGCAGATTTGTTCTGCGTCTCTACATGCGCTAAACCAGTCTGTCGTGGTGAAGAGAGAGCTGAGCTGGAAGGCAAAGCTCTCAATTTACCAGTCGATCTACATTCCTATCGCCCATGGTCACGTGCTTTTGGTAGTGACTGAAAAAACGGAATCTTGGATACAAGCGGTCGAAATTAGTTTTCTCTGCAGGGTGTCTGGGCTCGCCCTCAGAGATCGGGTGAGAAGCTCGGTCATCTGGAAAAGGCTCGGAGTAGATCCACTGCTCCTCCACATTGAGAGGAGCCAGTTCAGGTGGTTCCTGGAGTACCAGGAATAAAGAGAAAGCCTTTTCATTATTCTTTTGAGTCACTGAACTTCTGGATCCCATCAAGTCATTTGTCTACAATTTACATGTTTGTTGCAACTGTAGAGGAAATTCTTGTTGTTTTTTGCATGTCACAGCTACATGGTTTGAAGATACAGTAATTACTACAGCTAGACGGTGACACATCAGCCGCACCCACCGGTGATCCGAGCAACAGGAAACCTGAATGTCTGAGCCGAGCTTGTCACTGTTTGTTTATCCATTTCTATAGACATTACAGCATCATAATTAGAGAAAAAGCTGCAATTCAGGAAATTCAGCAGAATTTCTTAGGTTTTAAACTCACTTCTTAATTTACAGCAGATAATTAGGTAAATTTAGTGGGTTTTTTTCTGTGATGTGATTGGTTGCTTCGTTCCATGACTGAAGCATAAGTTCATGCTCCTGTGCGGGTAGTTCCACTTAAACTTGTTCAGCGTGGTCAACTGAGTCTTCACTGGAAAATATTTTGTTGATCCATTTTAACGACATTTCAAAAGAATAGAAATGTTTTATTTGTTTTCAGAAATGGTTTTCACACTTTTGTTTTTGTGTGGTGCTGCTATGGTAATTGGTGTCCCGGTAGGTAAACTCACATCACAAAATGTATGTTTATGATTTAATATGCGACATGATTGTATACGTTTTGCTTTCAGAATAATAACTTATTTTTTTGGACGCATCTAATTTTGACACTGTCTTTTCTTTCAAAGCTTAGTCCAAATGTCCAAAACCCTTTGCTGTTACACAAAGGAAATCCTCCAAGAGGTCAGAATGTTGAAGCTACAAACCAGAAATCTGAAGCTCAGATGGCAGATCCTCTTTCGCCCACCTTGGATCAAACACATCCCGGGATTCCCCAGCAACCAGACCTCCAGACCTCATTACAACATTACGCCATGCTTGCTCAGGGGGGCGGTCCGGTGATCTTCTCTCTGCCTCAGAGTGTCTACACATCCCTTCCTGGCAACCAGCTGACCCTGGCGCAGCAGCCTCTTGTAGGATATTTGTAGAAGAAATTTTGATGAGATTTCTGTCATTTTTTCTGCATTTTAACCCTCTGGAGGCAGGCGTTGCAGATTAGCAACAGTTAAAACCTACCTACCTGGTTACTCCACATATGTGTTTCATGGGCATTTTTTAACTCAGGATTACCCCTGAAGGACTTAGTTGTTCGTCCTTTTATCAAAACTTATTTTGAGCCTCAGAGGGTTAATCTTTTAGTAGGANATTTCAAAATGATTGATTTCTATTTTTTGTCACCGTCATCAGATTTTTCCAGCTTATGGATTCATGCCACTGTTCCCCTCACCCACTAGCAATCAGATGGTAAGATATCATTATCTCACACACACACACACACACACACACACACACACACACACACACACACACACACACACACACACACACACACACACACACACACACACACACACACACACACACACACACACACACTACAAAGCATCATGAAATCACCATGAAAGATTGCACCTTGGGGTCTTCAACGCTTTGCAACAGTGAAATGAAGGCCTTTCCCTCTTTTATGTGCTTTCAAAGAAGCGAGACAGCCTTTCACAGGAGACTGTCGTGCAAATAAAGACATCTGTGTTTTGACATAATTATTGGTTGATTTTATGAGGCTCAGATGAAACAGTTGCTGTAAATGTGGCTCCTGTTAAACACTTCTTGAAAAAAATCAAGGAAAATTAGGGGATTTTTAAAACTGCTAGGAATAATAAACAACAATGTAACATTGCATGTTATTTTTCTATCACAAGTTCCCTCCATTTGGATTCCCAATGGTCCCCCAAACTCCGACTCAGCAGCTCCTGAACAGTCCGGTGTTACCCGTAGAAACTGCTGCAGTGGCAGCTGGACCTGTAGCAGCAGCTGGACCTGTGGCAGCAGCTGGACCTGTAGCAGCAGCTGGACCTGTGGCAGCAGCTGGACCCGCAGCAGCAGCTGGACCTGCAGCAGCAGCTGGATCTGCAGCGGCTTCACCTCAGCAAATCCAGAACCAGGTATCTCCATTTATTGCTCATAAAGCAAGATCTGAATATTAGAGCATCTTGATAAGACTAGTTCTCATCCACAGAATCCCCAGGTTGTATACATGCTGCAACAACCCATGGTGAATATCCAATAATGCTCTTTGTGAACTTAGATTTGAATACAGCTTTTCATTGTTACACAACCTTTTTTTCTGAGAATATTTCATGTGCTGTCATTTATCTTTAGAGCCCTTCACTCGGCGGTCTTAGCTCGGAGGAACTTCAGGTAAGAGCCAAGATTTTTATCTGCTGCTCAGCGTGTTCAAACACCCTGCTTCAGTGAACCCAATGATCCTGATGATAAAAAAATGGTTTCTTCTCCCAGGTCTCTAACAACATCTATCCTTTTTTCTTTCAGGCTGCAGCTAAAATGAGCCAGCTGGGTGTGTACGTGCCCTCTGTGCTCACAAACCTGCCTGCAGGTGCAGCAGCTCTTCAGCCTGAGAGCCAAGCAGCTGGACTCAAAAACCCAGATCAGCAGGCTGCCGGACAAACAGCTGGAGTCCCACCGTCACAGGGACTGCCTTGCTCTGGAGCACAGCCGAATGCTAACAGCTTCCCAGCAGGCCTGGAGCGAGCAGTGCCGGAGGCAGCCACAATCCCAGCACCTGGTTGGCCCAAACTAAAGCCAGCACGGGGGAACCGTGTTTGAAACTGCAGCGGCAGTTGTAGTCATGGGGAAACTAAACTCATCTTTATCATAAAACATGGACTAACCAAGCACTAGTGGAGTTTCTTTACTATATATTTCATTATTTTTGTGATTTTTGCTTTTTGATGAATGAAAAATAAAACTATAACCATGTGTGCCTGTCTTGGTTCATTTTGCTGCTTTTCTACCATCCTACCACTAATCCTTCTTAAAGTTCCAGGAGTTTCTTATTGCAAACATGATACACACCTACAATAATAATGGCACCCTCCATAACCTACAATGAGATAATCCACACCAAGCCGTCACAGTTCAACAATAGCATTTGTTTGGAATATTTGCGTTTGTACTCTGTTATTTCCATTTGCACCTACTCCTAAGGGAAATCTCCGTCCCTTTTTGTGTTCCTCTGTGGTTCCTAGCCAGGTACAGAAGTACTTTTTTTGCCTGACAGCTTGCCGGAAATCTAACAAAGACTTCAGAGCTTTTATTGTTGAAAGCTGCTGTTTTTTGCTGATGAAGGTAATCTCCTGAAGCCGCTAGTGAACCATTATAGTTACCCTGTTACGGAAACGTGTAATATTTTAAATAAATAAAAAAATGCACTGGACTTAGTAAAGGTAAAAACAGCTTCCATCTTTAAGGAAACAATTCAGAGTTTTCCACTTTTCTGGAAATATCAGAATCAGAAAAAGGTTTATTGCCATTGTCGGTGAACAAACAATTCACAAACTAGGAACTTGCTTTGGTTCTAATGTGCTACATATAACATGAACACACAATAAGAATAAAAATAGAATAAAACTTTCAGCTATAAAAATGGCAGGTAATGGTAACATGGCCGATAACGTGACGATGTGTTGAGTACAGAAGATGAGCATGGTTGTGTGTTTATAATCTATTCACAAGTCCAACGGCAGATGGAAAGAAGCTGTTCTTGTGGCGGGAGGTTCTGGTCCAGATGGACCGTAACCTCCTGCCTAAGGGAAGTGGCTCAAAAAGTCTGTGACCCGGGTGCGAAGGGTCAGCTGCTATCCGACCTGCACGCCCCCGAGTCCTGGAGACGTACAGGTCCTGGAGAGATGGAAGGCTGCAGCCAATCACCTTCTCAGCAGAGCGCACAATGCGCTGCAGCCTGTGTTTGTCCCTCACTGTGGCTCCAGCGTACCACACAGCGATGGAGGAGGTGAGGATGGACTCAATGATGGCCGTGTAAAACTGCACCATCATCTGGGCCGGCAGCTTGGCCTTTTTCAACTGCCGCAGAAAGTACATCCTCTGCTGGGCCTTTTTGATCAGGGAGCTGATGGATGGCTCCCACCTAAGTTCATGTGTGATGGTGGTTCCGAGGAAGCGGAAGGAGTCCACAGTGGTGACGGGGGTGTCCGTCAGGACGGGGACGGGGGACGGGGGGGG
>SSNQ01034307.1:418672-440357 GCA_006942095.1 Nothobranchius kuhntae | reverse complement strand
GGTGATGGGGCTGTGACTTTTCCAAGCGTTGAGCTCCAGGTTGTTGCTGCTGCACCAGTACGCCAGCCGATCCACCACCCTCCTGTAGGCGGACTCATCACCATCAGAGATGAGTCCGATGAGTGTGGTGTCGTCCGCAAACTTGATCAGTTTAACAGAGTCATGGCTCGAGGTGCAGCAGTTTGTGTACAGGGAGAAGAGCAGAGGAGAAAGTACACAGCCCTGTGGAGATCCTGTGGAGAAATATGTATTATGTTTTAGAAATCTTTAAAAGTCTAAAGCTTAATTTATATCTCTCCGTCTGCTCCATGAGGGAGAGACACGCACGGACGATGACGTTTTGCTCTCGGACTTCTTCGTCTCCTGGGGAGTGTTGCAAAGCAATTCCCCGCCAGGACAACAGAGGGCGTATAGCTGGTCTGTGGTATCCTGTCATGTATCCGGTCCAACTGCATTTACGATTGTGTTTACATTGTGCTTTTTGTATTTCAGTGCTCGCCACCTCTAAAGCCACGTTTCCCATCATTTCCATCCACGAAAAAAAACCAAACATTTGTTGCGTATTTTTTCACTCCTCCAGTCATGGGTGGATAAAATGTTCATATTTTTAGTTTTTCTACGAGGTATTCTTCAAACTTCTCTGTGTCTGCTGCCAGACATCTTCAGCTGTCTTTATGTTTTTGAGAGTGCTTTGGCGACGCTGTCAATGACAGCGGCGTTCTGACCAATCACAAGCTTGCTTTCTTCGTCTTGTTGGACGGATGTTTAGAAAAGAGAGCTCAACTCCGTTGTCCTTGCAAGGGCTCTCTAGCAGGCTCGCAAGGAAGGATAATGGTGTTGCGTGCGTCCGTCTTGACGCAGACAGAGAAGTATAAATTAGGCTTTACCCTCTACTGTGATATTTTGTATGCAATATGTCTCTCTTTTTTTTTGCTAAGCCTGTTGCCGTCACATAAAGCCCCGTGTGATTTGAATTGAGCGCCACTCAGCATTAGCCACCAGCATTAGACATCCTCTGTGTCAGCCCACAGTGTCTGCATATGCATTTATGTGTATATATATATATATATATATATATATATATATATATATATATATATATATATATATATATATATCATCCAGCGCAAGTGAGGACGATATCGATAAAAGGAAGTGACGCCATCAACATCCGGCAGCTGCTCTGACGAAGGTGGCAGTGAACATCAAAACATGTCAGCAAAGGTAAATGCTTATTACTCTGTGTACAGCAAAGAACTAAAGAAAATGAAATTATTTAACCCCTAGAGGTGCAACAAGTTGCTTCTCATTACAACCATGTTGAAAGACACAGCTGGTGGTTGTGGAAAAGATGTTAGTCTGTTTGAGAAGGGTCAGATCATTGGTGTGCATCAAGCAGAGAAAACATCTAAGGAGATTGCAGAAACTTATAAATTGGGTAGAGAACTATCCAACACATAAAAAAACTGGTCTGATGAGTCCAGATGGACCCTGTTCCAGAGTGATGGCGCATCAGGGTAAGAAGAGAGGCAGATGAAGTGATGCACCCACCATGCCTACTGCCTACTCTACAAGCCTGTGGGGGCAGTACTATGATCTGGGGTTGCTGCAGTTGGTCTAGATTCAGCAACAAGATGTGCTCAAAGAGTGAGGTCAGCTGACTACCTGAATATTCTGAACGACCAGTTTGTTCCATCTTCCTTGATGGCACGGGCGTATTCCAAGATGACAATGCCAGGATTCATCATGCTCAGATTGTGAAAGAGTGGTTAAGGGAGCATGAGACATAATTTTCACACATGGATTTGCCACCAGATTCCAGACCTTAACCCCATTGGAAATCATTGGGATGGATGAAAATTAATCTCATGACATTGCAGAAGCTTATCAAAACAATGCTACAGCAAATGTGTGCAGTAATCAAAGCTAAAGACGGTCCAACAAAACATTAGAGTATGTCACGTTCTTTTTGGTGGCAACCTTCATTTTCGCTAGACACTGTTACATCTCCTGCAATGAGAGACATCCATCTGACAAACAAATTTAGCTGTGCCAGTGCGACCAGCTGATGGCTGCTTTGGATGTCCACTGTCCACTCCCCTCTGTCAAATTGGTCTGGCTTGGTGTTGCCATGATCATGAGTGGTTGCACCCCCAGATGCAGCATAAAAGGCTGTTTGGTGCAGCTCCAAAGAGATGAGGCTGATCAGAGAGATGTCCTTGATAGCTCCTACCTGTGTGGCAGTTGGTGATGCCTTTTGGAGGCTGATTTTAAAGTGCAAAATACTCTTATCTCCCACAATGTCTCCAAACTTCCTTATGTTGCGATCCCACGAGCCGGGTTGTAACAGTGTNCCAGGGGACCACACTCTATCTCTCTCTAACATACCTCCATATGTATAAAAAACACAGCACACACACACACACACACACACACACACACACACACACACACACACACACACACACACACACACACACACACACACATATATATATATATATATATATATGTATGTGTGTTTTTATTTTATTTTTTATTTAAATTTTTTTTTGCTGTCAAAATTAGTTAGCACCAAATTTTTTTCAGCAACCAGAAGCCATTTCTCAGTACTAAACAACTGTATATCTACTACATTTACCACAGATCTGAGCTGACGACAGAACAAATAGCAGCTCTCCTGGTGGCTGGTTTCAGTAAGAGCTCATTCAAATGTGACGTTTTTAAAGCATTTTACTGTAATTAGTTATTTGATGCGAAAAATAAATAAATAAACACTATGATTTTGTGCAGGGGTGTAGGTGGAGCTGAAAACCCCATGCCTGGGTACAAGAATACAACATGGAAGTGACTGCAATAATCATAATAATTAAAGACTTTAGTATAGTAACTAATATTAAACATCACTAATAAAACAAGGAAAATTATTTATTAAAGTTCACACCTTTGGTTCTCTGCAGAGCTTCATTTCACTGGTATCTAATGGTACAAACAGAGTCATTTGCAAGAAAAAAATAACAATGGCTTAAAGAACTTTCGTATTCTAATGACCAATTAATCTACAACAAACTTTGGCTCATTAAATAAATGTCATCAGATTTGAAATTGGATTTTTGCATCCAATCATCAAACATTTTAGCCGACTGTCTTTTTATACAGTTGATGCTAAAGGTCTGTACAACTGTATGTCATGTATATTCTGAAAAAAGTCAGCCTCCTCTTTCCATAAACTGTAGTCTGAGTTTATTCCCTGATGCACCTTATGAAATCCATCTGCAGGAGGATCAGATGTCAAAAAAGATGAGCCCAAGCCAAAAATATGTTGAGGGGTTTTGCCTAGAAAAGACTGAGCTGCCAAATTTATGTTCGTAAAATATAAAAAAATTGGCTTATCACCAATAACTGTCAAAGGGTTGCACGTTCTTTGTTTTGTCGGCAAATAAATAGGAGCAGATCTTGTCTGACAGATCACAGCCCTCCTCGGGGATACCTTAGTACCCAGGTGCGTCCAGAGAAAAGAAAGGTATGAAAACAGCTTGTATCACATCTAAGTCTATGTCTTCATGAAATATCTTTGTGGTTTTAAAGCTTTGCATTGAAGTTAATAACCAAAATATACTTTGTTTTACAGCTGATTTCAAAATGAAATTGATCCTGCTTGCAGCTTGCATCTTCGGGGTAGCTTTCTGTGCTCCTGTAAGGAAATGATTTTTGCCGTTTCTCCAGTTTTTCTGTACCACCCACACACGTTTAATATATAGTTGTAACTTTTATAGAAGGGGCTTTCAGAAATTTTGATTTTATCTATTTTCAAAAAAATATTTTTTTTTCATTGTTTTTAATCAAATGCAACCAATCTTTTATGTTTGTAATTATTATAGCTTTTTACATCAGCTGCATTTCACAGAATCTGGATGTTTTTGTTTTGTTTGTCTAACAGCAACAGATGTACAAGGAGTTTGACATCCATCATGCTCCAGCTGAGGTATGAGGAAATAAAAGGTTGAACGAGCTGAAAAACAAAAGATCTATTATTAAGCATCGATAATTTAACTCGGCACCATAGCCTGCCTTTGGCCAATGTCCACTAATGGTCATGCAGCTGAGTGGATTGTTCACTCCTCCAGTCTCTCATGAGTGTAAATTATTATGAATCTGTTCTTTACAGGCAGCTCATGTGATCCCTGCTGGAGTCCCAGCTGGGGAACTGGAAGTGGTAAAAGTGTTTTTTTAAATCATTTCCACACATATTTATAGAGTATTTGCACTTTTGTATGATAACTGGAGCTGTTTTTATTTCTAGTTGCTCCCAGTGGACGGTCAGAAACAGCCAATCGGAGTAGGACCTGTGAGTGACACATTTTCTACCTTCCAATAAAAAGACAAGGAGTGTAATGATTAGGAAAACACTATTTTAGAGATGCGTGATTAGTTTATGTGCTCAAATGTTAATGCATTGTCATTAAAAAGGTCCGTGGATTCATCAAGCAGGAGATCCCTCAGCCGAATGGCAAAGACGAGGAGGTGGTAAGTGCTTTTAAAGTTTAATCATTTAATTTAAAAATTGTTGTTTAACTTTACTGAATAGATTTTTCCATTTATTGCCTCTAGTTCTACCCTTTTGGGTTTAACCAGCCAGATCCTGCCCCGGCTGCTCCCGTGGTCCCCGTTGCTCCTGCTGCTCCCGTGGTCCCCGTTGCTCCTGCTGCTCCCGTGGTCCCCGTTGCTCCTGCTGCTCCCATTAACCCATTCCTTGTTGTTGCGATCCCTGTAAGAATAACCTTTCATTTCCAAAAGAACTTTGTTAAATGGAAAACAGTGACATGTTATCCAGATGCCTGATTTGTTCTGATAAATCTACTTGATGCTGCTGAAGGTTCTCAGTCATCCAGGTCATGGTAATCCAAAAGGGTTCAAATGAAGACAACTGGACTTCTTTGGTTTCTTGAAGACGTTTCATTTCTCATCCAAGGAGCTTTGTCAATTCTGACTGGCATACGGGAGAGTCAAGTTGATAAACTGTAGCCGTCTGTTGCTTCTTAACAAACTGAAACTACCTGTGAATACCCCTCCTCCTTAAGCCGGGCGTACACTGTGCGACTTTTTTCACTTTTTTGAGCCGATTTTCCAGTCGTGCGAGAATCCACGACATCGGGGCGAGTTTTGCGACGAGCGGTCGTGTAGTGTACAGGGGGTTACGAGAGGCGATTAACACCACATGATCAGCTTCCGATCAGCAATCGTGAGCTCACACGGACTTCTGGAGTGTTTGATATTTTGCTCGTCCCTCGTGAGGGTATCGCACTGTTGAAGCGGCACTGCGAGCAGCTGCGACCCAAAATGTATCAGAACCGCTCACGGCACGCATGCGCAATCCTGCATCAACGCCGCTCGCTCTTTCCCTAATAACACACGCTGTTTGTTTTTGTTTCTACACATTTTTTTTTTACTCACAAAGATTGTCAAGAAAGCGTGTTTGTCGTGTTCATGTCAAATTAAACTGATCACTAAACACAGATTTACTTTCTTTATTTCGTTTTCCTCATCCAACCCCATAAATCCCGGTGTGTCCTCCTGCATCACTCCTGAAGGACAACAGGCAAAACAAGACAAAAAGTCTGACGTGTTGTGTAAAAACTGCTATTTTTAGCACATTTTTAGGTCCGACGTGTTGCTACCAGACGTACAGTGTGAGCAGTCAGGTCGCATGCGAGAACTGGGTCGTGCGGTGTGAGCACATGACTCGTGAGATCTGCTCTGCGAGGAAGTCGTACCATTTGAGTGAAGCTGAACGCTGCGAGTGAAAAAGTCGCACAGTGTACGCCCGGCTTTACCCACAGTGGGGTTGTTCATGTCGTTAAGGCTTATTGTGTTTGAATGGTTGTTTTGATTAGTTGCAGGAGGGTGTGACTTAAGCCTGAGTCATGCTTCTCCCTCTGCGTCAGTGCGGAGACACGCAACGCCATTATCCGTCCTTGCGTAGCGCCCCGGCAGGCACACAAGTACGTACGGAGTCGAGCCCACTTTTTTAAACATCCGTCCGTCGAGACGGAGAACGCAAACTTGTGATTGGTCAGGGCGCCGCTGTTGTCTACACCGCCGCCATTGCGCCCTCAAAAACATAAAGAGAGCCGAGGATAACTAGCAGCAGACGCGGAGAAGCTTGAAGAATGCCTCGTGGAAAAACTCTAAAATATGAACGTTTAATTCCCCCGTGACTGGAGGGGTGAAAAGATGCGCAGCAAGTGTTTTATTTGTGGACGGAAATGACAGGAAACGTGGGTTTAGAGGTGGTGAGCGCATGAAGAGGTGGAGGAGAACAAGAGACAAATTTTTCAGTGTTAAGTCTCTTATATACAAAAAACACAATATAAACACACTATGTTGGACCGGATACGTGACAGGATACCACAGAACAGCGCTACGCCCTCTGTTGTCCTGCCGGGGAATTGCTTTGCAACACTCTCCAGGAGATGGAGAAGTATGAGAGCAAGACGCTTCCGTCAACCCGTGCGTGTCTGTCCCTTGCGGAGCTGACGGAGAAGCATGAATCAGCCTTGAGACTGAAACTATTGGGGAATTAGATTTAATGCTGCATTGTAGGCACTGGAAAGATAAAACCTCAGGCCTCTTCCTTTGTTTAATGTAGGCTTTTCCCGTTTAACATAGACTGCTCCCTCAAACCATCTAGTCCACAATGTGCACTTTGTCATCTTCAAAAATGTGTCCGTTGACCTGAAGAGGTGGCTCTCCTGTGTTGTGCCATGCACTTGTGTAGTTGTTGTTTAGTTTCCCACCGTGTAAAGGTTTGATTTGTCTTTTGGATGGACCGATTTCTGTCTGAGGCTTCTTGGTTGAGAAGTGAAACATCTTCAAGAAACCAAAAAAGTCCAAGTCTACTTGAATGAAGCGTGAAACAAGTTTATAAAAATGTATAAAAACTACTCAAGAGAGAGAAAAAAAATCTACTCAGCTTTTAGGAAACATGAAGTCATCAGAAACATTTTGGAAGCTGTTCTTTATCCTGATTGGCTCACTGAAAGCCTCTGTCATTTCAGGCTGCCAAACCCAGCGGTGATGATGATGATGAAGACGACTAAATATGGTCTGAGTCAGCAACGCTCGTGTGTGCACAAACAGGTGCTACACTGACACAGACACACACACACACACACACACACACACACACACACACACAAGGAAAAACCTGATGATTATATGTAATTTTCTCAGCTGACTGACTTTGTTTTCCTCTAAGGTGACCGGTGACGGTGAGAGCTGCAGCCAACTCTGACGGAGACCACCAGCCAGCTCTGCTGTTTTTCAAACTGTACAAAAAAGGAAAAAAGAAAAGAAAAAATGGTGCTATGCATATTTGAGGAAATTCAGCCGGCAGATGGTGCTAATTTTTTAAACAAAAACAGATAAAACGACGTTTTCATGCTTGTAATAAATGTGATGTCATGCTATAAGAAACGATTGTGTGTTTACATAGCTGCGTGTGATTTCCTCATCAGCTCTCTAAGCTTCAGAATAAATCAAACGATTGCATGAAATTGATCAGTTGTCTTATTTTTTAACTCCACTGAGTTTACATTATGAGGCCATTTGCAAACGCCTCCCTCTGCCTTCTGAGCCACATCGGCCCCTCACTTAAAGCATTAAACTGAGGTACGTCTCTGATATTTGGAGACCCGTCTTAAGACTGCAGACTGAAGATGCTGAGCTCCAGACTGTGTAATCAGACTCACTCTGCTATTAGTCAGGAGGTGGATGTGACCACTGGTCATTTAGTAAATCTGTGGACTAGATGCTCGCCCTGCCCACCCTCGTTGGGTGACTTCACTCCGTTTGACCGTAATTATCTGTTTGGTGGACGAGCAGCCCTATAAAAGTCAAAGTGTCTCACTGCTTGATCAGAAACGATCTCGCCGTCGACTTGAGTGTTTTATCTCCTCTCTCTGGTGTTTGTTTCTATCTCTGAGGGTGAGTTGATGCTCATTTGTCCAACAGGAAGCCACCATCCAGTTTTTATTTTCCTGAATTTGTAACACAGAGTTTTGTCTCCCAGGACGATAATGAAGCTGGCCATCCTGTGCTTGTGTCTGGCTGGTACAGCCTGCGCTCTACCTGTAAGTGGTGTTACTTTATAGAGCAGGGAACGTCGTTTTCCTCGTTTTCATCGATTCAAGCATTTCTGTTTCTGCTTTTAGTATCAGTACATGCCACATTACACAGGCTTCAGGCAGCAGGAACCTCCCACACAGGTAATTATGCACACAAAGTATAGTTTTGCATCTGATTTCTTGTATTTTTTATTTTTATTTTGATACACTGCTACATTAAACCCTCCTCCAGGTGAAAACACCCTTCACAGCTGGTTTCCCACAGCCTGCTCTTCCAGGAGCTTATAGTGTGGAATTTGTAAGCCTCATTCTTAAAGTACCACACGTTTTCATCTCACAGAAATATAGCGTTAATAAAATGTGCCTCATTTTTTATCTTTGTCTCAGATTTATCCACACAGAATCGTTGGTGGTGCAACTGGAGCAAACCAAGCGCAGGCAAGTATCTGTTTTACGGCCTCTTTACTTTATAACAACTTATAATTAGAATCACTACTTTATAAAATATAAATATTTCTGTTACTTTCTTTTCATCAGACCTTCCCTTCTTATGGATTCATCAAGTACTCAATTCCTCAGCCACCAGGCAGGCAGAGCGTGGAAGTTGTACGTCTCATTCCGTTACTTTAATCAGATGTTTGTTGTAGTATTTGTCATTTTTACTGATTTATGTTTTTGTATTTGCAGTTCTACCCCTACGACTTCACCCAGCAAAAGGTAACGCACTCAGAAGCTTTTGCATTTTGGCTAAAATAAAGATATAATGGGTCAAGACCTAAACGAGTGTTGTTTTTGTTGCAGATTCTGCCACATATGCCCCCTTTTTCAAATAGCCCTATGGGGCAAGATGTAAGACATTTGGTTTATTCTTTTAACTCTGTACCTCTGTTGCCAGTTCACGATTTCATATATTTTACTCATCTGCTTTATTTGTACTTTACAGATTCCTCAGTTTGGATTTCCACCCCTGAGCAATCCCCAGCAGCCCATGAACGTGAGATCAGAAAACTTTAAATAATCAAAATAATAATCAAATCTTTGCAGGCTTCTCCTCATTAATTAATTCTTGTTTTTCAGATGCCGTCTGTCGATGCCAATGCTCATCCTTCCCAGAATCCTTTGCAACCTCTGCTGCAGGACCAGCCCACACAAACCAGCCAGGTAGTCAGTGCATCACTTTGAAAATAAGCATATGCTTCAAATAAATGTGTTTTGAGCAAAAAGTTACGCATTTACACTGCAAAAAATGATTTTCAATTATGTCAGAAATCCTTGTTTTTGATCACTTTATCTGATTTTACTCTATAAACAAAACAAAAAAGTAGAAATTAGGTAAAATAAGTAAAAAATTCTTGTTTTGGGGAAAAAAATGATGAAAAGTTTTATTTAATTGCCAGTTTGAAGAACTGTAGCTAAACTTTTCCTTTCCCCCGTGGTATATTCTTTTAGTTAAAACAAGACAATGTGTTTACATTTAAGAATTATTTAATCATTTCAAGTAGTGCTGTTTTTGCAGGTAAGAACATTTTTTTAGACTAAAAATGAGAGAACATAAAGAAAAAGAGGCTTTTTTTAAACTTTCTTGAAAATGATTTTTTGCAGTGTAATGATATTTAAATCTGATTGGTGTTTTCTGTCATTGCAGGCACCTGCAAAAGCCTAAAAGGGTGACCATTTCCCCTCTTCAACAATCACCACCGAGTCTTTTTCTGAGTGTTCAGCCTAACAAAAATAAATCAAACTACTGAAAGAAATAGTTTTTTAGAATAAGAGCAAACTACATTATGACTGACTGCTCTGAGAAGAATGAGTAAAAAATCAGTTTGATTCCTTTTGCTCTTTCATTAACAACAATGCGTAGAAATGTAACCTTTGATAAGACCCCTGCATGCTGCATTTCCCCTTCATGTGTTTATTTTGAAAAATAAAGATTTCAAAGCAGAACTTTGCAGTGATCTTTGTTTATTTGAAGCTTTCTGGAAAATGTTGTATAGTTTGTGTAATGAATGTGCATTCTTCGCCAGAATTACTAACACAAGAGAAGGAAAACCTCTAAAAAGTGCAGTTCAGAAAAACCCTTTTCTAAGTTCAACAAAGTAAAAGCACCACACTGCTACATAATTCATTCATCTTTCCTCCTGCAGGGATTTTATTAGATAAGTTTTATTAGTTATGTGAGAAGAATCGAACCTTTTTTATTCACATTTGAAGAACAAAAAGGAAACTGAGAACAACAGAGGCTTACTGATCTGTGTGAGAAACTGCAGAATGGAGAAAAAGAAATTGTAAGTTGCTTTGGATAAACGCGTCTGCCAAATAAATAAACATAAACATAAAAAGAGGTGAAATGCATAAATGAAAATAAATTAAAAGGTATAACAAAAACATCTATTTTTAACACAAATGTAAAAGCCTAAATCGAGGATCCTGCATTTGCAGCACATCCTCAATATATCAGCTGTCTTGTTTTGCTGCAGGACATCATCTGAATTGCTCCAGTGGTTTGGCAAATTTCCCCAAAGTGAAATGTAATCATCGTACAACTATAAACACCACCGAGGATGATTCTTGCCCCCCCGGGGATGAACAGCCTGTTGCAACAGGAATTCAACCATTTTCACATCAAAGGTACGCTCAGGCGGCCTCCTCTCATGCTGTCACCGTCACATCTTCACAAGTTAAACTTCTATCATCATCTGAGATTCTTCTACTTTATGTCAGCGGTTTCCAAACGCTTTAACTTCTGCTGCTCACACACAAAAAAAAAAGTTGCAAAGGCTTGCAACCCCGATGGCTTAACGAGACAGACTTTAGTAATATTCTTATCAAATAAGAGCAGATTGGTACTTTTCATAAATGTGTTACAATAGTTTTATTTTATATGCAGCAAATAAGGTGAAAAAGTCCAATTAGCAGCATTTTCTTACATTTTATCTGATTTCTAGAGATTGTCCGAAGACATGGCCCACAGTAGGTGGGGATAACTGCTTCATGGTGCAGTTTCTTAAATACCCCCCCCCCCCCCCCCCCCCCCCCCCCCAAAAACTGAAAGGGTTGAAAGATGAAAACAGAAGCTATGAATGAGTGAAAAATGATGTTGTAGTGATATGTTGGCTCAAAATGCTGAAAAAGCAGAGAATGGGAACAACACAAAGAGGGCATTCCTGATGACCTTCATGGATGCTAACTTTAGGACTTTGCAGCCACTTGTGTTAATATTGCAGCTATACAAGTAAATGGAACTGTATTTCTACAGTAGCAGAATTATTACCTTAGTTGAATATTTCATTATACATATCTTGTCCTGCACGCTCTGTTTCAGCACACCTGATTTGTCATCGGGAGGATATCAAGTGCTGCAGACGCCTGTTAATCACACACTCATTTAGGTCAGGTGTGTGGCAGCAGGGAAACACCGGTGTTTGAAAGGGCAACATGGTAAAACAGGACAGGGGGTCCTGAGGACCACGGTTGAGAAACACTGATTGTGAAAATGGGTCTTGTACTGATTATTTCATGTTTGTCCTAGCTAATACTTCAAGAAGAAGATTAATTCTGATTATAATTGGTCACTTTTCATGCAGGCTGAGCATGAAAATAGTTTCCTACTCCTATCTCCTGCATTAGTTTCTGATAAGGGTAGAAAATTCATCACACTGTCACTTAGCATTCATGGACTCACCCTCTTGGCTGGCGACAGGGAAGGCTGTGGTTGGTTTAGCAACCAGGAAACAGCAGAGAACGTTCTGACTACTCGAAGTTAACCGTTAGCATTAGCAACTCCACCACACGGCAGAAGCTCCTCCAGGCTTGTGTTATTTGTGAAGATAAAACATCAATGTTGAAGAGCGAATGGAATCAGTGGTAGAGTTGTGTTTCTGTTAGCCAATCAGAGGTCCAAATACCAGGAAATAAGACTCCAAATCTTGTCCTTTGTGCCGCTCTCCTCCAGATGATTCCACTGTGCTGAATCAGGCACCTCTGGGCTTTTTGTTACCCCCGATTATGACTTATAAGACATTCATTCCTAGAGACCACAGAAAATGTATTGATTAAACAAGTGAACAACACCTTTAAAGATGACAGCACTGAGACATGAGGAGTAGAGACACGTTTGTACACTGAGATGTTGCATAAACTTCATCCTCATGTGTGCATAATTTCCCCCTAAAAAGGCACAAAATCCAGCATGATTGGTGACTTGTTGGAGACCTGTTCTTCTCCAGGGATGAAGCTTTAACGTAAAGGATGTGAGGTTTTGGAAGGCATTTTTATAATGATCATTATTAATTTAATTACAATTTCCTTTCTGCATTATTTACATATTAGAAACCTCAGACATTGTTATTTTCCTGTCATTGACTGACCACCTCTCACTGAATTTAGTCAGTTTGGGTGGTTCTTACTTATGGGCCATTCCCATCTGTACCGGGTCGGCCCGGGCCGGGTAGCGTAGGTTGTTTACATATCTGGGTGGCCTGGTATTTTTCCGGGCCAACCAAGGCTCATTCTCAGCCCTCTTCTCGAGGGGGTCTGCTTCAGGCCGACCAGGGCCAACACACCCACTGCTGACAGCAAATTCACACCTTCCATTAGAGCAAGCCTCTGATTGGTGGGTAGAATCAGCCCACATGGGCTTAAGACAAGGATGTGTGGAATCAACCGGGCCAGGTTGGGGCCGACTGGGGCTACCCGGCCCGGGCCGACCCGGTACAGATGGGAATGGCCCATTAGAGCTGTGGGGTGATGGTGGCACAGGAGTTAAATGCCTGCCCCGTAATCGGAAGGTTGCAGGTTCGAGCTCCGCTCAATTTGTTGCTGTCGTTGTGTCCTTGGGCAAGACACTTAACCCCCTTGCCTGCTGGTGGTGGCTGGAGGGACCGGCGGCGCCAGCGCTCAGCAGCCTCGCATCTGCCAATGCACCCCAGGGCAGCCATGGCCACATCGTAGCTCATTCCCACCAGGGTGCGAATGGGTGAATGACTGATTGTGATGTAAAGCACCTTGGGGGGTTCCAGGACTCCAGCAGGCACTATATCAAATACAGGCCATTTACCTGTCTACTGCTCTGAATAAAAACATTTTTCTTTACGTAGCAGAAATCATTTCTCAGCAGAGCATTCAGCTGGCCTCCCACTCCAACAAAAACAAATCCTCATTCAGCCAATAATCCCATCAGTCCTGCTATTAAAAAGCATGGGTCAACAAACCAGATATATTCATTAGAAACGGTTTTAATTCTGCTAAATGACAGTTTAATTAGAGACGAGTATTCCTGTTGGACCCAACAATAATCACCCTTCAACCTCATTAACCTTAAAAAAGAAAAAAACCTAATCTCATCGTTGCATCACAGCGTGGCTCTGAAGAATTAATGAACTGATTATTATCTCTGAGTGGAAACATTATCCCAGCTGATTTGACTCAAGATTGTCTGGGAAGCAAGTTACAGCCTTTTACTATCAGAATAAACAAACCTAAGACACCGTTTTGTTTGACCGCACCAGCTAGAGCGAACACAACAAAAGTAATGTGTATGGAACAAAAATATTTTAACAAAGGTGCAAATAAGAGTTTGGTCTGTTTTATTTTCTCAAGAAAAGGTGTACAATTCAAAAGTGACGTTAAAGTGCATAAAATGTTATTTAGGCTGAATTCTTCTGCAGAAAACCACACTTATGGGTACATAATATTTTCTGCAACTGCAACATAATCAAAAATGCACATTTAAGTAGCATTTTGTAGAGGAAACAACTGGATTTAATTAAAGTTGCCTCCATCTGCACTCCTGTCTTTGTGTTTAAACCGGATTTTGTTATCTCAGCAGGCTCTCGTGTAAATTTATGTGGTATCTCTTTTTAATAACTGTAACCCACACCATGTTGGGGCTATTATCTACACGACGGCTCGTTTTTCTTTTCTTCTTGTTGCTTTTAAGGCAATAAAGATGAGAAGCATGCTGGCACAGCATGTAATTAACCATAACAAGGGCCTCATCCCCACATACCTTTTTTTTTTCCTTAGTTTTGACTTGTTAGGAGCTTTCTGCTTAAACACAGAGCTGTGCACATTTTCCTGGATCTGATTGGCTATTACAGGATATAAAGGGCATCCGTGTGGGACAGGAGGTAGACTTGACTCCATCTCTGAGAAGAAACGTGCTGACGCTTCCTCTTGGATAGGACAAACGGTGAGTCTTCTGTTACATGTGGGGCAGCATTTGGTCACGGCTAAGTTCTGCTGCATCATAATCTTGAAAACAAATAGTCATCATCAAGGAAACGAATGAAAGCTCATTTTCTTTGTTGTTTTCAGAAGAAAAGAGTCATAATGAAGCGTTTTGGGCTCCTGATGTGCCTGCTGGTCCCAGCTTTGGCTGCTCCCGTGAGTCATAAGCTGCTTTTGTCTACCTCAACGTGTGCTAAAGACCCTTTTATTAAACCTTTCAAGTCTCTTGTTTTTCAAACTGATTGTTTGTTCTCTTTATTTAAATTTTTATTTATTTATCTCGTTCCTCAATTGAATGAAAAGGAGCAGAAAGAAGAGCGATCTTGTAATAGCTGTCCTTTATGACTTTAACAAACACGTATGCTCTTTAATTTCAGTCTCTACAAATAAAATTAAGTTGTCCTCAGAGTTGCACAATTATATCAACCTATTACAAATTTTTACAAATGAATGATGTTCTTATAATTATTTCTTCAAAATAAAACTCTATAAATGTATTTTCAACTGTAACTTACTTGTTTAATGTTCTAGTTTAGATTTGTTTCTTGAATGCTTTTTACCTTTTTTTATTACTTTCTGTATATTACTCCCTTTCACCGAGACGTTCCATTCTCTTACTTCAGTTCTGAATCTGGGTTTATTAAATATGTCCGTTAATTTCAGATTATAGTGACTTTTTTCGTTTTTCAAAAATTTCTCAAATGTTTGCTGGTAACAGAAAACCAGAAGAATATTATCATCCACACTATCACTGATGTTTACCACCTTGCACTTGACAAAAAGAGGATTTGATGGATCTTCATATATTTTTAAATTCACCATTCACAAAGGCCTTTTTTAAATGTAAAATGAATATGATTCAGAGTCGTGTTTTATTGCCAAGAAAGTGACTTTCACATTCCTAGGAATTTGCTTCATCACATCTCAACACAATCTTTATTTCTATGGCGCTTTATGGGCACAAAGGTAGCACCAAAGCGCTGTACGTTAAATTACATTGAATATAAAAGGAATTTTCTTCTGTGCAAACATGCAAGTGAAAAATGAGAAGCATAAAAAAAAGATTGTGAACAATAAAGATATTGGCTGTGATTGAATATGTTTGTCCCCCAAATTTCTTCACAATAAGCTGGGTGAGGCATAATCATTGTGGTACGGTAAGCAATGCTGAGTGATTTATATAGAGATGGTTTTTTTTTTATCTTTAGGTACCAGACAGTGAAAGTGGTGAGGTAAGTATTTCTTTTTTTTAATGGTTCTGCCACACGTTGTCTTTGTTTCTTTTTCGTCATGTCATCAGTTAAACAGCATGGCGGGCGTCTGGGAAAGAGAGATAATTGGCTTTCATAGCAGCTCATGTCTGGGATGTCTGGTGTATTTTTTAGCAGGTCGCAGCGCATGCTAACGAGGCCCTGAGGTTGATGGAGTTGTACAGACTGTTCCAACAGCAGGTTAGTGGGATGAATCAATTAAACTTAAGTGGTCTGCTCATCATTTTGGATAATCCTCCCTGTTTTACCAGGGAGTCGGCGGAAACCCGTTCCTTCCTGCTCCTGCTGATGCCCCTGTAAGTTTACTCTTTCAGAGTGTCACCGACACGCACACAACACTAAACCTGGAATGTAACACACAGTGTGTGATTGACCATTTTTATAAATAACTGATCTGTTCAGGCTGATCCAGCAGCTGCAGCAGTGGTAAGTGTAGATCCAAACAACATCTAAAATCCCAAAACTCTTTATGTTATTTAGGTTTAAAGAGAGTTATTGTTGCAGGTAAATCTTCAGGCAGCTCCAGTTCGTGCAGAAGACACCTCAGATGAGGAAGCAGAGGTAAGCAGCAGCCGTGTATACTTATTTATTTACAAAAACAACAAAAATAAATGTTTGTTGATATAAATTTGCTAGTGCATAGATGTGTTTGCAGCTTTAATGATATAATGAATGTTTATTACTAAGGTTACACAAGTTTCCACACCCTCCTGAGACCAGCATGTTTTTGGTGTGATATAAAATGAAACAATATTTATATATAAATATATTTTTAACTTAAATTCAATATCAAATGTTTCTAAATAATAAAGAAGGTCTAGGTTAAAGAGAATAACATCTTGGACACAGGGTTTTAGGAGAATACAGCTGAAGTGTAAAACTAACAATCAGCATGCCCACAGTTCATCGTTTCCTGACTATGTTTTCCATGCATTGTCTGATCTTCTATCCTTTGCCACTTCCAGTCACTTTTCTGACTCACTGCAATTTATTTTGATTTAATCTATTTTGAAACAACCTTTTTAAGAAAACATCACCCTCCAGCTACATCTGCTTGTTATGTGCTCAAGCCTGCTTATTTCTGCAGTGTTTGGGCTAAATTTAACAAGCCAATTTAAAATTCCTTCCACTTTTATGACAGGATGGGAATGTCAGTCCCAAAGCTGCAGCCCCCGCTGCTCCTACCGCTCCCCTAAACTCTGATGAGGCAGAAGAAGCTGAAGAAGAGGAGACAGCCGAGGCCGAGCCAGCTGTGGTGGAAGCAGCACCAGCAGAACCCACAGCGGACCCTGCAGCAGAACCCGGAGCATCTCTGGAGCCTGCTGTGGTCGACATCCCTGTGGAAGTCGCACCAGCGGATGGTGCTGCTGTGGATGTGCCTCCTGTTGATATTGTTCCTGTTGACACACCAGCGCCCGGAGTGGCTGTCGCTGCAGACGCCGGAGCAGACCCACTGGCTGCTGATACTGGCCTGACAGCAGTGGCAGATGCTACTGTACTGTAGTGACTCCCTGCTCCTCACCAGCCTGAGTACTCCTCTGTTAGCAGAACACTATAACTTAAAATAGCCATGAGTGATATATTTGTGGCCATTAGGAGAGAGGACAAAGAAAAGAAAAAGCCACGGCAAAAACCAGAAACTGCATGCCTTCAGTACACAGAAACTGTTTTTACCAGTTTATTATTTTATTCTCGATTAAAGAATATTTACTTTTATATACTGAAAGGATAATTACTGTAGTAAGAATTTATTTTCGTATTTTCTTAATGAGCCAAAAAATGTTGATGGGATTCTAACAAAGAACTTTAAAAACATATTTTTTATGGTTTATAGTTTTTTTCTAAACATCAACTTCTTTGTAACATGTCAACTGATTTTTAGATGAATGAGACACTGTACAATTGTTAAAACTGAAATAAAGAGCATTTACAGTTGTGGTCAGAAGTTTACATACACTTGTAAAAAATATAATATAATGGCTCTACTGAGTGTCCCGTTATTTCTAAAACTCTGATTTTTCTCTGATAGAGTGATTGGAACAGATACTTCTTTGTCACAAAAAACATTCATGAAGTTCGGTTCTTTAATGTCTTTATTATGGGTTAACAGAGAAAAGTGATCACATTTGCTGGGTCACAAATATACATACAGCAACATGAACTAGCAATTTTGGTGACTTAGAAACGTGTCAGTGAACTGAGCTTCATAGCATGGCCTCTTAACTTCTTGTGAGTGATTATGAGTGACTACAGCTGGTGACTTCTCTTAGGCCAGGTAAATAGGGCTCATTGGATACAAACGCCCACAAACGCTACAATGGGAAAGTCAAAGGAGCTCAGCATGGATCTGAAAAAGCGAATTATTGACTTGAACAAGTCAGGAAAGTCACTTGGGGCCATTTCAAAGCAGCTGCAGGTCCCAAGAGCAACAGTGCAAACAATTGTTTGTAAGTATAAGGTGCATGGCACTGTTTCATCACTGCCAAGATCAGGAAGAAAACGCAAGCTATCACCTGCTGCTGAGAGAAAATTGGTCAGGAGGGTAAAGAGTGAACCAAGAATCACCAAAAAGCAGATCTGCCAAGAATTAGAAGCTGCTGGAACACAGGTGTCATTGTCCACAGTCAAACGTGTTTTGCATCTCCATGGACTGAGAGGCTGCCGTGCAAGAAGGAAGCCCTTGCTCCAAAAGCGGCACCTTAAGGCTCGACTGAAGTTTGCTGCTGATCACATGGACAAAGATAAGACCTTCTGGAGGAAAGTTCTGTGGTCAGACGAAACAAAAATCGAGCTTTTTGGCCACAATACCCAGCAATATGTTTGGAGGAGAAAAGGTGAGGCCTTTAACCCCAAGAGCACCATGCCTACAGTCAAGCATGGTGGTGGGAATATTATGCTGTGGGGCTGTTTTGCTGCCAATGGAACTGGTGCTTTACAGAGAGTAAATGGGATAATGAAGAAGGAAGATTACCTTCACATTCTTCAACATAACCTCAAATCATCAGTACGAAGGTTGGGTCTTGGGCGCAGTTGGGTGTTCCAACAGGACCATGACCCCAAACACACATCAAAAGTGGTAAAGGAATGGCTAAATCAGGCTAGAATAAGGGTTTTAGAATGGCCTTCCCAAAGTCCTGACTTAAACCCCATTGAAAACATGTGGACAGTGCTGAAGAAACAAGTCCATGTCAGAAAGCCATCAAATTTAACTGAACTTCACCAATTCTGTCAAGAGGAGTGGTCAAAGATTCAACCAGAAGCTTGCCAGAAGCTTGTGGATGGCAACCAAAAGCGCCTAATTGAAGTGAAAATGGCTAAGGGACATGTAACCAAATATTAGCACTGCTGTATGTATATTTGTGACCCAGCAAATGTGATCACTTTTCTCTGTTAACCCATAATGAAGACATTAAAGAACCGAACTTCATGAATGTTTTTTGTGACAAAGAAGTATCTGTTCCAATCACTCTATCAGAGAAAAATCTGAGTTTTAGAAATAACGGGACACTCAGTAGAGCCATTATATTATATTTTTTACAAGTGTATGTAAACTTCTGACCACAACTGTAAAATTGCATGAAGTAGGAATGACCTCCTGTGGTCACGTGCTGGTACTGCAGGCCGTATTTCAGCACCAGAAGTGAAGATGAGTCATACACATCAAGTTGATCAGTTTATAAATACATTTCACTGCAACATTGTTGGTAATTAAAAAAGTAGCTTCAGATATGTTTACAGCTGTCTATATTTTTTTCTAATTCACCGTTAGTGTTGTTAGATCAATGTTATCCTCCAGCCTGCTTAATCACATATTAGAGTAAAACAAAAATGATTCTGTGGCTTCTTAGGGGTACAAGAAATAACTTCTGGGTCGCCCCTCTTACTGGCTAACATTCTTTCCAGACCACTTCTGGTTTTTGTTGGCCAGGGTCAAATTACAAATGCACTAGGACTTGGAACCAGGAAGTATGAAGACGGGACCATAGACAATGTTACGTCCCTGACAGGAGGTGTTAAAAAGTGAAGGAGGGGGGTAACATAAGAAAACATGATAGTGGGTTTAAGATGGGTTTAATTGTCATAAAAGGTTCTAAAAACAAGTGCAAACAGATGGCAAGCATTATTAAAATAACGCCAAACAAAAAACAAAACTCTCAAAAAGGTTAACATTAAAAGAGCAATTACCAACATTAAAATCACCGGGGTTAAACTTATTAAAAGTTTTACCAGAACAGAAGGTGTTTTAAAACCAAAATCAATTAAAAAAAAAAAAGCATCAAACCAAGTTTACCTTTTAAACAACAATATCAAAAGATCCCTCTGAATCATCTAAGAGCTTCAACATTTCTGTTAAAACTCATGAAACGAAGGGGTTGAAACCCAAACTCTGAGGCCTGAGGCCCTGCAGTGCTGCCTCCCAGACTATTGAAGGCACAACCTTTTTATCCCAGGTGTGGCTCATCAGAGGGATTCAGCTCAGCTGAGGAGGAGCCTTGGAAGTCTGGAAGAGAGGAGTAGGAGGAGGGGCGGCGTCAGGCTGATCACCGGGGCCATAGATATGTGTATAAACACTAGATGTCCCGTCCCCGCTGTTTGCCAATGGGATGCGACCGTATGTACAGTCTATGGATGCGACATAGGAACGCGGCGGCCATCTTACCTCAGACAGCTGCCCCCTTTCTTGACATTGGGGTGTATGGTGCATGTACTATTTAAATAACTCTAACTTGCTCAATTTTCAACCGATTTCCAAAAGGTTTTATTTGCTATAAACACCAGAGATGTGTTTATGAAATAGGATGGTTTTGACCCAGAAATTTCTGTTATTTCACTCCACAAAGCATTTAATCTTTCATAGATAACACATTTAATTGTAAGCTACAGTAACTTAAAGTATACAAAGCCTATTATTATATTATATAGATCTATCTATCTATCTATCTATCTATCTATCTATCTATCTATCTATCTATCTATCTATCTATCTATCTATCTATCTATCTATCTATCTATCTATCTATCTATCTATCTATCTATCTATCTATCTATCTATCTTCCTGGTTTGTGAAATAAGATTTGTGTAGAGATGAGATTTCAAGGTTCCTTTGAGATAAAGCCCACATAAACAGAAAACAGATATAAAATGTGCACCCCAACAAAAGACAATCAACATCCAAATCACATCTGCCAGCCAGAACCGGCCCGCCAGCAATAAAATTTCACCCAGCAAATTATTTTGTATTTTCACTATTTCTTAACTTTTGTTTTCTTATTTATTGACTTTCATTTATTAATTATAAGCTCTTTGGAAATGCTTTCTGAAAAAGTTAAGAAATAATCAAAAGATAGATTAGATTAGTATGATAGAGGGATAATGGATTGATCTTGTGAAGGAGACATTCATAAAACCAGATAAACAATGTATAGAAGAAGGTGGCAGCAGCAATGAAACAACAGTTTCAAATGATTTTATTTACATAAAAACAATTAACAGACTGAATAATGTACAAGTATAGGTTTTCTTTGCAACAGTTACAGATGAAATTTTGTCTCGACTTGTCACAGCGGCGATTCGAGCATCTGTAGGCTGCACGAAAGTCAGGCATGTTCACCCTCAAGCTTCACAATTAATAAAGGTGTATTTCTGCAAACATAAATCCAGAAATGTCCTGTTTTAATATATCCCAATATAAGTTTGTGTAACAAACCAAGATGCTTAAAAATCACAGGCAATTTAGCATTAACCCTTTGATGCATAATGGTCACTACAGTGGACAAGTACTCAAAATTCTTATTTATTTGTTTTTGCTATTAAGCACAGCAGTTGAAGACTTTATTGCATTTGAGCCCCTCCATTTGGACTTCAGTAAGCCAAGCCAACATATTTCATGCTCAGAATGCACGCTGTCCATTGAGGTGGACATGTAATAAATTATTTGTAAATTATAAAATTTTACAAAAAAATATTTGTTGAAATTTGTTTCATTCACACCTAAAGACGAATGAAAAAATTGTTAAAAAAATCATGGTTGAAGATTTCATAATTCATGCATCAAAGGG
>SSNQ01034307.1:400858-411651 GCA_006942095.1 Nothobranchius kuhntae | reverse complement strand
GCTGCAAAATAATAAAAAGTGAATTAATGGGGGTATGAATACTTTCCGTATCCACTGTAAGTGGAAATCTGTGGTTATTTACCATTGTAACCATCACCACCAGAACATCTGGTGCATCTATGGGTCAAAACCAGCAGGAACCTCTTGAATATTCTGACTGCAATAATGATATAACGGTATATTGACAGCAGTGTAAACGTTTCTAAAAACATCTAAAATTTGAAAGAATGGAGCACTTTTTTGATGAGAACAAGACACTTCTACTGTGTCTGCACTCAGACTAGCAGTTAGCTCATCAATTCTGGAAGACAGAATCTATTTCTTTGAAAAGAGGATAGTCAAGATGCTTTTTTTCACATAAAACTAAAAGTACTTTGTCTTTATACAAAGCGTAACACTTCAAAAGGAGAAAAATCCCTTTAATAAATGTAATATTTTTTATATTTTAGGAATCGTTTGGTCATTTACTGTTTTACATTTACACTGAACTTAAAAAGCATGTTTGTCTTCTTTAGCTGGTTATTTATGATTCATCATTATAATTTAATGTAGCGTGTTAGGAAGTTTGTAGAAGATCACTGAAATTTGAGCTCTTATTTTTACAATTTTTCAGGTCAGACCTGATATCGGTCATCATGACGACATGTACCACCCTCCCCAGCATCTCTCCAGCTGCTTATGTAGCAGCAGAGCTAACTACAGACGGTGAAGAGCAAAGTGAAGATGATGACTTGTAAGGCACACTTCAAAGCCACTCTCAACACTTATTTAAATGCAGACTTTATAATTCCTCAAACCACTAATGGGGAAAGACTTGTCACTTAATTAACTTCTCATGTTTCATGCTGTTCTTGTTCCTGAAGGGCACCTCCATCAAATCATCTGGCCAATGTGAATAACAGTAATAACAATGAAGAGTGAGTTGGATTTAAAACACCAAGACAGATGAGAGACCGTCATTTCTTCTTGATACACCTTGAGTCTCTTCAGTAAACCAAATAAATGTTGTTTTCATTCCCAGGGAAAAAAAGCAGAAAAAGAAAAAGGAGAAAAAAGAGAAGAAAGAGAAGAAAGTGTAAACATTTTTACATAAAAACCCAAATGTCAAAAATAATATTACATGAGGTGCTCAGCAATCCTTGATTTGTTGTTGCACAGAAAAAAGAAGAAGGATGAAAAAGAAGCTAAAGAAAAGGAAAAAGAGAAAGAAAAAGAAAAGGAAAAAGAGAAAGAAAAAGAAAAGGAAAAAGAAAAAGAAAAAGAGAAAGAAAAAGAAAAGGAAAAAGAAAAGTAAGTAAACACAAAAAACCACATGTTTTTTGCTTTTCTGCATTAAATTAAATTAACCTTTAATTGTGTGTGTGTGTGTGTGTGTGTGTGTGTGTGTGTTTTGACAGGCCTAAAGAGGTTTTTGTCATCAATCCTGCTGGGAATTTATATTACAACTGGCTTTTCTTCATTACTTTACCTGTGATGTATAATTGGACCATGATCATAGCCAGGTGAATCTACTGATATTTTACCGTAGAACTGTCAAAAATCCTGATTATTCTACTACCATTAAGTAGCATTTTGGAATTGCGGACAAAAAAAGGCTGAGTTCATTAATTTAACACTAAGTCTATGAAACAGTGAATGTGTGTGTGTGCGTGGAGTTCTGAGGGTTATACCTACTTATTTCCTGTCAACAGAGCGTGCTTTGAGGAGCTGCAGCGTGACTACATCCTCTACTGGGTTCTTTTGGACTACACCTCTGACCTTATCTACCTGGCTGATATGTTTTTCAGGACCCGAACAGGTGAGAAATGGAAGGCCTCCTCTTTAGCCAGACACAAAAAGCTTTCTCCTATGCTATCAGGCGTTGCTAATCCTAAAACATTGCTTCAGCTGTTAATTAAAGACCAAGTTCACTGAGAAACCTTTTTTTTTTTTACTTTCCATTTTTGAAAAATGATCGACCACTCTGAGTTTCACATGCAAGCTGAATGTGAAAACAGTCTTTTGCTCCTATTTCCTGCGTTAGCCGTCAATGGAAAACAGATGGGAAACATGTTGATTAGAATGACCAGTCAGATCTACATCACATGACAATTCATTCATGGATTCACCCATTTTGGCTTGTGAAGGGGAAGGATGTTGTTGACTTAGCGTCCAGAAGAGACCAGAACATTTCTTGACTAGTAGAAGCTAACTGTTAGTATTAGCAATTCCACAACATGGCAGAACTCCTTCAGGCAAACAAAGGATGTGGGAGAGTTGAGTTGCTGTTAGCCAATCAGAGGTGAGATGTCTGAATATCAGGAAATAAGACTCCAGATCCTGCCACGTCCTGAAACAGGAGCCCCAGAGCTTTTTTCGCCACACTGGAAATTTAAATTTGGTCTTTGACATGGATGTAAACCATCGACTATCAGAACTGTCATCATAAAAAAAAAACTAGATGATAATCAAATAAACACACATTGAGAGATTAAAGCCTGCATGGTGCACACCAGAGATAGATGCATTTTGGGAAGCTAAATGGTCACACAGGATGCGCCGCGCCGCTGAGCGCTTCTTGGAAATCCATGCGATAGTCACAACATCACGCAGGACTTGAGAACAGGAAGCGGGAAGTGGCTCTTGTTCATACGTGATCAGACTTGCTGTCGTGTTTTGTGAGACTCAATCCATCCATCCATCCATCCATCCATCCATTTTCATCCGCTTATCCGGAGTCAGGTCGCGGGGGCAGTAGCCTAAGGCAAGAGGCCCAGACTTCCCTCTCCCCAGCCACTTGGGCCAGCTCCTCTGGGGGAATCCCAAGGCGTTCCCTGGCCAGGTGAGAGACGTAATCCCTCCAACGTGTCCGGGGTCTACCTTTAGGTATCCTCCTGGTTGGACGTTCCCGGAAAACCTCACCAGGGAGGTGTCCAGGAGGCATCCTGACCAGATGCCCAAGACACCTCAACTGGCTCCTCTCGATGTGGAGGAGCAGCGGGTCTACTCCGAGCCCCTCCCGAATGATCAAGCTTCTCAATCTCTCTCTAAGGGAGAGCTCAGCCTCTCATCGGAGAAAACTCATTTCGGCCGCTTGTATCCACGTGACTCTAATTCATTAAAAATGGATAAGCACGCTATTTATTAGAATATTTTAAGATCATTAGGATAAGTTATCAAAACTGCGGCTGGGTATGTGTCGTAAAGCCGTTCCACGTCATAATGTCTGTTGTAAAGTACTCCATAATGTAGTAAATGGCAGCGCTTGAAATAGAACTGGTGCCTTTCTTCAGCGCCGCAGCGCTTCTGGGATGCGGCACTGCCCGTGTAGCCACTCTCATTAACTATAATGTCTTCTGTTTAAAATGACATGTCTGTCTCCGGGCCGCCCAAGGCTTTAGTTTCTTTCATGAGGAGCGATCAGGCTTAGAATGTGTCACATCTAAAATGTCCCTTGAGCACACTTTCTCATCCCTACGGGCAGTCCATGGACCTTTGTCTTTCTGTTTGGCAGATTGTCAATACGTTCAAATCTATCACAATGTAGTGTCACCATGTTGACCAGTCGTTATTTAGACAATACTGCTCGAACATTTGTTGTGCTGCTCGTAGCAACAAAGAAAAAAGAAACAGAAAAGTCAACATGTCAGAGCATTTTAACATTCAGACATTCAAATATGTCATTTTTATTGCAATTTTGGCTAATGCTAAACTTGAAAGTTTAGTTTCCTTCATGCACTAAACAGTTTATAAATCATATTCCCCATTACACTCACAGTTGTGTCAATAACAGGAATCAATCTATCCTCGCTTCAGTAGGCTCCATAAATGAGCACAGGGGATGTTCGAGAGGGCAGGTGAACAACTTTTTATGGACCTAAGTCATCATATTGATGGAAAAAAACACAATTTTTTTTGTTTTCTCACAGGCTACCTTGAGCAAGGCCTGTTGGTGAAAGACGAGAAGCTGCTTCGAGATGAGTACATGAAAAGCTTTCAGTTTCGTCTCGATGTTATCTCCATGCTGCCCACAGACATCTTCTACCTTATCCTCGGCCTCGACTATCCAGAGATCCGCATCAACAAGCTGCTGAGAATTGGCCGAATGATGGAGTTCTTCACCAGGACCGAGACTAAAACAAACTACCCAAACATCTTCCGCATTGCAAACCTCATCATGTACATCCTCATTATCATCCACTGGAATGCCTGCCTGTACTTTTCCTTCTCTAAATCCATTGGCTTTGGAGCTGATGACTGGGTCTACCCTGCTTTGGATAATCCAGAGGAACCTGAGTTTGGACAACCAATGAGAAAGTACGCTTTCAGCCTCTACTGGTCCACTCTGACTCTGACAACCATTGGAGAAACCCCACCCCCAGCTCTTGACTCAGAATTTTTCTTCCATGTTATGGACTTCTTAGTCGGAGTGTTGATCTTTGCCACCATAGTGGGAAACATAGCCACCATGATTTCCAATATGAATGCAGCCCAAGCCCAGTTTCAGGCTCGCATTGACAACATCAAACAATACATGCAGGTGAATATCCACTTCAAGTCTTTATCATACCTTTTTATTTTTAACACCCATAGACAGATGATAAGCTAACTATATTTTCTCGCCTGCGTCTGAATTTTTAGTTGCTGATTTTTTTTTAAATAAACCACAGGACAAATGAAAAAATAATCATGTACTTAAATAACCTATCAAGAATTCCACCAAATGAACTTCTAAACAATTAAAATCCGTCAAATCAGTCAGTTTTAAAGCTACTGAATAAAGGTTTGATGCTGTAGTATAAAAGACTCATCTCTGGTGTATCTATTTGGAGCGGCTCATTTAGTAAGATCTTTGCTCCAAACCTTGGATGGATGGATGGATGGATGGATGGATGGATGGATGGATGGATGGATGGATGGATGGATGGATGGATGGATGGATGGAGTCTACGCCGTTTGACTGTGTGCAAACATCTAACAACCCACTTTAATGACAACCCCAAAAATGAGAAACCACTGTACTTGCACAACTGTTGGTCAACCTGATGTAAGATGGTTGCTTGAGTAAACTGACTTTCAAAAAACCATAACAGTTGGTTTTATAAACATTGAACCAAAATTTGGTGTGATAATGGCAAAAAGTCAGCCCTGACTCTTCACTCAAACACTCTGCACTGTGAGAAACATTGATATTAAGCACTGGTTGTTAAGTTCAACCTTTGAGATTTTCTGTTGCCTTCAACTTCATTTCAAGCCTTTAGGATTTGGTCCACTAACAGAAGCACATTAAAGAACCTCTATAATGTTAATCTATACTCCCCAGGGAAACGGTAGCCACCGCTGGCACTATTGAGATGTAATTTCTCATAAAAATGTAAGGTGTTCTCATGAGCCATTTGTTTAACATGGAAATAAAACTCCTGGATTAGGAAAAACTTCTAACAAATCAATAGAATTTAATGGTTTTTTAAAGCAAACAGTTGACACCCTTTTTTAAAAGATCTAAATAATTTGTTTTATTTATTAATATAGTGCGTGTTTATTGCATTGTTGAGCAAAAATAATTTTGCAATTTTACTGGGAGACCAAACTACCGGACACATAAGTATGTGTATGACAGAAAAAATCAACAAAAAACAGACAATTGTACTAAAAACTGTGAAAATGTTGCACAATTAAAGATTTAAGAGCCAAAAAAGCAATGAAAGCTGGTATGTTCAGAGATCATCTGCCTCAAAGGCTAGACAATAATAATTTTTCAAATAGTGACTCAAACAATCTGAGGATAGGGGCCTGTCTAATGCTCTGATACAGCCTTATTTCTTACAAATTGTGAAACATCTTGCCTTTCAGAATGCAATTGCAAGGCCATTGAATTAACCCTTGCCCTAAATTAATTTAATGCTAGCATCTTTTTATTTTTTTCATTTTTTAGGTCCGAAGAGTCAGCAAGGAACTTGAGCTGCGAGTCATCAAGTGGTTTGACTACCTGTGGAATAACGGGAAGGCCCAGAACGAGAGAGAGGTGCTGCGGTACCTCCCAGACAAACTGAGAGCAGAAATAGCCATCCAGGTCCACATGGACACCCTGCAGAAAGTTCGTATCTTTGCAGACTGTGAGGCAGGTCTTTTAATCCAGCTGGTGCTCAAACTCCGTCCACAGGTGTTCAGTCCTGGAGATTACATCTGCAAGAAGGGTGACATCGGTCGTGAGATGTACATTATAAAAGATGGAAAGCTTGCGGTTGTTGCTGATGATGGTGTCACGCAATTTGTTGTGTTGGGAAGTGGAAGCTATTTTGGTGAAATCAGCATACTTAATATTAAAGGCAGCAAAGCAGGCAACAGGAGGACGGCTAATATTCGCAGCATTGGATATTCTGACCTCTTCTGCTTGTCTAAGGATGATTTAATGGAGTCACTGACAGAGTACCCAGATGCCAAAGCCATGCTAGAAGAAAAGGGACGGCAGATCTTAATGAAAGATGGTTTGATAGATTTGGATCCGGCCAACATCAAGCCTGAGACTAAAGAGCTGGAGGAGAAGGTCACCAAGTTGTACACAACGATGGAGCTGATGCAGGTGAAGCTTAAGAAGGTTTTAGGAAATTATAAAGCCTCTGGCCAAGCTCTGAAGCAAAGAATCGCAGATCTGGAGCGTCTGACTGGAGAGGAGGTCGAAGAAGAAATGGATGAGGGAGAAGTGGTAAAAGAAGATGCAAAAGTTGACGAAGAAGGAGTGAAAGAAAAGGACAAAAAAGCTGAAGGGGATGGAGAGGAAGGAGGAGGGGGAGAAATAGGTAAAAGTGACTAAGACAAAAGAGGAAAAAGATGCAGAGGAAGACGTGAAAGGATGAAGAAAGAGGAAAACATAAAGCTATGTTTATAGCAACATGCATTTTATCCATCCATCCACTTTAATCTGTTTATCTGGAGTCGGATCGTGGGGGCAGCACCCTAGGACAAGAGGCCCAGATCTCCCTCTCCTCATTCGCGGACCAGCTAAGAGACATATGGGCCATTCCCATCTGTACCGGGTCGGCCCGGGCCGGGTAGCCCCAGTCGGCCCCAGCCTGGCCCGGTTGATTCCACACATCCTTGTCTTAAGCCCATGTGGGCTGATTCTACCCACCAATCAGAGGCTTGCTCTAATGGAAGGTGTGAATTTGCTGTCAGCAGTGGGTGTGTTGGCCCTGGTCGGCCTGAAGCAGACCCCCTCGAGAAGAGGGCTGAGAATGAGCCTTGGTTGGCCCGGAAAAATACCAGGCCACCCAGATATGTAAACAACCTACGCTACCCGGGCCGACCCGGTACAGATGGGAATGGCCCAATAGACCTTCCAGCGTGTCCTGGGTCTTCCTTTAGGTCTTCTCCAAGTCGGCCGTTCCCGGAGAACCTCAGGGAGGCGTCCAGGAGGCATCCTGACCAAATGCCTGAGCCACCTCAACTGGCTCCTATCGAGATGCATTATATCATGTAGCTTTAACAGAATCTTTATCACTAGTAAATTATTCAATTCTGGACATACTCATGAAATGACTCAACAACGGTAATTTAAACACATCTGCAGAAATGTTACTGTAGATTAATCTTAGGTTGTTCTTGTTATTTAGGTAATTACTCCGTATGTGCAAAACGACTACTACTGGAAAAACCTCTGCTTTACCCAAAACTGCACTTTTCATGTGGTGGAGGTGGAGAAACACTCCCTAGATAATCCTCAGCAGACATATTTAAATAACACAAATGGTTTGCATTGTTTCATTTAAAATATCCTTTCATCTCAAGAAAATTGCAAGTTTCCACATCTTCATTATGTAATAATTTCTAAAATAAATATCAGTACTTTGTAGTTCTTAATAAAGCTCACTTAATCTGGGTTTGTCCTGGGGAGTGGTTGTTGGTGCCGAGCTAAAATAGATATTGCTGGAACATAATTACAGTATCGGTTGACATGAAACCAAATGGATTCATGTGGCACCAGTGAGATGTTTTTAGTGTTTTTTATGCTTTGCTGCAGGTAAACTCTTGGATTAGAAAAGTCAGTCAATTCCATGTCAAAATGAAAATCAGCATTTATGGATTCACCCATCTTAGGGAAATGCTGCTGTTGCTATTTAGCGTTCAGGAGAGCCTCTCGGCTAGTTGAAGCTAACCATTAGCATTGGCAACTCCACAACATGGCAGAACTACTTCAGACATACAAAACATTACCATTGCAGTGCAAACTGAGTTTGTGGTTGAGGCGTGTTGTTATCAGCCAATCAGAGATGACATGTCCAAATATCAGGAAATAATACTCCACATCCTGCAACATTCTGCTTCCACCTGCTCTGGCTCAAGTTCCTGAAACACAAGCTGCAAATCTTGTTTTCTTCTCAGGAATCGACTCACAAGACATTGACATACTAGAGACCACTGCAAATGTGTTGGAGGAACGACTGAACTTGGTGTTTAAGACAAATGCTAATTTCCTTACATCCAGGAAATAAGACAGGAACATCTCTCTAGATCTCGCTTCCCTTATCCATTTTTACACAAGATGGCATGTACTTAGGCTACCATGTACGGACTTTAATGGAAATGTGTTTCAGGTAAACCGTGACAGAACAAATGACTCAACTGAATCAAATTACTGAACTGTATTGACACTAGAAGACAGATGTTAACCGTGTGTGGCAGCAGCATATACAAAATCCATTCATGTGCAGCTATGTGGCTAAACAGGTAAGCGTGGCTTTGCATACATAAAACGCATTGCCTCAAAACCCGAGCATGATTGATTCGACTTATTTCCCCTGGAGAAGATTAAAAAAGGTCTATTTTAATATCAAAAGCACATAAATGTTCTGGACTCATGCATGTACGTATTTTACATTCACATGCAACACATTTGCTGTTTGATCTACTTACCAATTTTGGATCAAAGCCAGACATCTGAGAAAACCTATTTTAATGCCACACACTTGTTCACACCTTTAAATCACAGTGTGAAAGGAACTAGAAGGAGGCAATTGATTCCTTATCGTGTTGTTGTCTCAGCGAAGCTGGCGACGTGGCACCAGGACAGGGTCATGTTCACAAACTCCTGTGGGTTCACCAGAAATTAAAAACGTTGGAGATAAAAGCAACAGAAGGGGCATATCCTTTAGGAGAAGCAAAACCTCTGTGATAATTATCAAAGACATACTCACAGCAGATTCTGTATTAGTTATGCAAAGGCACAAATAAAGGAACAGTGTGATGCTAAAGGTATGTACGATTATACCATACCACCTTTATTTCCATAGCACATTTCAAAAGCGACATGTGAGCCGACCTAAGTGCTGCACAAAACAATCATAAAACAAAATCACAAAACAGATAAGAACAATCAGTAAAAGCACAATAAAAGAGGCATTGTCCAAAAGCCAATTTGTAAAAGTGAGTCTTCAGCCGAGAATTAAAAACAGCAATGGATGAAAACTGCCTAATAGAAAGGGGTAGTGCATTCCAAAACACTGGGGCAACATACTCAAAAGCTCGCTCCCCTCTTGATTTATATTTCAAGGGCGGAGTACAGAGCAGCAAGCAGTCAGCTGACCTCAGTGAGCAAGCCGGTACGTAAGGTGTCAGCAGATCCGATAAATAGGATGGAGCAAGACCATTTAAGGCCTTAAACACAAAAGGCTGAATTTTAAATCTTACCTTGAATGTTAATGGAAGCCAATGAAAATGCCCCAGAACCGCGGTGATGTGACTGCGTCTATTTGTGTTTGTCAGGAACCTTGCTGGAGCATTCTGTACCAACTGCAGCCTGCTCAAGGCTGCAAACATGTTTTATATGTTTGCACACTTTTGGCATTCTCTTGATGAGCGTCAAGAGACAGTCGCCTGAAATGGTTTTCCAACCGTCTTGAAGCTCACCAAGGGAATGTCAAGAGTGTGCAAAGCAGTATTCAGGGCAAAGGGTGGCTTTTTAGAAGAAAATAGCATGTAAACGATGTTTTCAGTTTTTTCACCTTTTTTGATTAAGTACATAACTCCACATGTGTTCAGTCATAGTTTTGATGCCTTCAGTGAGAATCTCCCAATGTAAATGGTCATGAAAATAAAGACAACACATTGTATGAGAAGGTGTGTCCAAACGTTTGGCCAGTATATATATATATATATATATATATATATACATACATACATATGTGTGTGTGTGTGTGTGTGTGTGTGTGTAAGACTATCACTTTTATGAATTTCTGAAAAGCTCACACATGAGTCCTACGAGTCCTTGCTTTACTGATGGAGAACACAAGTAAACACCAAATGGTCTGGAGTGAATCCAAAGTGAAGCTGCTGAACGCTTAATCTGATCCAGTGTTTTGTGTTCTGGCCAGCAGGGAGCGACTGCAGAAAGCCTTCTGTGTATCTCTCTCACAATTTGTGTCCAACTGAATCAGCTGGGCAAACACGTCCTCTGTAAACAATAAATTGATCTCTGTGTGATGGGCTGCTGTTGGTCAATAGCCACACACTGACGTTTCACACACACACACACACACACACACACACACACACACACACACACACACACACACACACACACAAATCATCTGCAAAACAGAGCTTATACACGATAGTCCTCCACAATGAAGCCTCACTTTCAGTGATTAATGTCTGAGGTTTGAACTAATTAGGAAACAACTGAGGTGCAACATTCATTCATTAGAAAATAAATTGCCGTCCCTCGTCACATTTAGAATTAATCAAAGCCAATAGCCTGAAGCGCTGACCCGAATTGTGACTGAGCAGAGAAGCAACTGGGACTGTCTCTTATACAC
>SSNQ01034307.1:382410-399079 GCA_006942095.1 Nothobranchius kuhntae | reverse complement strand
ATTGTGCCAAAAACAAGTGTCTGGTGTGGATTTAAATAAATTAATTTTGCATATCGATATATGTGATAAGCCGTTTAATTTGAAAAAGCCCGTTTCTACTGCTGATTACAAATAGCCTAACAAGTGACTTACTCACCTGGTTCTAGATGCTGAGATTGTAGCTCAGTGCTGCGTGATGCCTGGATGAAGACGCTGCAGCGTAAACAAGAAAGAGACGGTATAAGATGTCATGCTGTGTTTAGGCAGTTCTCACTCCCCACCGGGCCCGGCGGCAGCGGGGGAGTCCCCGCCACGGCCGCGGCGGTGCCGCCCGCCCGATGTGTCGGACAAAGTTGAAAATTTGCTACACCCACACCTAACGTTCTTCTGATATACAAATATTAAATTCATATTGTATGCGTACTTAAAACAACGTTCATAAAAGGCTGCAATCAAGCTCCAAAAGCCAGGAAAAAATTACATTCTTCATCATCACAGTGAGACTCAACATTGTCTCACTGCATCTGAACACGACGATTCAAAAGTAAAATGAATGGGTTAAAGTTACAGATACTGTATTGTGTGTGTAAACAGCTAGCGATGGTCCATCCTTGGACCGTGCGTGGCAGGAGAGGCAGTTAGCTACAATGGTAACGCAAAAAGTTCCTTTGCAAAACTTATAAAGTCTACATACCTCTGCTTTGGGCCCGTTTTTATTCTTCTTCCTTCCTTCGCTTTCGGAATGCTGATCCCGATGGCTTAGGTCTTCTTTTCCTTGTAAAATATCAAACGTTTAAACGCGACGGTCAAATGCATTGGAGCGGACCGGTGGCTCAAGCGGGAGCTCGAAATGCAGCCAGATCATTAGAATTTAAATATTGATGTTTTAATTTCATGTCATTTCAAAGGGGAATTTTGAGTATGTAGAGAGTGCATTTCATATTACAAACATGAATTTAATAAACTTTTTTTTTTTTTTTGAAATTTTGCGCCCTATCCATCAGATGGCGCCCCAGGCGGCCGCCTGTGTCGCCTGTCGACAAAGCCGGCCCTGATGGGCAGTAAAAATCTCATTTGGTCTGGTCTCAAAAGAGCCAAACATTCAACTTCATCTGCAAAAATATTCAACAAATAATGTAAAATGAGGATGTTATCCTTTAAAGTGTAAGATTATTTTCAGCGGGGGTATGTGTGTGGACCAAAATGACAACACAATAGTTTTAGTTTGATTTATTTCTTTTTCTGTAGCTGAAGCAGAAGAACACGAGGAAAGTGTTTCACCACCTTGGGAAGTCTGCATTTATCAAACAACTCAGAATATCGCTTTCGCTCCTCAGAATGACAATCAAATCCAAAACCTCGAGAATATTAAAATTGTTTTATTCATTTGCGGACGGTGAGTGGCTGCTCATATCAGATGTTTAACAGGGCTGGTATCTCCTGAGCTTCTTTACAATCTCGGATCAAAAAATGTGCTAACCTGAAACCTGATTTATAATCAGGTGAAGGTTTTATAGGAAATTACTCGATAGATCATTTTTCTACATGTGAGGGTACAAAAAAGAGTTTTCAGCTGCAATTTGTAAAAGAACACTGGGTGTTTACTAATAAATATGAACTGTTTTAATAGAGCAGACCTCAAAAAGGGAAGTTTTTTAGATTAAATCATCTCTAAGCCATAGTATTTATATTATAGAGTTGTCTCTGCAACAAACGATTTGTTATTTTTCATCTTTGATTAATTCTGCCAAAGTAAAAATAAAGTTTGTTTCCTTTATGGAGATCTTTTACATTATTTATGTGTTTTTCCTAATGGGAGGAAACAACAGAAAATGGCCCTATTGCACATAATGTAAACAAAGCCACAATTCAGCATCCCTAAAAGTGCCAAAGAGTCCATTTCATTTAGATGACTGAAAACATTTAGACCATTAATTCAGCTCAATCTGGTTTATCATAAAAACCTCTGACATCATTTACACATACTGGGAATAGAAACTGAATGCATGATATGAATTTCAATTTGTTTAAAAGGCCAAAATTCACTGAGAAACCACTTTTTACTTATTATCTTTGAAATATGATCAGGCACTCAGAGTTTAACATGCACACTGAACATGAAAATAATCTTCTACCCCTATTTCCTGCATTAACCGCCGATAGAAATACACTGCAAAATGCTCGGATCAGAATAACCTGTCAATTCCATAGAAAATTAGTGTTCATGGACTCACCCACCTTAGCTCACGACGGGGAAGGCTGTTGCTGATTTAGAGTCCAGGAGAGAGCAGAGCGCGTTTTAGCTAGCTAACCGTTAGCTCTAGCAACTCCACAACATGGCAGAACTCCTTAAGGCTTGTATTATTTGTGGAGGTAAAACATCAGTATTGCAAAGGAACAAAATCAGTTGTAGTCACATTGCTGTTAGCCAATCAGAGGTGAGATTTCTGAAAATCAGGAAGTATGACTCCACATTCTGCTGTTTTCTGTTCACCTCTGTTATGGCAATCTTAAACTTCCTGAAACAAGAGCGCCAGAGCTTTTTCTTGCCCCAGAGAACGACTGACCGCAGCTTTCCGCTGAACGTGAAAGCACCGCCAAACATACTTCTCAGCAGTTAGCCACAGTTGTAGTGGACTGGTTCAATTCTACCAGCAGCAAATTTTTTTGGATGATCCAAGAAGCAAACGGATGCTATCATCACCTTTTGAGTCTATTTTTTTTAATGCTCTAGCTTCCAAAACACATCTAACTCCACAGTTTAGTTCGGGCCAGAAAGGAAGTCAAGTCACAAAGCAGTCTAACACATCAGGAAACTTTCAAAGTAAAAGTCATGTGCAGATAAATGTATGTATTTTCCTGTGAAACCCATGTATCTGATGTACACAGAACAGAAAATAAATCACAGACCATTTTGGATACATGCAGCTGTCTTTCTCCCTGCTTGTTATTGTGTGGACTTCTGAAATCACATGTGGTGCAATTCTCCCATGATTTGGGGACTTTACAGGACCAGTGGCGTTGAACCCTTTCCCTCCCGTTTCGCAACTGAATTGCTTTCATTTGGAAGCTGAGGTTTGAAGGCAATAATTTATACTAGAGAACACTCCAAATGTGTTGGAGGGAGTGAACTTGGTCTCTAATTAATTGTATTCTACAGTAGAGAATAATACTCAAAGGGGCAAATACACTGAACAAAAATATAAATGCAACACTTTTGTTTTTGCTCCCATTTTTCATGAGCAAAACTCAAATATCTGAAACTATTTCTGCATACATAAAACACCCAGGACTCTCAAATATTGTTCTGAAATCTGTCTACGTGTGTGATAGTGAGCACTTTTCCTTTACCAAGATAAACCATCCCACCTCACAGGTGTGGCATTTCAAAAGGCTAATTAGACGGCGTGAAAAATGTACAGGAGTGCCTTAGACTGCCTACAATAAAAGGCCATCCTGAAATGTTTACTTTATTCACTTGTTATTTTTCAGTTAGCTTATTTTATGTTTTTGCTAAAATGAACGTCATTTTTATTAAGAGTCACATAAAGAATTGTGTCGTCTCTACAAAATATTGGAAAAAGATACCATTATTTTACCATTAGCCAGTATATTTGTTGTAGAAAGAACTACGTTCCTGCCGCATTTGAGTTTAGTTGTTTTAGTGGAAAAGTCACATTCTGATGGACAGATTAATAATCTATGTTAATAAACTGCATCTGTGGGGAGCTTAGACAGGAGCCACTGCTCCTTCACATTAAAAGCATGCAGCTGATGTGGTTCAAGCTTCTAGGACCCCTCCTGGTTGCGTCCCACTGGACGGTATCCAGGCATGCCTCTCTGAGAGGAGACCCTGGGGTAGACGCAGAACTTTCCGGAGGGAATATGAAAAAATCCTGCTGGAGAGACTGGAAAGTGTTACTGAGGAGAGGAATGACGGGACCTCTCTATCTTGTTACATCTACATCACCCTTGACTCAAAGAAAACCCTAAGTCAAAATTAGTCCAAAGTTGATGCCAAAGCCATTATAAACAATCCACCGCTGGACTTGTTCGAGATGAGCCAGTTTTGCGCAGATTCGATCACCGGTGATCGGCGCGCAGTGCTTCCCGGTTAGATTTGTGCCCGACTTGACGCAGATTTGCTCTGACGTCATGCATAGGTAGGCAATGATATCCTCGTGAGATCAAGGCAGCTGCAAATTTTGGAGCAAGGTGCTGCAGTTGCTCTCCACCGGCTGCAAAACCTAGGGGATGACAGGAAATGCCTGGCTCACACCTGATCTAAGATCTGATTGGTTCACATTCTGATCCAAACATCCGGTGGTAGAACTTGAAATGTTAGTTGTTCACATGTATTCTGTAAATCATGTTACGTTGATGATGACAACTATATAGAGAAATGTGATTTGTGTTATTTTCTCATGTTTCCTATAAGCACACTAAACCTACAGCTAATAACATTTACTTATGATCTTAGTCATATCTTCATATACAATATATGAAATCCACAAGCACGTGAGGGTGTGTTTCGGTTGCTAACAGGCACCAGAATTAAAATAAAACATTAAACAAGTATGAACGCTAAAGTGATGTCTTCACCTGTGAGCTACACGTGTAGGGAAATCTGTCCGACTTAAACGCCGACTTTCAGCCGTTCCCCCTGCTGCGTCCATCTGTTCTCGCCTGTTTTCCAGGCGAGGCGCTGCTCAACTCGAACAAGCCAGCTATCTTTATAATAGTAACATCCCGTCCACCAACAGAGCGCTGTGATTGGCCCACTGTCATGGAAATTTTATATTTCAATGCTTTAATCCTATTCACAAATGTCCTGAAGCATTCTCACACTCAGACACACCCACACACTGTTCTTCCCATACACACACACACACATTCTCTTACACAATGACCTCACTCACATTCTTATCTATTTGTTTAAATAAACTCTGTCTTCAGATGTTCGGGGCATTTTGCCTCATGCATGTGCCACAGTTATAACTGGTTGACTTGTCTGCTCATTGTCTCCTTCTCTCTTCACCACAGGAAATGGGTTTATTGATAAACATATTGATAAAATCCCTAACACCCACCAAACCAAAACAACGCTGTGATTGAACCACAACGGAGCAGCGGCCATCTTGGTTTGCTAACTTGCAGGTACATCCCGCCCATTTGGCGTGCTATGATTGGCCCATCAAACATACAGGGCGCTGTGATTTGACTGCTTTGGATGTCTGTCAATGAGGCAGTCCACCATTCCATCTTGGAAAAACCAGAAAAATAGAAATACATTGTTTGTTTTTAATAAATGCGCTGTGATTGGCCAGTCCCAATTATTTAGAAGTGTTTTGTCTAGATTACATTTTCTTGCAGACAGTAATGCTGTGCAATGTTCAAGTACTTTCTCACAGGAACAGAAATATACTTTCTATTGACTGTTTGATAAATAAAGTAACAAAAATAATTTAATTGTTTTATTTTTTCCCCAGTCGGTACATGACATTTAGCATTAATGTGCCCTGCTTTCCTGCGGGAGTAGCTATCAACACTAAATGCTGTTTTTATGGGAAAGTATTCAAAGTATTCTGAATACATTACCAAGATTAAACAAAGTAACGGAATTCATTATAGAATACATTTTAAAGCAAGTCTTCAGTATTCTGTAACTAAATACATTCACAACGTATTCTCCCCAATACTGCTGACCATGGATAATCAGAAAATAGATGGATGGATAATTTTACATCTTGTAAAATTACATGGTTTTATTAGATTTTTTAAGTCAGTTATGTGAAATCTGTCGACAGGAAAATAAAGTCCAAGATTCTTTTTTTTTTTTGAGAGCATAAGAGTAATTATAACAAAATTACTCAACACAATTCAGTAACCATGTCATTAAACATACCCTTGTTTTTATTCCTGATCCTCACAATCCCTTTTAATTAATTTGCTACAATTAGTCTCTCAGTGTGAGTGGAATTAGAACTCCTAATTCAAACCAAGCAAGAGAGATTACATTGTTTAAAATAACATTATTAACAGTCTGAAAGCGTTTTTCAGCTTTTCCTCCTTTGTCTCTGCAAACTCCATGCATTCTAAAAGTGGGTTCACGTCAACGCACCAGGCCCCATATGATGGTAAACATCTGAGGAGACACCACAGGTGATTGTTCCACTTCCAACAGACTGATCATGCAGGCTGGACGTACAGGCTGCCTATAGCACCATGCACCCCTCTGATTCCTTATTCACTGCAATCCCTTTAACATATTAAAAAGTTGCTGTTTGTGGAGTGTGGGCCAGCCTGACTGGATTTCATCAGAAATGCTTGGAGCCCATATGGAGGTTAAAGCACTGACGGCTATGCAAACAGATGAAGGAGGTTTATCTAATGTGAACAGTTGGGTGTCTGGAGGGGACTTCATCCTGATAGCTGTGAATGTTGGTGTGACAGAGAAGGAGACATCCTCTCCACCAGCAGCAGGGGAATGCCGTGAAGCTGATTCAGCTCTGCAATCAGAGCAACCTTAAGACAGAAACGACAAAGCCAGCCACAGCCAGATGGGAACATTTAAATCATGACTTCCCACAGAACTGGACGGTGTGAGTTTGCTGCCTGCAGCATGTCAATATCCTGTTTGTGGCTCAGATCAGAGAAGATAAAGCTGTGCAGCGGACTGATATAGCAGAGAGAGAGAGGGAGGGAGAGAGAGAGAGAGAGAGAGAGAGAGAGAGAGAGAGAGAGAGAGAGAGAGAGAGAGAGAGAGAGAGAGAGAGAGAGAGAGAGAGAGAGAGAGAGAGAGAGATTGTTATTTATGAAGTTTAAAACCGCAGCTCGTCAAGTATCGATCAATCTGACTGCTCGTGCGTCACCCTGCCTGTTGCTGCTGCCGGAGGAGGCTGCGCATTCACACTCACATGCAACAGGCAGACTGTCCAGTTGTTTGTTTTATCACCAGAAGGTCCTAATGCAGACAGAGCCAGTGGAAGAGGAGTGTTTACCTTGTGCGTAATGGCGCCGGTGCGCAAACCCTCTCCTGCATCTCCAGCGTTGCGCCTCAGCAGATAAACCACCCCAGCGTTAAAATTCTTCACTCTGTTGGGACAGAAGCAGAAGAGGATGGCAGCTGCGCTCAACGGATCCAACATCACGTCGAACTACACCAGCCAGTTCGTCCAGCCACCATGGCGCGTGGCGCTCTGGTCGGTCGCCTACAGCTTCGTGCTGACGGTGGCCGTGTTTGGAAACCTCATCGTGATATGGATCATTCTTGCCCACAAGCGCATGCGGACGGTGACCAATTACTTTTTGCTGAACTTGGCATTCTCAGACGCGTCCATGGCCGCGTTCAACACCCTGATCAACTTTATCTACGCCGCTCACGGGGAGTGGTACTTCGGGAAAGCCTACTGCAAGTTCCACAACTTCTTTCCCGTCACGTCCGTGTTTGCGAGCATCTATTCCATGACTGCAATAGCTTTGGACAGGTGGGTTCGGGAAATACACAAAGAAAATGACACCAGATCTTCCATATCGCTCCAAAACTCCATCAGACACAGAATCATGCAACCTTTTGCACTGAAATAGTTCATTAACCGTTAAATAAACACATGTATTAATTCATTTTAGTGTAAATCAGCTAAACAAAGGTTTTGTTCTATTTCTGCCAAACTTGGCCCATTTAACCTTCAGTTCAAATTTAACTACTTGGCTGGTTTCTTGTAATCTCCTTTCTTTGATGTCATAACCTATTTTTGCTTAGTGGGGAGCAGTATGTGGAAGAAAGACCTATTTACTTTACTTCCTTTAACTTTAGATGCACTGCATCAATTGTTTTGTGAGTGAGTGGTTTGAAAGATGCCCCCTTGTCTTCCTTTTTCACGCTCTGGCTCTTTTGGTTTCTGTCACATGCACTCATCCTTTATGCTCTTTCACAGATTCTATTTTTGCTTTGTCTGTTTCTCATCTGGCTTGGCTTAGATCTGTCAACCTTGATACGTCCCCCAATTACAATAATGAGCTAATGAGGGTTTAAACCAATAAAGTTAGCAACCTCAGGCTACACACACACACACACACACACACACACACACACACACACACACACACATATATATATGTACATGCAGAAAGAAAAGCTGTGTTTGTGAGTGTCACAGTGGTTTGCGGTGAATCACAAGGTGTCTTCTTTCTCCAGAGGTTCTCCTTGACACACAAAAAGAATAATGCATTGCTTTACTTTGACAGCGACTTCCATGCATTAGTATTTCTGGCCTCTGGCCACCCTTCAATCTTGTAAACTCTGTACAGTGAAAAAGAACATTGTGAAAGAGAACATTGTGAAAGAGAACATTGCCACAACCTCCACAATGCTGACGTAACCTGCAGTGGTGCTTTTCGTAACCTCCGCATGATGCTGTCTCCACTCTAATGTCTGGAAATGGCAGAGGCCACAGTTCGTGATCATCTGAATTTGTCCTTCTCTCTTCTTCTCAGCGGTGATTTCTGTCTGTAGGATGGGCACGTTTCAGCTTGTGCCTTCAACTAGAAATCTAAAACCACACACACGTTGTTATTAATGGAGTTTTGTTTTGCGCTGTGCAAGTTTAAGCGTGTTGTCCATGGACAGTGTTCTGGTTGCTCTAATGGATAAACCTAAACATTAAAAAAACGGACATGTGTAAAAGTAAATGACCATTTGTGTCTCTCTGTGAACTCTCATGTATAAACAAGCAAAAAGTAAAGATGGTTGCAAAGGGATTATCAGCCGTGTGCATCTGTATTCACTCGTGCAGAACAATTCCAACTGTTGTGCACTGCTCGCTTCAGTTCCTCCCACAACCTTTACATCGGATTTAGGTCAGGAACTTTACCCGGCCATTCCAAAACATTAACTTTATTCATACTTGGTGGAAACACCTGTGTGCCAAGTCATATGGATCTTTCAACATGGCCCAATTTATTTTCAGGTCAACGCGACAGAGACATGAGCAAACATTTTTCCTTTAATTCGCTGGTGTTATTCCATCGGTGCTGGGAAGTCATTCTGGTTAACCTTCTCCATCCCAGACCATGACTCTACCACCGTGTTTTTTGGTGAACTCGTTGAAGGAGCACCCTCTTAAAACAGCAGACATGAAATAAGCAAGCTAAAGACACAGAACTAAAGAAAGAGATGTAACATGGAAGCCGAAGACACAAAGGTTGAGTGAGGCCCCTAGTGGGTGGATGCAGTATGATTTATAAGTCCTCAAGCAAAAAACAGTGGCGGCTTCTGAATGTTTTATTTCTTTTTAGGTGGGGCGCATTTTTGCAAGTCAATTTTCAGATGCGCTAACCACATATCCCCACTGGAGATACCAAATTACCATTCTTATTCATCACACAGCTTGAAACGGACAAACCGGTACCAGATCGACGAGCACTACTGGCAACTAAGTTGTTCCAAATACACGCACAAATATATGCAAACTGCAAACAGCAGAACTCGTCCAGGCTTTTGTTATTTGTGTAGATAAAGCATCAATGTTGCAGAGCAAACAGAGTCAGTGGTAGAGTCGCGTTGCTGTTAACCGGTCCGAGGCGAGATGTCTAAATATCAGGAAATGAGATTCCAAATCTAAAGCTGCTTTTTCCTCCAGCTGAGTTTTCCGTGCTGAAACAGGCGCACCAGAGTTTGTATTCCCCAAAGTATGACTTACAAGGCTTTCATTCCTACTAGAGACCACTGCAAATGTATTAAAATATGAGTAAAGTGCCTTTTAAAGTGTCAGTCACCCCCTGACAAGAGTCTTACTCCACCTAACTTCCTGTTAGAAAGATGCGCCCAAAGAAGGCATTGCTCGGTGGATCTAGAGTGGCATTGAGGCAGTGACTGACTGCACCCCCCCCCCATCCCTATGCACTCTGAGAATTTCTCCTTCAGAGAAATGAGCTGCTAACGCGCACACACACACACACACACACGCACGCACGCACGCACGCATGCACACACACACACACGCACGCACGCACGCACGCACGCACGCACGCACACACACAGTTTATTAGCAAAATAAGTTGATTTAGAGGTAACTTGCTCTTTAAGGTTTTGTCATCGGGTCATGATAGGGACAAACTACAATAATATGAGAGCTTTAGAGCGGTAGTTGTGCTGTAAATGGAATGCATTCAATAGTATTGATAGCAAGGATGTCTTGTGGGATTGGGATGTTTGAAACTCTGCGTTTTCTTTGGCGTATCTGAGGGACGAGTTGACATTTAGTTCACACAGTTAGCCTATTTGCTGTGCAAGCGTCACCCACGAAAATCTCTGTTAGCTTCTTACCTTGTGGTGATACAACGTTTACTTTGCAGCAATCAATATCCGGTCTGAGTTTTTCTCCACTGAGAAAAAAAAAAGGAAAAAGAAAGATTGAATTGGTTCTTGTCTGTAAATATCTCTGTTGTCATTCTGAGTTCAGACGGAGACCTGTGTGAATGTGCTTTTATCCGAGTACTACAGAAGTATGTTTGATGTTATACCATTGTCTTTTTTAAGCCATACTCCATAAAATATCGTTCAGTGGCTTCACATCTGCTACATCGTTGTGGGATTCTGCTCCACCTCTAAAAGAATGTCTAACAAAGACCCGGTGTGTTTTTGGTCACGTTTTGGGACTACATGTAGATGGATCTTTGTAACTAGTCTCCAAGAGGTCCTTATTTCATATAATTGAATTATCAGCTCAGAACTGTTGTGGTCACCATTTTATAATCATGCATCAGTTTGTGGAAATGCTACTCTCCCACCAGTTTTCAATATTTCACAGTGGTGTCCAAGAAAAAAAGATCCCTGGGTTGTGGTATGAATAATTCATCAATTTCTTTGGCAAACAGACATCACCGGTCCAGCATGTGGCTCTACTCAAAATTATGTGTGATTTTTCTGCAGAGCTTGTTTGAGAATCGCCACCTGAGCTGAACGATTCTTCAAATAATTAAGGTTATTACCAGAGTAAGAAAATTGTAGATAATTCTTACCTTTACCCATAGAAGCTTTAAAAAAATCACTTTCAGCAATGATTTTTAGGCTTTTTATTTGATAACTCGAAGATTTTTCTGACTTTGATGTTCAAATTGCACTAAATACTATATTTAAACATCTCAAGCCAAAATCATTTTGTCTACCTGCTCACACACCCTAAACCAAACTGCAAAATGAAATTATAAATCCTTATTTTCTGGTCTAAACCAGATTTGTAGAGAAGTCTGGAGCCAGTCTTGGATCCAAAGAGCAAACAAAAAAGAAGAATGCTGCGCAGGTTTTTGAAATGATGGAATCACCTCTCCAAAGTTTACACAATCAAACTGTGAAGTTTATTTATCCTCTTCAACCAGCTGCAGTACAGATCGCCACAGAAGGTAATTCCCACCCACAGCAGCTGCTTAAAAAGGTGACTGCTGAGTGATGACTAATTTTTTTAGCAATTTAAACTGTAATAATGTAATTTTCCTCCGTCCGGGTCGATGATTCATTCAATTTAATAAAAGGAAAACAAGATCAAATCCATTAATCAGTTACTATTTGCCAGTTTGGTTAATCTAATCATAAAAGTCATTCAATCTGCTTCCGTCTCTCTGGCAGATACATGGCCATCATCCACCCTCTGAAGCCTCGCCTCTCAGCAAAGGTCACCACGGGGGTCATCGTCTGTATCTGGAGCCTGGCAGTGATTATGGCGTTTCCTCTGTGTTATTTCTCCACCACCCGAGCTCTACACCACAGGACCGTCTGCTACGTGGCCTGGCCTCGCGTGGCCAACGACCCCTTCATGTGAGAAAATGCTCCTTTGAGAAAATGTTTCTGTGGAAAGAACATTTTCTTCTCTTCACAAAAGTGTTTTAAATGTTCTGTAATGTCCTCTGTAGTTATTGTGGTCATGTTACTTGATTACCATATGAGTGGCATCAAACTCTCAGTAATAATATATTTAAAACAAAAGCGGCTTTGTCCTGTGACGTACGATGTAATGTTGGAACCATAAAAAGAGAACCCAGAAAAACAGAAATGTTAATGCTGCTGCTACTGGTTTAATAGGATCGCCATAGTAACTATAAATCAGTAAAACACAAGAACACATTTACAGACACACGGGGCACAGGCTCAATGTCAATCTAAAACAAACTATTGCTGTTTAAAAACTACAAGTAATCAAGTCTTCAGCCACTTTTACAACAGTTTATTATTAAAGCTACACCATATCTGCAAAATAAGCTACTTTAAAACAATATTTGCCTCTTAAAAACGTTCTAAAACAGTACAGCTATAAACATTTTGTGGAGATTTAAAAATAAAGTAAGAAATAAATAAAAAAAAGTGGTTCACTCGCATTTGTTTAAAAACCGTGGGCCAGTAACACGGCTCGGTCAGAAACCAACGATTAGACCATCAGGTTGTCTGTCTCACCGAATTGCTGCACTTCCACGTCTACCTGGGTCCTCTACTCGTTACACACTCGTGCATTTTGCAACAGAGCACCGCTGGTGTGAGATGTGTTTGATATCAGGCGTTTGACCGATCTCTATCAGAGTACGCGTGGGGTGTCTGGAACTTTGAAGTGAGCTGATTTTGATTGATTAATGGTTGAAAAGAGTAGAGGTCAAATTTTGGGTTGTCCCGGAAGGCTGAGAGTCCATATAAATAATGTGATATAAATTGCAAATGGACCTTTTTTATTGCTCCCCCTTGGTGTTTTACTTGAGGGCTTTTGGGAGTGTCCATCATCTTTTTGGGGGAGCTGGGCTCGCCTCAGCTCCTACACAATTCATACCTTCATCACACTCTAGTGTTCAGTCAAGGACAGCTGTAAACATTATGACAATAATAACCTGAGATGTGTTTGCTTGTTTACAACCATTTCCTCTGCCTCCCCCCTCAGGTATCACATCATGGTTACAGCTCTGGTTTATGTGCTGCCCCTTGTGGTGATGGGCATCACCTACACCATCGTGGGAGTAACGCTGTGGGGCGGAGAGATTCCCGGAGATTCGTCTGATAATTATCACGGACAGCTCAGGGCAAAAAGGAAGGTAAGCATGCCTGAAGGGCAGCCTGTCATGGGGCTCTTCAGTTTTGCGATACAAAATCAGACTGTGAACATGCTTTTAGCTGCATGCGGTGTATTTTTCTGCCAGTTTTAAGCTTTTCATTTTACTTTAATTATTTAACTTTGTTTTAAATTTAATTGGGAGCATTCAATGAAATTTGATTTTCTAACATGTTTTTGTCTAAGGAAGAAAGCACAGAGTCTTTGACTCCTTGGCGGCCTGAACTGGAAGGCGTTTAAATAGTAAGGCAGGAAATGACTTACGTAGCTCTTTGTTTCTGAAACTTTGGGATCTGGATTGCAGCTTCTGTGTCTGTTAATACAATCACTGCCACTAAAAAGCATTTCTTTTCTAATGGAAGGGAATGCCAGAACACCACAGCTTTTGTGTACTCCATGTTTCACAAAAATCTATTAAGTATATGCTGCTGATAATCAACCAAGTGAAAAGGTAGGGTCCTCTGTGGTGACATACTCAATAAAAACAAAAGACAAACTTCATTACACCATCTAATTATCTGCATTGATTGGAACAATTTAATTTGATATAAACCCTGGAGTTATTTAAGATGCAGTTTTTTTTTCTTTTTTTTGCAAATAAAAAAGCATAGGATTAGTTATAAAACCCCAAACACCCTAATGGCCTTTAAACATGTCAAAAAGTTAAACATTTCTATGGCCAGTAACATTTAACTACTGTAGTCTGAGCTGCACCTGAAACAACTGGTAACTAGACGTGAGTACAACTCCAACCAATCGCACTGACCACGAAAAATTCCCTTTCATGTGTGTGCTCGTGCATCAGGTAACACTGCATCAACATTTCAGAGAAGAAAACCTTAATTCAACCCAACACAACCTTTGTGATTGTCACTAACTGACGATGCGACTGGACAAGCAGCAGCTCTGAAAACCGACCGTGTCTGCAGGGTTTTTGTGTTTGACAGTGTTTTGTTTTTAACTCTGAATGCACTCGTGGCAGTCTAGCCTTTATCCTCAAAAGTCAGCATCGCGTTACAAACGTGTCTCCACAGAACTTATACTGGTTGCATTCATCTTGTTCATAACAACGTCAGTTTAAAGGTGCAATATGTATATGCTATGTGCTTCATGAATGGTGCACCAGACTGCAGAAAAATTGATTCAACAGAAGATCAACAGTAAAAATTGCATTTTGAATGTGATACAGAACAGCAGTCAGTCGATGCATTTGCATGCACTTCAGATGACCGGACTTTGTCTTAACCCTTTAGGCGCCATAGTTTTTTCAGTAAAATATGATTTTTTATATCACTATTTTAAGAGCTTGTAGCTTAAATCTGGTTAGAGATAGAGGAATATTGTAAATTAGAAAAATCTTCAGTACGAGCCAAATTTTGTGATAGGATCAAATTCACTCACATAATTTGCATGTTATGACGTCATCAGGTGGCAGCCATATTGGATTGCATCACATTTGCAGATTTTTGTTGTTTTTTTATGTTTTTGTCTTATTTTCTTAGTGTTGTTATTGTTTATGATACATATATACGTATTCCTATGTAGACATATATAACTATGTATGTATAGATATAATATTTATTACTTTATTGGTATTTTGTTATGTTTACTGTGATGAGGGTCCAGAATTCCTCATCCAAAAAAAACTGACAGAAAATCAATGTGTTCTGAATTTGACCGATCCCTGTCTCCTCAGTATCCAACTGGCTCATCAAAATGCCTGATCCACTTGGAATACTGTTCCTCTGCTCCCAAACTAACCCAGCCATCATCATTATTTTTGTCACTGAGGCTGTGTTGGGCTCCCCCCCTGCTAGCAGTGATGTTTTTCCCCCTACGTCCCCCTCCTGCTGCATTTCCCGTGATTTACACCCGCGCGTACAGAAAATGTTTAGGAGAAAAACTATCACCATAAGATCAACCTGGATCGCATGTAATCGGATGTAACTGCACTGAATGTAAAAATGGCTCAAATCCATGTTAATGAGAGATTTAACTGAACAATCAGATCAAACAACAGCATACTAATGGGAGTTCCTATTCAGGGTTATCCATTTGTGTCTGTTAAAGCCTTTTAATCAAACAAAAACATGTCTAACCATGCCAGCCAGCCAGCCAGCCGTCTTCTGAACCCGCTTTGTCCATGCAGGGTCTCAGGTGGTGGTGGTGGGGGGGCTGGTGCCTATCTCCAGCAGTCAACGGGCAAGTAGGCGGGGTACACCCTGGACAGAGAGCCAGTCTATCGCATGGCAACACAGAGACACACAGGACAAACAACCATGCACACACACACACACTCACACCTAAGGACAATTTAGACAGACCAATTAACCTAACAGTCATGTTTTTGGATGGTGGGAGGAAGCCGGAGCACCCGGAGAGAACCCACGCATGCACAGGGAGAACATGCAAACTCCATGCAGAAAGATCCCAGGCCGGGAATTGAACTCAGGACCTTCTCGCTGCAAGGCAACAGCTCTAACCACTGAGCCACTGCGCAGCCCATCTCTTAACTATGACTACATAAAATAGTGATGCTAAATGAGAAGCTGTGCATGGAACCAGTAATAAGTCAGTACTCTTAAGGATAAGAGAAAAGTGAGCTACAACACGTTATTCTCAGCTTTAACATTATATTGATTTATATTTTTACATTTTTTTTAAAACACTGTGTTTCTAAATTTTTCATCTTGCAATAAAGAATGTTCTCAATGATGCCACCAGCCAACACTTTTATCCACCAGATTTATGCCAAGTCTGTTAAATTTGGATAGAGAATGGTTTTCAGAGAGTGTGATCAATAACCAATCAAAAAAAAGAACAGTTTCTGAAGATGTGTGTGTTGCTGTTTTCATTTCATATTTTAAATTTGAGACAAACTACATGATGATTAGAGAGTTGTGTTCCTGCAGGCTCAGAACTGAACTAATCAGTGATCAGCCTGAGGAAACTCTGCCACGCTTCACCTAACAAGATAACACGTTTATAAAACTGGCAAAACACAGGTTTGGTGATAAAAATTATTTATCTCTGTAAACTGAATCACAAAGAAACAGGAATTCAACTGACTGTCAAGAAACCTTTTGTTTTCTGCCAAAAAGCTAATTAAAAAATGTGTTTTAAATAATAGCTGCTCTTTGCGCGCTTTTAGCTTTCAGATTATTTCATCAATCACAGCTTTTGCCAATTAACTCAGTGTTGTTTTGCAAATTTATTACCTGTTTGTGTCTCATTTGTCCAAACGGAAAACAAACCATGCAGAGGTGCATCAATCAAGAACTTAAGGATAATTTTTTAAAACTGTGAGCACAAAGACGATAATTCAGGAATTAGATGGACAAAGCGTCTTATTCTCAATCAACACAACTTTGTTCCATTTAGAAAAAATACAGTTTTCACTCTAAGGGTGTTTGAAATTCATTCAACAACTGGTCAGTTTTGAAAGTGTCCTGCTGATGACCACTAATTAATCAGCTAGCTCTATAATAGACATCGATTAGCTGGTCAAGGGCTGCAAGGAAAACCTTTGAAAAGTGTTTCCTCTCATAGCCACGGGTCACATTGTGTGCTCTGCATATTTAGTCTGGACCGACAGACCTCTG
>SSNQ01034307.1:337433-379184 GCA_006942095.1 Nothobranchius kuhntae | reverse complement strand
TTACGAAAAAGAAGTATACTTTAAGTATCTAATTTCAAGTATACTTAAGTGTACAGAAGTTTATTTGCATACTTGTTCTTAAAGTTTACTTAGAAGTATACTCCTTGGGACTAAATTGGGCCGCTAAAAGTATACTTGAAGTATACTACAAGTATACTTCAAAGTAATAATTTAAGTTTATTTGTAGTGTACTCCTGATATAATTGAGTATACTTTTCTCCTTGAAAGTATACTTATAAGTTTACTTCTGATATAATTGAGTATACTTTTCTCCTTGGAAGTATACTTAAAAGTAACAATATAAGTTTACTTGTAGTGTACCTGTCTCTTATACNAGCTGAAGGGAATATATTAGTTAATAAAGGTCATTGCCGATTAAGATTTTGTCTCAGTGATTTGTTTGTGTTGATATAAATTAACTGCAGCTCGTTACGATTTCACAGAAAGCTTAAACAAGATTGATAAGAGGTGTGGATTCATTGTTCCCCTGTTAAAGGGGTGGTGCTCCGAGGCATATCTCCGGATATCCTAATTACGTAATAAAATCGGTAAATATTTCCATATTTACGAGTTTTATTGAAGAATCCAAAAAGAAAGTAAAAGCTTACAAATTATTCGTTGACATAATCACAACAATGTGGTTCAGAGTCTCCAAAAGCAACACAGCTCACGCCCGCCTTTGTTTATCTTTTTAAGGACACCGCGGACTTTCCCGCGAGTCTTAAATGCCGCCCATGTGCTCGGGGATTTCCGAATTCCTGAGAACTCCTTCGAAACTACATCGTATGAGTCCGAACTGACGCTATCCTCCCGACCCTACTGACCCTAATGTAAGCGGCATTTCTCCAGGTTGCAGGCATAAAGTGGTTGATTTCATGCCACAGTTGAGAATGTTACCTTCATGTCACAGATGACTGCTTTTAACCTCCCACTTGTACCAGAGTGGAAATCCTGACAAATTACTTCTGCTTGGGAACAAAACACTTCCAAAAAAACCTTACGTTCTGTCGACAGACGGATGTAATGGCCAGCACAGGATATGTGTGTTAAGAGTTAAGTTAGTCTATCAAATTCATTTTATCCATCCATCCATGGATTCATTTTATGAACATTAAAATAATTTGAAAAATGTCAAGACCATAGACATATTCACAATAGTAATCACCAAATATCACTACAGCTGAGATGCTGCTCAGGACCCAAACTGAATGTAACCACTGCGTTATAAGTTATTCATCATTAGTTTGTAAATGACAACTTTGCATGACAACGCTCTGCCTTCTAAAGTAAATAAAAATATAAATATACTTATTTTTCTATTAGTATCCGCCCATTTGGGGTATTTTTGGGACTAATGCTGCTGCACCACATGCAGAAATGTGCATAATTCTGCTACACTGCACACACTTGTATGAATCCTGCTGCTGGATGTGATCAGCTCAGACGAAGGACTTCATCCTTGAGAATTTCCCTTTAGTTGTCCAGATTCTAGTGTGCTGAGTTCACTTCCAAAGTCCTTATGTGAAATGATTAATGTCCCATTTTCTCTGCAGAGATTGTAGTAATTACTTATGCCATCCAGTGTTGGAGCATCTATCTTGGTGTTGCATAAAACTTGTTTTAATCAGCACAACAACAAAGCTTGGTTAGGCATCTTTACTCTAAGAAATATCCATCCCATTGCTTTGATCTCTGCGGGGGGACAGGAGTCAGCTGAAACTGGGTGAGATTTGAAGAGAAGTGGGATCTTTAAAACAAAAAACACTAATCTTCTTCAGTTTGGACAAATCTCAGCTGCCAGGAAACTCATTAGTAGTCTCATCACACCGCTTCTATTTTTACTTCAGGGATCTTTAAGGTGTATTATGTTAGTATGGCTTCTAATTGTAATATAAGTGTAATGAACCTTGGGATGATATTGTCAGCAGAAGAGCTGCATCGGAAGACCAGCTGTGATAAAAGTGTTCCTAATCAGCGCTACACATTAGTGGAACAAGCCGCCTGATGAAATCAGGTCAGCCTTTCCTGATGTTGCTTAATTGTATTGATTTGCTTTTACGTTTTAGTTTAAAGTGTTCATTCAGGCGGGGTCAACGGTTTGTTTTAAATGTAAATGTACTTGGATTAAATTACTTCTTTTTTGGAGTGAAACTAGCCTGAGAAGATTTTTGTGTCACGCTCAGTGGAACAGACGTACAGCAAAGCATTGGGATGAATAGTAACTTGTACAGAGGAATGCTGCTAAAGACACCATTTTACTCCAAATGGCACTTATTTTTTTATTTTCTGCACAGTTCACAGTCTCTTTATTGTATTTTCTTGTGAATGGAAGATTTAAAGGAGCAACATGTAAGTATTTTAGAGAAATAATCACAAAATATTCTACTGTCGAAATCATGCTGGAAGGAAGGTTACTTTGAAACACTTACTTGGGATTGTCAGATTCCTTTAAAAAAAACTAAAGAGGGATGCAGTCAATCAGTCTGTGAGCCAACAAGGTTGCCAAGTATGCAGCACCGGTATTGTAATGTGGCACAAAGCCGGGCGTCCACTGTGCGACTTTTTCACTTTTTTGAGCCGATTTTCCACTCTTGCGAGAATTCACGAGATCGGGGCGAGTTTTGCACCGAGCGTCGTGTAGTATACAGGGGGTTATGAGAGGCGATTAACACCACGTGACCAGCTACCAATCAGCAATCGTGAGCTCGCACAAACTTCTGGCGTGTTTAATATTTTGCTCGTCCCTCGTGAGGGTATCGCACTGTTGAAGCGGCGCTGTGAGCAGCTGTGACCCAAAAAAGTATCAGAACCGCTCACGGCGCATGTGCAATCATGCACTAACACCGCTTGCCCGCTATTTCCCTAATAACACGTGCGTTGTTCGTTTTTATTTCTACACATTTTTTACTCACAAAGATTGTCAAGAAAGCGTGTTTGTTGTGTTCATGTCAAATTAAACTGATCACAAAACACAGATTTACTTTCTTTATTTCGTTTTCCTCATCCAACCCCCATAAATCCCTATGTGTCCTCCTGCAGCACTCCCGAAGGACAACAGGCAAGACAAGACAAAAAAGTCTGACGTGTTGTGTAAAGAGGGCTATTTTTAGCATATTTTTTAGGACCAACGTGTTGCTACCAGACGTACAGTGTGAGCAGTCAGGTCGCATCCGAGAACTGGGTCGTACAGTGTGAGCACATGGCTCGTGAGATCTGCCCTGCGAGGAAGTCGTACAGTTTGAGCTGAAGCCGAGTGCTACGAGTGAAAAAGTCGCACAGTGTCCGCCCAGCTTAAGTCGGCAAAAAGATCCAGAGTTGTTTAAAGAACCAAGGCCAGTAAACAAGAGTGACCTAGAAGCAATTTTTTGTACCCCTAAGAAGCCACACCATCCTTTTATTTGACTCTAATATCAGGTGAAGAAGGCTAGGGGCTAGCTAATGTTGTTCAAATAATGCGAGTAGTGAATTAGAAGCATGCTCAGCTCTAAAAATATCCTAAGCTACTTTTTCCAGTTACCAACAACTCAGTAGTACAGTGAAATGTATGAGTGAAGTGAATGATGAGTCAATCATGGCATTTTTCTTCATTTATTGAGTCCTTTAGAACAAAAGCAGCAAGCAAAAAACAACTGCATCTCCTCTAATGCTGGAGAACTATTACTATAATAAGTGTAGTCAGTGCTCCCTACCTTAAAACACCCAATATGTCATGACTCCCATCCTTTACCCTCATCTGCCTTACCCCCAAATTCCACAACCTCCGCTCCGCTCCGCTCCGGTCCGCCCCCGCCTTCCGCAGCCGCTCGCTTCCGAACTCAATTTTTTTTGGTACCCACTCTACAATGGCTCTGCTCCGGTGCGGAGACCTGAGGTGCGCAAATAAGCATGCGCAGGATTTTCGAGATCTTGCGATACAGTCCGAGCAATAAACGCGGAAGTTAGATCCAAACACCCGTTGTGTGGGAGAAGCATTGGCATGAACTGTTTAATCTGCCCATCATTTGTGTTGAGAGATCAGCAGTGTTTGGATCAAAAAAGTGTGACTACTTTGATAGTGGAAACTGTATTTATGGCTTACTTTTGTGCATTTAAACTTCAGCCGCCATTGATAGTTGTTAAAAGTTGTTAAACCTGTGCATATGAAACAAAAAACGCCTTTTGTTTATCGATTTATTGTGAAAAACGGAAGTTGTGCTTGCTCCTTTTCCTGTTGGGCGGTTGTGATTTCTGTCCATTTACTGCGGAGGTGCTCCGGCGTCCGGCGAAAATAGGATTGATTCTATTTTTGAGGACGCCGGAACAGAGGGCGGCGCACTGCGCCGCACTGCCGGAGCACGGCCGCAGTAGTGGAATTGCTCTGATTGACTACAACGGGACCAATTTTGCTCCAGCGTTCGTGTCGGAGCGGAGGTAGTGGAATTTGGGGGTTATCATTTCCTCCTCATTCAGCTCACCTTGTCCTCTCACCAAGCTCCAGCCAAGCCCTGTTTACCCCAGCAACCTCTGTCAGCTTCAATCAGCTCCATTCATTCCACCTGCTCGTATAATCAGTCTCATCCCATACACCTGCTTCCCCTGCTATAAAAGAACAAGCCATCCAGTCAACAGATGCCAGATTATTACAGCCTTGTTCTCCAGCCATCCACCCTGCCTGATCTTTGCCTCTGGACCTTGTTTTTTGCCTTACCCCTGCCTTGTATCCTGCCTGCCATTTTGACCTTAGCCTGTCTACGACTCTGTCTCCAGCCTCGCCCATCTGGTAACTCTGCTAAAAATAAAGACTTTTTAAACCATTTTTTTACTGTGTTTGGCGTCTTCACGGGTCTTCAGAGTTCAGTTCGTGACACAATAGTCTTAAAACCTGACGAAAACAGAGGCTAACGTCGAGCTAATGTTGAGCTAACAGTGCTAACACTGAATTAGAAACAAAATGGTCGACTCTAAAAATATCTGAAGCTGCATTTTCAATTACCAACAACTCAATGTTTCAGTGAAATGTGTTTATCTACTTATCAGCTGAATGGGTATGACTCATCTTAACTTCTGGTGCTCATCTTAACTTCTGGCGCTGATCCATAACTGGCGACGGCCATCAGACTCGTGGAACAGGAGTGAGAGAGTCACTTTTAGTTGATAAAAATGGGCTGCAGTGACCAAATTTGACAGGAAGTCATTCTTACTTCATTCTTACATGTTGCACCTTTAAAGCCACCATTGGTTCACACATTCTTTAATATTTATTCTAAGCATTAGTCTGTGTTTAATTTGTGCTTACAGCAGCCATTTTAAAAAACCATTGAAGTTAAAAGTGATACATTTGACAGTGAGGTGTTTACCTAAAAATCTGATGAATGACTCAGCTTGTTCTGCTTAACTGAACCTGACAGTTTTTATCAACATAAAAGATGCTCTACCTGATTGCCATGGTAAAAACAGTGATTTGAAACTACTCTAGAGTTTCAGATTAAACTGTCTGTCAGTCTGATGCATTGATAGGACATCAGACGTGTTTACTGCTGATGTCTGATAATGTTAGCAGTTTCAGAGCTCTTCACTGATGTTTAATAAACGTTAAATTATCAAATAATAAAAAATAATCAATCCTTAAACTCATTCTGTACTCTACCTCTTGCCTGCACCTGTGGCTGCTCCTCATGACCAAGAATAGGATCTAGCATGTTTAATAAGTACATGGACGATGGAAAAACGTTGATATTTAATTTAATAATTTCTCAACAGTCCCTGCCACTGGGAGAAACCAAACGCCCATCCTGCAGGCAAACAAACATTGCTCTGCTGGTGCAAGCAGATAACCGGCTGCTTGGGACATCCCTACTGCCATTCGGCCTCTTCATTTGCCTGACTGTGTGCAGCCCTTTATTGCATTGAGTGGCTATGCCTGTAGGCATAAAAGCAATTTCAAGGGATCAGAGTGATTGCAGAGATCATCTCAGGATCTCCTGCCTTTAGTGAGACCTTTTAGATGTCGTATTTAAAAGATACTCAGACTCCCACCATGTGTCCAGACCCCATTTTATATTGCGGTCCCATGAGCCGGGTTGAAACAATTATGAATTTTAATGTTAGATAGAATTAATTAGCTCACGTCAATCCCACATGAATGAAGTGGATTAGGTTAACATTTGTTTAGTCCTCAATACATGGACTTAGTCAATTTTTGTCCCCTGCACTTTTTATCGTCCGAAAACAATATTACGCTTGTGTTGAAGCCAGTTTCCCATTAGAACCGTCCAGAAGCTCATCTATTGGCTCTGCTGATACTTGCTTTTTACTGCCATCTGCGTACTTGACAGTTCTGCATTCCTGACATTGCATTAAGAGACTCCAGGCTGTAGTTTTATGGAAATTTTTTGTATACTTACTGTAAAGATCCCCCCACCCCACCCCCGGTCCTCATGGTCCCCCCACTTCTAAAGTCAAAACTACATCCATGCCTCAATACCAAGTGCATTACAGTTAGCCATAGTTAACATCAATATGAGTATCTGTAGAGAGTCACAGTCTAAGAAGACAGTCTACCCGTATCACAGGATTTCACTTGTTAGTCCTATAAACAGAAATCTAAATATAACTGATTTACTTTAAAAGGCTGTTTTAAACAACAATTGTTAACTTTATTGATCTAAAGTCAGTATTTGTTGAACACAGCTGTGAATGGAAGTTACAAATAACCAGGATTCGTAAACATCAGCTGGTTATTAAAAAAACAACTGATAAGAGTTTTTCAAACAGTGTTTATAATTTCAGTCGAAAATGGCTACCCTAGTGTTTTGACCCGCTCCTACTACATAAATGGATTTTCACTGTTAATTAGACTTCTTATTCACACCAAAGGCGACGGTGGCACAGAAGTTAAGTGCACCGTGATCGGAAGGTTGCAGATTCGAGCCCGGCTCAGTCTGTCGTTGCGTCCTTGGGCAAGACATTTGACACATTGCCTGCTGGTGGTGTTCGGAGGGACCGGTGGTGCCTGTGTACGACAGACTCTGTCAGTACGCCCCAGAGCAGCTGTGGCTACATCATAGCTCATCCCCATCAGTGTGTGAATGTGTGTGTGAACGGGTGAATGACTGATTGTGTTGTAAAGTGCCTTGGGGGGTTCCAGGACTCTAGAAGGCGCTGTATCAAATACAGGCCATTTACCAAAGTAAAATAGTCCATCTTAAATTTTGCTGCTAAAAGTGAAAAATAACTTGAAGATTGGTTCTTGGTCTCGTTGGACTGTCCTACAGCTGGTCCTGTCCTTGGACCTGCAATTTGGAGACATTACGGCATTGCTGAAGATGAAACCAGAGTCTACAAAAGAGATGAATGTCGCCACACCAATCTGATTCCAATCTATAAAAAGAGATGCAACCAGTTTCTTTCAGAAGAACCGGATTTAATGATTGAGCCAGCACACAGAATCGGACAATTAATAAAAGTGTATTAATTGCAGGAAAAATAGGATAGATGGCCAGGCTGGGACTTGACTTAACTTGGCTTAACTTAGCTTAGCTTGGCTTGGCTTCAAAACAGGATACTTCACTATACTTCATCTTTGGAAAACATTCACAAATTCACTTATTTTTTCAGTTTCTTGCCACCCAGTAAACATGAATTTAGTTACTGTTAAATATAAAATGGAGGAATCTTTGTGAAAAAATCAGAAAGAGCCAATGAGAAAGTAAGCAAAAGTTCACAGACATCTCTGCGTAATTTTCCAAATCTTAATTCTGCATTTTCCAGACAGAAATAATGATCCAGGTTAGAGGCTGACAGTAGATTTTTTTAGAAGAGACACTCATGCACTTTTGCGTTGGATGCCACTTGGTCATTACAGACATCATTGTCTGACCAGCAGAACTTGACCTTTAATTGCTTTTCATGATTTATTTGTATCTTCAAACCAGATGTAAGCTGTTTAATGTAACTGACTTTTCAGTGTCAAAGGCCACTAAACCAACAAATAAACTGAAGAACTGGCTCAAAGTGAAGGAATGAGGCTAAAATAACCAAAGATGATCCACAAATTATCTCTAAGATGCAAAATGTCTTTTTTAGCACATTGACCCATTTCCTGTGTATCATCACATATTCAGAGAGGTGATCAAAAGCTTTGAAAAATTAATCTGTATTATTTATTATCACGGTTGAACAAAAGATTCTCTGGCTCTTTGTCTTGACTTAATCCACTCTGCCACTATCACTATGCCACAGGTGCTCTATTTTAAACTCACGCCTGGGGCTCTGCATACATGTCATTTTGAGAAAGAGCACTAATGACTCGGCATAAAGCCGCTCTTGAAGGTAATCTTTGTTTGAGTTTTAGCATCAAGCTGCTTTGATTGTCCATTTCGTAGACTACTTTGTCAATGTGTTAGGGTGTGTGTGTGTGTGTGTGTGTGTGTGTGTGTGTGTGTGTGTGTGTGTGTGTAAGGGTGCATATGTGTGCACATAGTGATTCGAATCGATGAAGTTTGAAGTTTGGACTGTTTTATCCGTACGAGGCAGGTGTCAATAGGTGTTTTTGCTAAAACGTTACATGTTGCTATGGTTGCATAAACTCCTGCTTTCTATCTTTTCATCAAAGACCACACCAGTAGTCACATTTATCTGACTTCACTCACTTTTCTCCCTCACTGAACCATCAGCTCTAGAACATGAGGTAAAAAAGTTGGGTTTTTGGTCACACATTTTGTGTAATTACAGCAAACACGATAAGAAGGACAACTCTTAAACGATTGCACCAAACAATTAATATTTTTTTAAAGGCCTCGTTAGTACATAAAAAAAAATTTGTGATACAACCACAAAAAACTTGAAACTGTGCAAAAGACAAAACATTCAGTGGAATACTTTTAGCTATAATTTAAAGGTGCATTGTGTAAGAATGAAACAAGAATGGCCTCTGTGGTGAATTTTGGGTACTGCAGTCCATTTTCAAAACACACAAGTGACTCTCGCATTCCTGTTCCTAAGTTTCAGGGCTGTTGTCAGTTACGGCTTAGTGCCAGAAGATTCTGGATGACAAGCGACAAAGAGTCATACACAGTAAATTGATAAGTAGATAAATACATTTCACTGTAATATTGAGTTGTTGGTAATTTAAAATGTAGCCTAAGGTACTTTTAGAGCAGACTATTAGTTTCTAATTCACCGTTAGCTCAACGTTAGCTTCTAGCCTTTTTTACCCGATCTTAAAGTACAACAAAGTTACAAGAAACAACTTCAGGATCACTATAGGATCTTTTCAAAATACTGTTGCATTTGTCAGCCAGCGTTGCATTACAAGTGCCTCCACTAAAGCGCTGACTTGGCGAAGACTCAGCAACCCCGCATGCCCACAGATTGTAAACATCTACGTCCTTCTTTGCCCTTTTTGAAAGGAGAAAAACTAACAATCCCCAGCTGACTGAGAAGGAAATCTGTTTCAATGTAATCTTCCTTCCAACACGATTGAGACTTGAGACAGTTTTGCGATAGATTTCACTTTCAAATTCTTACTTATTGTTCCTTTAATGCTTTGATGGCCAAGGATTCATCTCTCTGTGGTGCCTGTGTCTACTTAGTTCAACAGCATCTTAATCAAGAGGGGATGACGGTGGGAGGAAAATAAGATCATAAAAGCTTATAAGGCAGAATGAATGGAAATTATAAACTTAGCAGACTCAACAGAACTTGAAGAACATAAACTTGGCTAAACTAACTGACAAAAAGCAGGGAGGACAATGCTTTTGGAGTAAAAGGAGTAAAAGATACCAAGAAATAGTGCATTCTCAAGAATGCAGTCAGGCGTGTGCTAGAAGTTGAAAGGAAGAATACAAATATTGATACTTGCACATTTATTGTAATAAAAGTTTATCTCCATCAAAATCTCTGAAGTGGACAGAGTGCATCACCAGCCAAACACAATATTCCTTAAAACAGAAAGTCAGGCTGGTGGAGCTCGTAATAAGAAAACCAGGAACAACCCAAACATGAATTCCAAAACTTGGAAAAAATAAAACTACATCTAGGTGTTTTGACTTGGAAAGCACATTTGTTAATGAGAGCTGCACACACTTTTAAAGATATTCTCCTTTTTTGCATTTTTCTAAAACAAACAGGGACTGCAGCTGCAGAAATGGAATGCAGTTGTCTTTAATACACCTGTGTCAAAATAAAATGTCTGCATTGACCCATTTTGGAAAAACTGTTTTAATATCTGTTGTCAAAATTTGGTGTGAATTATATTACAAAATGTTTTTGATTGTCAAAATACTCATTTGCACAAGACAACAAATTATGAATAGCAGATCACATGTAGTGACACATTTTGAAATGACTGTTAATGCACACATTTTTGTAACAAGTGAAACACAACCAAGGGAAAGCATTTGTCCCAATTTTGTGAAGTCAACCAGGAATTGAGAAAGAATGCACTTCCCCCCTCATCCGCTAGGAGCTGGCTCCAAAATAGAACACATTTTCATTGCCTCCCATGTTAAAATAATGCCAACTTCACATTTTTACAGCCTGGTTCAAGAAACCATTTAGGTTGAATAGGTCTAGTTTCACTGTATCGCAGTGTCTTTGGGGTCTGAACCCGAATCCACACTGGGGGCATCAGCGGCACGGAATAGCAGCAGGACGGTTTACTCGCGAGCTTCACTGCACGTCAACCCACACCGGAAAAGCATCTCAGGCACAGAGTGGCTTCTCCGCTGTCCTTCTCACTGGACTCGCAAGACTACAAAATTCCTCAAGACTTCAAAGGTTATGGTTTGTTTATGCCATCCGGCATTAAACCAAGAAGAAGAAGAAGGAAATCATGTTTGACGTCATTTAGAATGTTGTGCTTCTCCACTGCCTGAAATAAAGCCATGAAAAACGCACCATTGCACTTCTCGAAAGATGCTGGGAGTAAATAAGCTGTTAGGTCATTTGTATTGACATAATCATCATAAACAAGAAGTAGCATCTCTTTAGTAGTCTTTTATTTTGAAAATTACCAGACACTAATATCATGTGTGATTAACTGTCTAGCCCTCTGTTAACTGCAGATATTGACGTATCTCAGCTTGCCGTGCATCGCTGCTAAACTTTGGATTGGGTTCTATGTTTGCCACAAGCTGCTTCTGTGAAGCGCCCGAAATGTTTGACGCTGCAGCTGGTTTGGATCACCCCTATAGACTTGAAGGGATTTTGTTTGAAGTAGCAACATTCCACCGCTGTTCCGCGCTGCTGATGCCTCCAGCGTGGATTAGCTGAGTTTGTCATCTGTGGAGCTCTCTGAGGGTGACTGCAACCACTGTGGAGGAGCGGAACGTGAGCTCATGGGGCCCAGGTGCCTGGCTTCGATCACTGTGGTCTGACCGCTAATCTGCGTCTGAGATGCTCCCCGGTGTGGATTGACGCACTGAGAAGAATGCTAGTAATTTGTCCTGCTGCTGATCTGCGCCGCTGATGCCTCCAGTGTGAATTTCGGGTGAAGCTGTGCTTTTCGCCTGTAGAGCTTTCTGAAGGAGACCACAGAAACTCTGCAGCTCGGCAAGTTGAGGTCAACTGTGTTTTACTGGCTAAAAGCGACCGCAAACCTCCGTAAGCTTCAATTAACTTAGTAAGCTTGCAGCTGGGAGCAATGGCGGACCAAAATCCTCAAAATTCCGCTCTCATCTCCACCTCTTTGCTAATTTTTGGTTTGTCCGAGAGTGTCAAGACGTGAGATATGACAAAAGAAGGTTTATCCATATTTATTATAGCAATTCAACACAATCAAATACAGAAATAACACAAGACTTGCTTTGATCCAACATTGCATTTATCAGCATCAGACAAGCGCTCAAAAATGAAGGGAAAATGTTTTTTCGTGATCTTGAACTCAATCATATTTTTGTAAAAAAAAAAACAACAAAAAAAATACTATCAACTTTAACTCTTTGAATTTGTGTCTCATTTTCCTAGTTTTTCTTCTTTCTAATCTATCTTCTAGTTTGGCATTTCATCAGTCAGTTGCATTCTGAGTTTTTTTCATGGTCGTCTCATCCCAGCGTTCCAAACTGTTAGCTGGACTCATTTTGGTTGCATGCTGACTAATGGGAAGTCGTTTACTTCATTAACGGAAAGAAACATCCATTTGGTGTCATGGCAAATCTCGGGACTGTTTTGCTAAATTATATCTGAACTCAGAATCCAGTTGATGCATTAAAAGAACTCATGAAATTTCCACTTCCATAACTTTTTGTTTTTCAAAATTGGGATCCTGCTAATATCTTTCCATCATTTTCACCCATTTGGTTCCCACTCATCATTTTAATTAAACCCTTTCACACACATGCACACACACAAAAACATGCACACACACATCCTGTGGTACTTTGAACGTGATATTTCATTATAGCTGTTTTCACAGGAAGCTGCAGCAAATTAGTTAGGCGTATTCTCAAGTGCTATTAGAGGTGTTTTTGTTTGGTTTTAAATAGAAACGTGAAAAACAAAAAAGAAATCAACCTGAACATTGACTTTCTTTACAACTTGGTTCTGATTAGGTGTGATATTCTGCTCTCAGACAGACCCTTGAGTCACTAAAGCAATTTCTACTAATTTAGAACTTTTGTGCTTAAAACAATAATTCTGTCTCCATGTACCCTTCCGTATCACAAAACAAAAACTAAATACTATTGGCACTTGCAGAGTACAGACGCTTCTCTTTTTGCTCCCTTATCTTTTTTTCCCAAGGCTCTTTGTCCTGTCTGCCCACAGAGTGCTTCTCTGCATTTCTTCTGAAAAACCCTATTTTTTAACGATGGATTTGATTAATTGGTCATTCAACCTGATTGATAAGATCTTTTCAACAATGAGAACGGAGCAGGGGGCTCCCACTTGCCCGATCGTATGCCTCTCCCAGCTGTCCAATGAGGATGTTGACGATGTGTGGATGTTTGGCCTGATGGTCACTGGATTTCTTCTGATTGGAGTGGGAGGATATTTGGTTTTCTGGAAATTTGGGAAGACGGGAGCGATTGGAGAGCGACCCGCACCCATGGAAAGCACCGTCCGTGTGGAGACCTCACAGACTGGGACGCTACTTGAGGTGAATCGTAAGCTGGACAATGTTCTAGCTGCGATACCGGTATTAGTGCGCAAAATGGATGTCGTCTCGGAGAGGGTCACCGGACGGTATGGACAGGTTTAAAAACCAAATTGGCTTCACTGGAGGACTTGAATGATCAGTTTAAAGACTGAAGGCAGAGCAGAAAATTATCTCAGCCTGACCCAAACAAAGTCTTGTTATCCGAATCTGACGCCAGAGCAGCCTTCAAGATGCTAACAACAACCCCCACGAAGGAATGCAGACAGATGCTGTGAAAACCCTCCCTACCTCCCCCCCCGCCTTCGGATTGGTGGACTTCAGCCTGGCGAGGTCATCAACCTGCAGGAGTCAATGTGCTCTGCGCTCCTCCCAAGATCTCCCTCCCACCTGTGGCTACAGAGACGGAGCGCCATACATGGCTGCTCTCGCTCGGGAAACAGGATCCCAGCCNAAGGCTCTTTGTCCTGTCTGCCCACAGAGTGCTTCTCTGCATTTCGTCTGAAAAACCCTATTTTTTAACGATGGATTTGATTAATTGGTCATTCAACCTGATTGATAAGATCTTTTCAACAATGAGAACGGAGCAGGGGGCTCCCACTTGCCCGATCGTATGCCTCTCCCAGCTGTCCAATGAGGATGTTGACGATGTGTGGATGTTTGGCCTGATGGTCAGTTGAACTTTTGAGTTGATTGGATGAGCAATTTTAATTTAATAAACTTCAAATGTATGAGTAAAATTTATTAAGAAATTTTATTTATAAAAACTTAAAATTTTCAGTATCAAAACTCAAAAAAATTGAGGCAATTGATTGATTTTTTTTTTTTTTGCAGATCGAAGCTGCCCTCCTGGTGGGAGAGTAGCTATGAAGTGCCTTTTTTTCCCTCCACCCGACTCAATTCCTCATGTTACCCTTTTATCTCTCTATTAAGGTAGCGCGACTCGGGTTGCGAATGACCACAGTCACCAATTCTTGTCATGTGTCTTGCCCAGTATGTCTGATCTCTGAATCGTGTGTACTGAAACTCTCATTTCCCTCTGGGATTAATAAAGTTTGATTGATTGATTGATTGATTGATTGATTGATTGATTGATTGATACGCATGTACAACCAGCCTCTAACTTTTAAATCCTAGGGCGAAAAAACACATTGTTTATTTTGCACCAAGACTAATGTAACATCAGGGATCAGCTAATGTTTAGAAGTTGTCTAAGAATGTATATATATATATATATATATATATATATATATATATATATATATATATATATATATATATATATATATGTATAAATTTTTTAAATTAATTAATTAATTTATTTATTTTAGTAACACTAGAGATTTTAACACTTGAAGCTATTGTTTTCAAGGTGGGTGAGTCCATGAATGTTAAGTGACAGTGTGATGTAGACCTGTCAGGATTTTCTAATCCTGGAGTTTCACTGTCTATTTTCTAACTGAGGCTAACGCAGGAGATAGGTGTAGGAGACTATTTTCTTGTTCAGCCTGCATGAAAAATATTTTTTTCTGTGTTCAGCACCTTTAAGATAAACCTATAAAAACACATCAAGTTCCAATATAAGTCACAGATAGAATTATATGCAGATTTTAGAAGGAATTTGATCCCACACATCTTTGAGCCTCTGACAGCCTCCTTTTATAAGAAAATCACCACATTCATAAAACAGGAGGGGGCTTCTCTGTTGTAAATCACTTTCTTTTCTCAACCATGGAGTGTGTTTGATGAACTGCAGCGAGCAGCTGCTGTCCGTTGAGAAGCTGTATTTTACATTTATCCCTTGAAAGCTTTTCGATGAGACACGAGCGTCGATGCAAACAAAAACAGAGACAACAAAATGATTTGAAGTTATTCTTGTGAAGAAAAATGATTTCCCCCCTCTCTTCAGTAGAAAAGCCTCTTACATAAAAAGTGTTTGTTCCTACTTAAATACAAATAGATTTGACTAGCTCATTTCCTGTTTCTAAAGTGCATCACATTTAATTTAAGCATTTGAATATTGCTCATTAACATAAAGCACTTAGTCTGCTTTATTTAAAAGGGAGGACCAGCACATTTAATGGACTCAAATCTACACTTGATATCTCGTCTTATTCAGCCGTGCAGCGCGTTAAAGATTAAAAATTGTTATTCAAGGGTAGTTGTATTTTTCTTGTTTAAGTCTACATACTTTTATTTCACCATACTTGTCTCTGTTTCCTGTTTTTGCTGTAAAGTGTACATTTCTTCCTGCTGGGGATCGATAAAGCACTCTTATCTCTTTTCTTTTTGTTTTGCCCTCCATGATTATCAGTTGCCCCCATCTGGCCACCTTTGAAAACTTTCTGGAGTTACACCTGGTAGGAAGGGGAAGACTGGGGTTGCCTATGACAATGACAATGATCTTGAGTCATTTTGACCACAGCTCATCCATCCCAACATCCATAGAAGCAGCACAGCCTGAGATCTCAGTCAGTGTTTTTTGTTATCGGATAATCAGAGAAGTTTCTATTTCCAGTCCAGAGCTGCTCGTAACACATCTATTAAGCCATGTTTGAATAATAAAAGCTAAAAATGAATCACTTCACATGTTACATGGTGATGTTTAACATGATTCAAGACCTTTAGGCTAACGTAGCACTCTGGTGACAAGTATTCAAACCGACAGCCAAAATGTCACCTGAAGTTTTCAGTGAATATCAAACTTCTGCTGATGATCTCTCCTCTTCCAGACCCATTAGACACTGACTTTTGTCTCCTTGCAAATTATTAAACCAAGGCATGCAAGTTTCAACTTGTTTGCTTTAAAAGGCAGACTGTTTGGTGCAAAAAGAGCACATTTCCTACCCTTCTTAGCCAAAAGATTTTATTTTTAGTGCAAGATTTAAAAAAATTTTGTTTATAAGAAGTCTCCTCAAATCAGGTCTGAGGCCCTGTGTGGTCAGTAAAATGGAAAATAAAATGTTCCTGGTGTGATTTTTTTTACAGTGACTTTATTTCTTAGCTCATTTTAAGAATCTCTTCTCAGTTCGAGTGTTGTTTTTGTCTAATTAGTTCCTCTGTGTTTCTTTACTGTGTGAAACATAGAGTGCAACAGAAATGAGATTTGTGAAGGTCAGGCAATGTGATGACAACTTCTTAAGTGCACTAAAAGCCTCCCTACAATTATTAATCCACTCAACATCAAGAAGTGTTGCAGGAAAATGTTAAATCCTGTCTGCAGTGTTTGGATTTCACAACAGAAATGTAAGCTGGTTGATAATAAAGTACCGGTACATGAGATGACCTCCAATGATCACCATTTACTAATGATAACACTATTAATGCTAACTCAATATTATTTCATTCTACTTTTTGTGCCCCCGTGCATTGCATTTTCATAAACTGTAAAATTACACTTCACATTAAAAAAAGTGTGGTTCACTGAAAAAACATTTATTTAAATTTATATTTCATTATATAATCAGTCACTCTGAGATTTTCCCACAAGCTAAACATGAAAATGATCTCTTACACCTAGTCTCTTACACCTAGCTCCTGCATTAGCATCTAACAAAATAGACGCTGAAAAATCTGACCGCTCTACGTCAAGCAGTGGCTTGGATTGGCCCATCATGGCTCACGATGGGAAAGGCTATTGTTGGTTTAGCGTCCAGGAAACAGCATTGAATAAACTGGGTAGCAGAAGCTAACCATTGGCAACTCCACCACATGGTAGAAACTCCTCCAGGCTTGTGCTATTTGCGGAGATAAAGCAAGAGCAAACAGTCAGTGGTAGAGTTGCGTTGCTGTCATCCGATCCAAGGCAAGATGTCCAAATATTTGGAAATAATACTCCAAATCCTGCTGTCCGCTGCAGCGGACTTGTCCATGCTGCTCTAGTCTATAGGTTTACAAACACAAACACAGACAGCAGCTTAACTTTGAATTTGTCCTAACATGTTAAAAAATGACTTTAATATAATTCATTTGCATGTGCAGCTCACAGCTTTGCTGTTAGCCGATTGTTCCAGTGATCACTCAGAAGAATTGATGGGATGGAAAACTGAATCTTGATCCCTACAGGGTTATTTTTTTCTGGTGACATTTTCTAACAGAAAGAAACAACAGTTTGTCTGAAAAGACACCAGGAATCGGAGCAAGTCTTCAGCTCACTGGCTTTGTCCGCAGACCCATGAAGGAAGATTGGACACAATGTATGGCAGAAAATACATGTTTTTAAATGCGTAATTTTTCCAATTTAATCCCAATTTATTTACGTACATTGGGATTAATCTGTGTGGCAGCTGTCCTCAGCTTCACTAGAGCAGATTGTCTTTAAGATCAAGAGGTCAACATACTGTACATAAAAGCACCCCTCTTCCAATAAATGACTAAACTACACATGACACGGACCTCTCCAGTCTGTTTGAGTTTCACTGAAGAACTTCTGTGGGACAGAAATTTTGACTGAACCCAACCCAAAACCTATAATTACTTTACCCTTTAAAGTTTAGAAAAGCAGCTATTTTCTTTATAAATTCCTTTGAACTCACCTTTTGTATCTTTATGTGCTGCTTTGTGGGTTACACTTCAGACTTGAGCAAAACCCGTCCGGAACGGCAAGACCGACAACCGGATGGCCTCATGCTTGCTTTTGGTCTGAAACATCTTAACGGCGGGGGTGTTTAAACAAAAGCAATAAAACCACTTTATTAATTTTTTTTCATCTTTTTTCATCTTCACAATATATTAGGTACATAAATATGTTTGAATGTTAAAAAGCATAAAAAATGTGGCTTAAAGAGGGACTGCACACCATCAGAAAGTGTAACTCCACCCCTAGTCGAGATTTGAAAAATGCTATGAAAGTGGGCGTTGCTAGAAGGCGCAGAGTGGCATGGCCAAGTGTGGGGAATTTCCATCCTGGGAGGGAGGGGGAGTGGGAGGAGACTGTACCAATGACGTGAAATTGTACCAGCCCCGGTCAATCACAAGTTTAAAACGCAGTAGCTGCTGTTCTGCCACAGGGGGCAGCACTAAAACATTTTTAGACCAAGATTCTAGATTGAATCAAGTTTACCCAAACATGTCAAAAAATGCACAGAAACAGAAAGATTGCATTTGTAAAGACCCAATAATACAGTTAATTAGGCAAAAAAAGGTTATTTTTGGGGTTTAGTTACTCTTTGAGTTAATTTGTTTTCCAAATTTGACATTGCAGCTTTAAACCAACTCTTTTCAGTGATGAAGCGACTCTGATCTTCCTCTTCACTATACAGCAAGATCATTTTAGTCATTCCAGTGCATGATCTCTATCTTGAAAGACTTGATCCAGATGGATTCTTATGGACTGCAGACAAACCAGTAAATGGAGAACTTTGCATTTCTGCTTGTGCAAATGTGAAGTCATAAACAGGAGAGCCCAAATACACGTCTGCTTTACCTCTCATCTGAAAGGCTTCTTCATTTAATTAGTTTAGTTTAGTTTAGTTTATTTCAAACAAAGAAAACATACATAATTTTTTAAAAAGTACCACAAACAGATAAAATACATATAATCTCATCTGTGTTTGAAAAGGAGTAGGCTGAAGTGGAAACTTATATATCCCTACCCCTTTATACAAGTAATTTTTACTTGTTTACTTAAATCTAACACAAAACCTACATTAAAACAAACAAAATGGTACAAGTCACCAAAAAACCACCTAGTGAGGACACTCCGGGTTTTAAGAATAATTCTGCTTTTGGAGTTGTCACATGTGTGATATGCCCCCACCTTTCCATTCTGGTTTGTTTAGGTCATTGCCACCTGCGTGCTGTTTATCTCCCTGACCAAGGTGTGAATGGTTGTGAAATCAGCTGGAGGGGTGAACTGAGGCAGCATTTAAATCTTCCATTTGTTTCAAACTCCTGTTTTGCTGGTTTAATTTAATCAGCTAGAACTGAAGATTACCTTCAGATGAAAAAGTGAAATACCTCAAGAATAAGATGTCTGGATGTCCTTTACTACATCTTCATGATGACCACGAGCAGAATGAATTCATGCCACTTAGAACGCTGATAATTGTGTGATTTTATTCCCAGTGTGATTTATTCAACTGACTTTGCATTAATAAAACATCAAAGCATTAAAACAATGTTGAATTTTGGTCCTTTGAGGCTATGTAGATGTCTTTTATTTTTCCATCATTCATTTGTTATTCTCATTGATCTTTCTGGGCTCATTTAAATCAGACTTTCTAAAAGGAAGATCATCTGAGGCACATCAAGTCAGACCGCAAAAACCTTCAGACAGGACTCTACCTACACGTGGTAACATTTTCAGTTTGACTTGATTAGCTGTAATTAACCCGTCTGGCCTTGACACTAGAACTACCAGAATTATCTGACCCCCTCAGCTCTACCAGAGGTAGCCAAATGGCTCCTTGGTTTGAAAATCACAACTCAGTCACTGACAATTAGCTGACTTTCATTTGTAAATGTAGCCATTATCTGTGCAGAGCACAGACAATGGCCCATTGGAATGTGGAGGAATGTTGGGGAACTTGAAAATTCTCAGTCATTTAAGCTAGGCGGACACTGTGCGACTTTTTCACTCGTTGCACTCAGCTTCAGCTCAAACTGTACGACTTCCTCGCAGGGCAGATCTCACGAGTCATGTGCTCACACTGTACGACCCAGTTCTCGGATGCGACCTGACTGCTCACACTGTACGTCTGGCAGCAACACGCCGGACCTAAAAATATGCTAAAAATAGCAGTTTTTACTCAACACGTCAGACTTTTTTGTCTCATTTTGCCCGTTGTCCATCGGGAGTGCTGCAGGAGGACATGCAGGGATTTATGGGGGTTGGATGAGGAAAACGAAATAAAGAAAGTAAATCTGTGTTTTGTGATCAGTTTAATTTGACATGAACACGACAAACACGCTTTCTTGACAATCCTTGTGAGTAAAAAAAAAATGTGTAGAAATAAAAACGATTAATGTGTGTTGTTAGGGAAATAGCGGGCGAGCGGTGTTGATGCATGATTGCGCATGCGCCGTGAGCGGTTCTGATACTTCTTGGGTCGCAGCTGCTCGCTGCGCCGCTTCAACCCTCACGAGGAACGAGCAACATATCAAACACTCCAGAAGTCCGTGCGAGCTCACGATTGCTGATCGGTAGCTGGTCACGTGGTGTTAATCGTCTCTCGTAACCCCCTGTACACTACATGATGCTCAGCACAAAACTCGCCCCGATCTTGTGGATTCTCGCACGAGTGGAAAATCAGCTCAAAAAAGTGAAAAAGTCGCACAGTGTACGCCCGGCTTTAGGTTGACCTAATTTTGTTTGCCTCTTTAGCACTGGTAGAAAATGACTCACAAGCCCTTTTTACAAGACACACTGTGCCGGCAAATCAGCGTAACATTACCGCAACAGTGTGTTTTATAAACACTGCGTTGTGCGAAGTTTGCTGGATTTGTTGCGCCTCGCTTGGTAGTAATATTGCAGTAATTGTCTGTCCTATAAACAGCGATTGTGCCTTGACACAACAGAGGATGTCAAATGACGTAGCAAATGTGTGGTGACCCCCGACCGGAATGCGTATATGAACCACGTAAACATGGGAAAGTTAGTAAACAACCAGCGGTCATGGCTAATTGGAGTGACAACGAGATCGGCGAACTTCTGTCTTTACGAGCAGAGGCAGACAATTCTCAGGAACTGTGACGGACAGCCACCTCTTTTGTTTGTCTAAAAAACTCAAGGAGCGTGGCTTCAGCAGAGACAGAGAACAGATTACGTCAAAACTCAAAGGATTGAAGAAGTTTCACTTTTCAGCGTTTCTTTTTACATGCAATTGCAGCCAGGTAACCTGAAAAATACATTCTGTTCCGATTTAGCTGATCACCTGAAGCCTTTTCAAGAGTCTGGCTTGTTTTCAACACCTGAAAAGCAGCTTCAGCACAGCTGTTATGAACCTTCTTTTGGAACCTGGACAATCGAAGCCGGCGTTGCATAACCTGCATTATTCCCCCAAAATTGTTTGAGTTGCAATACAAAACATTCACAAAAGGCTTGTGCATTTGAAGGTTTATTGTTCTAATAAAACCATAATGCTTTCTTGGATTGCCTGAGCATTTTGTGGCTCTTTTGTAAAAAGGGCTTCGGTTGAATCTGGTCAACTGAACTTGCCCATCCAAAATAATTTATGACTGCCTTTGTGAAGACTTCAGATAAGCACACAAGTTGTGAATGCAACATAAGCTATAAAGGCTACAAATATAGTAATTGAAAAATAAAATCACGTTTTACAGATGCCTGTATGCTCTGTCATTATATCCTGCATGTAGCCTCTGACTGAAGACACTCTTGTTGAGCAGTCGTGTGTCTCGGGTTTTTCTCTAGCTGCCTCTTTACCGACTGCTAGAAAAAAACAGGCAAGAGGGGGAGGTGAGGGGAGCACCAGCATCTCCTGAAGGGATTTACAGAACAAAGGCGAATGTTCACAAGTGATTAAGAATGCTAGGTGAAAAGGTTTCCGGTTCCAGCGGAAGCGTCTCAGAGATTCCCAAAAGGAGGGGTGAGTGTTCCATGGCCGTGTTGCGTGCAAAAACCTAGCCTGTTTGCAGATTTGTTATAACGGCTTTAACGCTCTCGTTTTTTATCTGAGTTTTGAAACTTTGGCATGAAAGGCAGCAGGTCCACTTAATTCCATGCACTGGTAAAATAATATCTCGTGATGGTGAGCATGTTTCGATTCTGTCACGTTTAGGAGGGATGGTAGAACCCAAATTGCAGAACAACCCAGGATGACACGAGGCAGGAGTTGATATAAAGTAAAAGAAAATCCTTTTATTATAGGATGAACAAAAATAAATCCAAAGGCATGGAGCCCAAAATCAAGAAATCCAAAAGCAGGAGAACAAAGCTCAATTAGAGCACAAACTGGGGACTAGACAGGAAGGTCACACAGAGCACCAAAGACAACGCTGACAAACAACAATGGACCGGCAAGAACAATGAGACAAGGAGGGCTTGTATAGACAGGGAGGAGCAATTAGGGAAACAGGAAGCAGGTGTGTGGAGTGAGGCTGGAGGGAAGGCAGGTGACAGCAATTATCTGGATGGGGAAGAGAACCAGTGGAGGGCAGAAAAACCTAAAACTATATAAAACACAAAACTAAACCTAAAGACTAAGGGAAGGACTCACACAAACACATACACATACTGACACACACAAACTCATACATACATACAATGAACTGGGGAACAAGAGGCTGGAGCTACAACCTAATGGGCCATTCCCATCTGTACCGGGTCGGCCCGGGCCGGGTAGCCCCATTCGGCCCCAGCCTGGCCCGGTTGATTCCACACATCCTTGTCTTAAGCCCATGTGGGCTGATTCTACCCACCAATCAGAGGCTGGCTCTAATGGAAGGTGTGAATTTGCTGTCAGCAGTGGGTGTGTTGGCCCTGGTCGGCCTGAAGCAGACCCCCTCGAGAAGAGGGCTGAGAATGAGCCTTGGTTGGCCCGGAAAAATACCAGGCCACCCAGATATGTAAACAACCTACGCTACCCGGCCCGGGCCGACCCGGTACAGATGGGAATGGCCCANTCACACAGAGCACCAAAGACAACGCTGACAAACAACAATGGACCGGCAAGAACAATGAGACAAGGAGGGCTTATATAGACAGGGAGGAGCAATTAGGGAAACAGGAAGCAGGTGTGTGGAGTGAGGCTGGAGGGAAGGCAGGTGACAGCAATTATCTGGATGGGGAAGAGAACCAGTGGAGGGCAGAAAAACCTAAAACTATATAAAACACAAAACTAAACCTAAAGACTAAGGGAAGGACTCACACAAACACATACACATACTGACACACACAAACTCATACATACATACATACAATGAACTGGGGAACAAGAGGCTGGAGCTACAACCTAAGACACACAACAGAGATGCAGACAAAGGACACATGAGGGTGCTAAGAGAACACAAAAGGAGAACCTGCAGTGGGAACTGAAGGAGCTGGGGGACAAAGGGACACAGAACATGACAGATGTGGGATGAGTTAAAAAGTTTAAATTCTCCTAAAATATGGTGAAACTGATTTGCTCTTTGTGGCTGTTGGTTTTCTAATTGTTTAGTCAGTTATGTTTATGTTTGTGTATTTAGCAGATGCTTTTGTCCAAAGCTCTTGTAAGTCGCTTTGGACAAAAGCGCCTGCCAAATACATAAACATAAACATAAAGCAACTTACAAGTGATAATCGGCATGTTGCCTTGAGGCTAACAACAACAATAACAACAACAGTGACAACAACTACAACCAATTTCCAGTCAGTCGTAGGTGGCAGTGAGGCAGCATGATGAATCATGGAGAGGAGGGAACAAGGAGTGGACCGTACAGAGGGGGACGGGTGCAGGGAGGGTGCTAGTTTAGGAGATGCTCTCTGAAGAGCAGGGTCTTCAGGAGTTTCTTGAAAGTTGAAAAGGAAGCCCCTGTTCTGGTAGTGCTTGGTAGAAATGTGGAATGACCTTTACTGGGTTAGAATAGATTATGAGTGAGTTTGAATTCCATTTATTTATTTTTTCCCACTTTAATTTCAGTTGCAATGCTTCAATTTGAAGGAATGCTGGAGGAGTTTTGTTTTTGTTTTGATCGCAAAAACAATTTCAGGCTCTACTTTCCCCTTTGTTTAGTACTCGTGTCGCTTACTGTTTACATGCTTTTGCCGTCCAGCATGGTGGACCGACGTGATTAGGTGACGTTGGTGCAAAGGGTCAATAAACACAAATACAAAAATCTCCAAATCCACACTGCACAGGGAATGAAACAAGCTAAGACGAGGAATCTTGGTTATTTAGTCCTTTTTTTCTGTTGTTATACCAGAACCTCACAAGGGCACAAAGAAAACAGTTGGCAATATGTAACCCAGATGACAAACCCAGACAAGGCATGAAAGATTCTTTAGGAGCTTTGGAAATTAGCTTTAATCTCTACAAACAGGGTGACGTACATATATTATAGTTAGATGTAGTTTGTGCCTGCACCCTCTGTTTCTTTGATGAAGGTCTTTTCAAAGAGAATCATTAGTTTAGCTAAATTCAGTCATCATACTAAGTGGTTTTGGTGCAAAGTTTTTCATAAAATTGCACTAATTAGAGAATTTTCCCTCTTCCTCTCTCCTCCGGTTAGAATTGCTGTTCAAACACAAACTGTCAGCTGCAAAAGTTTGAACACTTTTAGTTAAAAATGGCACAATCAGCATTGAACTGAGAAAGTTTATGAGGTAATATGCAAACTCCATAAACATCAGATGAATAATGGAAATTCCTCCTCATAAATACATACTCAATTGGCCCAGGCGACCATTCCTGTTGCAACATTTATTTTACTCTGCCGTTTTTACCTCCCTGCACACGACTATGCACATGAATAATATGAAAACCTCACATTTATCATAATGTGTCAGCTAGAAAGGGACTGCAATTGTATTTGTAAACTAAAATCTGGAATTTTCGCCACGAACCTCAGGTTTGTAAATTCAAGGAAGTTTTGTATTTATTCGTTTCAAACTGTCTGAATAAGCTTTCTGAGTAAAAGCAGGTTGAAACAAATTCAGTTAAAAACTATGAAATGTTATACAAAATGCTCTCCATGCAAAGATGATACATATAGGATTTTAAATAAATGCTAAAATAACTGATCTCTGCTTTGCAAAATGCCATTTTATTTATTTCACTCTTTTATCACCAGCTGTCTAACAGTGTAATGTTTGCTACAATAACAGCTTTTGCATTTAAACATGGTTTCCGTCAGAAACTGTTGATTTTACCTGACTGTAAGGTGGTTGATAGCTTAATGTTTGGCTGATTGTCATCATTTTTTGTGAGAAATGCTTCTGTAATTCACTTTAATGTCTGTTATTAAACTAACAAAATGGGACATTTACTCAGTTAACTAAAGTCAATTTGAATGAATCAAGCTAATCCAAACAAATTAACCTTCAATATGTATTGTTTGAAACAATACATATTGAAGGTTACGTGACGTTCTTTTATTGGGGTCAGTATTGTGGTACAATTTGTCATGGAAAGAGGATTATTCCAACAGGACAGCATTTTTTCAGTTTTGTAGCTGACACTTGATATTTTGAAAAGGCCAACAGCAAATGACCGGGCAGGCAAGGGAAACCATGAGTGACTACTTGAGAAACACAGCATGAGGTAGAATATTCAGGAAGCTGAGATCGAGCTGTGGGATTCAGATTCAACAGGAACATAGAGCTGTTGGTGTATTCTCCTTATGGGAACACCTTTTCTCTGGGAAACACATTATTCTAGTGAATAAAATCAGTTACTTTGCAGAGCAACTATATTTAGAATAAACACGAGAATCTGGTGAATTTATCCTTACCGAGCTGCAAAGAGGTTTTTTTATTTTTTATTTTTTTTTTTACCTTTTTACTATTTTTGTCCAATACTAACCTAGAAATCTAGTCCAGCTATAACAGTAGTAAAATATTTTGTGGTAAGACTTTACAATAAGGGTCCCTTTTTAGTGTTACTGAGTGCATTGTGAAGCATTAATAAACAAATAAATAAAGTATTAGCTGCGTAATCATATTATGTTATAAAGCACCAAATCACAACAAGAGTCATCTCAAGGCACTTCAAACAGTAAACATTCCAATACAGGTTAGTTCATTAAGCCAATCAGTGAAAAGTTTCCTCCTCATACTAAGCAAGCATGCAGTGACAGTGGGGAGGAAAACTCTCTTTTAACAGGAAGAAACCTCCAGCGGATCCTGGCTCAGTATAAGCAGCCTTCCGCCACGACTTGAGGAGACAGAGCAGACACACACAGCACATTCTCACACCCGAAGCGGCTAAAATTGACGATGGGTGACCAAGCGTTTGTTTCCGACCTGTTGGGAGCCCCAGAGCGTCGGGAGACGATGCGCTGTACCAGAGTGTCGCTTTCTGATGCCCGTGGTAAAACGGAGATTTCATCGAATTGTGATCTTTACCCTTTTGCTGATTAACCTTCCCCTTGCCCTCATCCTACCCTTAACCCACTTCACGTGCAAAACCTTCTTTCTAGTTGTATCGTTCCTCTCAAACACAGTTAACGGGAAGTTTAGAATAAGAAACTGGGTTAAGGTTAGGATGGGGGTGAGGAGAAGGGGAAGGTTAAATAGCAAAAGTTTAGAGGTTAAATGTCAGTTAAATGTGGGTTTTTCCGCGGGTTTCGGAAACTGACGCTCTGGCACAGCACAGCGCTTCACATACACTTGGTCACCCGTCATCAGTTTTAGGTGCTTCAGGTGTGAGAATGTGTTGCTCACAGACACCCACCCCCCAGCCCTTTTTCCTAACCCTGAGGACATTTAACAGTAACTGTAACATTTTTAAAAGGACCCTTTGTTTACAAAGCAACATTATTAAAGGAACCCATAAAGTGTTACTGGTTTTGCTCTTCAAGTGGGTCTAGCCACGCTCCATTGTAGCCTCAGCAGGTCAACCATTGGCCCACTTTTATGTCTGGCCAATCACACCCCTCTATAGCTGTTTTTCCATACCATACCATACCATATCCTACCATACCATACCATAGAATACAATACCATACCACACCACATCACACCACTCCATACCATACCATACCATACCATACCATACCATACCATACCATACCATACCATACCATACCATACCATACCATACCATACCATACCATAGAATACAATACCATACCACACCACACCACACCACAACACACCACTCCATACCATACCATACCATACCATACCATACCATACCATACCATACCATACCATACCATACCATACCATACCATACCATACCATTCCATAGAATACAATACCATACCACNTAAAGACTAAGGGAAGGACTCACACAAACACATACACATACTGACACACACAAACTCATACATACATACAATGAACTGGGGAACAAGAGGCTGGAGCTACAACCTAATGGGCCATTCCCATCTGTACCGGGTCGGCCCGGGCCGGGTAGCCCCATTCGGCCCCAGCCTGGCCCGGTTGATTCCACACATCCTTGTCTTAAGCCCATGTGGGCTGATTCTACCCACCAATCAGAGGCTGGCTCTAATGGAAGGTGTGAATTTGCTGTCAGCAGTGGGTGTGTTGGCCCTGGTCGGCCTGAAGCAGACCCCCTCGAGAAGAGGGCTGAGAATGAGCCTTGGTTGGCCCGGAAAAATACCAGGCCACCCAGATATGTAAACAACCTACGCTACCCGGCCCGGGCCGACCCGGTACAGATGGGAATGGCCCATAAGACACACAACAGAGATGCAGACAAAGGACACATGAGGGCGCTAAGAGAACACAAAAGGAGAACCTGGAGTGGGAACTGAAGGAGCTGGGGGACAAAGGGACACAGAACATGACAGATGGGGGATGAGTTAAAAAGTTTAAATTCTCCTAAAATATGGTGAAACTGATTTGCTCTTTGTGGCTGTTGATTTTCTAATTGTTTAGTCAGTTATGTTTATGTCTGTGTATTTAGCAGATGCTTTTGTCCAAAGCTCTTGTAAGTCACTTTGGACAAAAGCGCCTGCCAAATACATAAACATAAACATAAAGCAACTTACAAGTGATAATCGGCATGTTGCCCTTGAGGCTAACAACAACAATAACAACAACAGTGACAACAACTACAACCAATTTCCAGTCAGTCGTAGGTGGCAGTGAGGCAGCATGATGAATCATGGAGAGGAGGGAACAAGGAGTGGACAGTACAGAGGGGGACGGGTGCAGGGAGGGTGCTAGTTTAGGAGATGCTCTCTGAAGAGCAGGGTCTTCAGGAGTTTCTTCAAAGTTGAAAAGGAAGCCGCTGTTCTGGTAGTGCTTGGTAGAAATGTGGAATGGCCCTTACTGGGGTTAGAATAGTTATGAGTGAGTTTGAATTCCATTTATTTATTTTTTCCACCTTAATTTCAGTTGCAATGCTTCAATTTGAAGGAATGCTGGAGGAGTTTTGTTTTTGTTTTGATCGCAAAAACAATTTCTGGCTCTACTTTCCCCTTTGTTTAGTACTCGTGTCGCTTACTGTTTACATGCTTTTGCCGTCCAGCATGGTGGACCCACGTGATTAGGTGACGTTGGTGCAAAGGGTCAATAAACGCAAATACAAAAAATCTCCAAATCCACACTGCTCAGGGAATGAAACAAGCTAAGACGAGGAATCTTGGTTATTTAGTCCTTTTTTTCTGTTGTTATACCAGAACCTCACAAGGGCACAAAGAAAACAGTTGGCAATATGTAACCCAGATGACAAACCCAGACAAGGCATGAAAGATTCTTTAGGAGCTTTGGAAATTAGCTTTAATCTCTACAAACAGGGTGACGTACATATATTACAGTTAGATGTAGTTTGTGCCTGCACCCTCTGATGAAGGTCTTTTCAAAGAGAATCATTAGTTTAGCTAAATTCAGTCATCATACTAAGTGGTTTTGGTGCAAAGTTTTTCATAAAATTGCACTAATTAGAGAATTTTCCCTCTTCCTCTCTCCTCCGGTTAGAATTGCTGTTCAAACACAAACTGTCAGCTGCAAAAGTTTGAACACTTTTAGTTAAAAATGGCACAATCAGCATTGAACTGAGAAAGTTTATGAGGTAATATGCAAATTCCATAAACATCAGATGAATAATGGAAATTCCTCCTCATAAATACATACTCAGTTGGCCCAGGCGACCATTCCTGTTGCAACATTTATTTTACTCTGCCGTTTTTACCTCCCTGCACACGACTATGCACATGAATAATATGAAAACCTCACATTTATCATAATGTGTCAGCTAGAAAGGGACTGCAAATGTATTTGTAAACTAAAATCTGGAATTTTCGCCACGAACCTCAGGTTTGTAAATTCAAGGAAGTTTTGTATTTATTAGTTTCAAACTGTCTGAATAAGCTTTCTGAGTAAAAGCAGGTTGAAACAAATTCAGTTAAAAACTATGAAATGTTATACAAAATGCTCTCCATGCAAAGATGATACATATAGGATTTTAAATAAATGCTAAAATAACTGATCTCTGCTTTGCAAAATGCCATTTTATTTCTTTCACTCTTTTATCACCAGCTGTCTAACAGTGTAATGTTTGCTACAACAACAGCTTTTGCATTTAAACATGGTTTCCGTCAGAAACTGTTGATTTTACCTGACTGTAAGGTGGTCGATAGCTTAATGTTTGGCTGATTGTCATCATTTTTTGTGAGAAATGCTTCTGTAATTCACTTTAATGTCTGTTATTAAACTAACAAAATGGGACATTTACTCAGTTAACTAAAGTCAATTTGAATGAATCAAGCTAATCCAAACAAATTAACCTTCAATATGTATTGTTTGAAACAATACATATTGAAGGTTACGTGACGTTCTTTTATTGGGGTCAGTATTGTGGTACAATTTGTCATGGAAAGAGGATTATTCCAACAGGACAGCATTTTTTCAGTTTTGTAGCTGACACTTGATATTTTGAAAAGGCCAACAGCAAATGACCGGGCAGGCAAGGGAAACCATGAGTGACTACTTGAGAAACACAGCATGAGGTAGAATATTCAGGAAGCTGAGATCGAGCTGTGGGATTCAGATTCAACAGGAACATAGAGCTGTTGGTGTATTCTCCTTATGGGAACACCTTTTCTCTGGGAAACACATTATTCTAGTGAATAAAATCAGTTACTTTGCAGAGCAACTATATTTAGAATAAACACGAGAATCTGGTGAATTTATCCTCACCGAGCTGCAAAGAGGTTTTTTTTTATTTTTTATTTTATTTTTTTACCTTTTTACTATTTTTGTCCAATACTAACCTAGAAATCTAGTCCAGCTGTAACAGTAGTAAAATATTTTGTGGTAAGACTTTACAATAAGGGTCCCTTTATTAGTGTTACTGAGTGCATTGTAAAGCATTAATAAACAAATAAATAAAGTATTAGCTGCCTAATCATATTATGTTATAAAGCACCAAATCACAACAAGAGTCGTCTCAAGGCACTTCAAACAGTAAACATTCAATACAGGTTAGTTCATTAAGCCAATCAGTGAAAAGTTTCCTCCTCATACTAAGCAAGCATGCAGCGACAGTGGAGAGGAAAACTCTCTTTTAACAGGAAGAAACCTCCAGAGGATCCTGGCTCAGTACAAGCAGCCTTCCGCCACGACTTGAGAAGACAGAGCAGACACACACAGCACATTCTCACACCCGAAGCGGCTAAAATTGACGATGGGTGACCAAGCGTTTGTTTCCGACCTGTTGGGAGCCCCAGCGCGTCGGGAGACGATGCGCTGTACCAGAGTGTCGCTTTCTGATGCCCGTGGTAAAACGGAGATTTCATCGAATTGTGATCTTTACCCTTTTGCTGATTAACCTTCCCCTTGCCCTCATCCTACCCTTAACCCACTTCACGTGCAAAACCTTCTTTCTAGTTGTATCGTTCCTCTCAAACACAGTTAACGGGAAGTTTAGAATAAGAAACTGGGTTAAGGTTAGGATGGGGGTGAGGAGAAGGGGAAGGTTAAATAGCAAAAGTTTAGAGGTTAAATGTCAGTTAAATGTGGGTTTTTCCGCGGGTTTCGGAAACTGACGCCCTGGCACAGCACAGCGCTTCACATACACTTGGTCACCCATCATCAGTTTTAGGTGCTTCAGGTTTGAGAATGTGTTGCACACAGACACCCACCCCCCAGCCCTTTTTCCTAACCCTGAGGACATTTAACAGTAACTGTAACATTTTTAAAAGGACCCTTTGTTTACAAAGCAACATTATTAAAGGAACCCATAAAGTGTTACTGGTTTTGCTCTTCAAGTGGGTCTAGCCACGCTCCATTGTAGCCTCAGCAGGTCAACCATTGGCCCACTTTTATGTCTGGCCAATCACACCCCTCTATAGCTGTTTTTATGGACGTAATTTTCACTTTAGAAGTGGGGGGGCACGGGGGTGGGGTGGGGCGGTGGGGTATCTTTACAGTATGCTCTAATGGGAAACAGGCTTCAACACAAACGGTTGTTTTCCGCTTGAACCTAGAGCTCAACCAGTGTCAATTTAATATAGCATAATATTGTTTTTGGATGGTAAAAAGTGCAGGGGTCTTGACTTTGGAAAAAGTGGGGGGGACATGTCCCCCCCGCCCCCCCCTCGCAGCACCCCCCCCCACCCCCCCCCACCCCCCCCCTCCCCCCCCAGGGGCCCCGGCCCCACCACTCGCCGCATTGCCCTCCGTGCTGCCCTCTTTTCCCATCTCTCCTCTGTTATTTTCGTTCGGCTCATTGTCTNAAGGAATACAATACCATACCACACCACACCCCACCACACCACACCACTCCATACCATACCATACCATACCATACCATACCATACCATACCATACCATACCATACCATACCATACCATACCATACCATACCATACCATACCATACCATACCATAGAATACAATACCATACCACACCACACCACACCACAACACACCACACCATACCATACCATACCATACCATACCATACCATACCATACCATACCATACCATACCATACCATACCATACCATACCATACCATAACCATACAGTAAAATACCATACCATACCACACCACACCACACCACACTACTCCATACCATACCATACCATACCATACCATACCATACCATACCATAGAATACAATACCATACCACACCACACCACACCACAACACACCACTCCATACCATACCATACCATACCATACCATACCATAGAATACAATACCATACCACACCACACCATACCACTCCATACCATACCATACCAAACCATACCATACCATACCATACCATACCATACCATACCATACCATACCATACCATACCATACCATACCATACCATACCATACCATACCATAACATAGAATACAATACCATACCACACCACACCACAACACACCACTCCATACCATACCATACCATACCATACCAGCTTTATTTTCAAAGCACATTTAAAAACGGCATGTCAGCCGACCAAAGTGCTGTACAGATAAGAAGTACTACTCAGCCTTAAAGGGCTCGGTTCAACGCAGATAAACTTGATTCTATAAATATTTTTTTCTTTACTATTTGCCACATGTTTAAAGTGACAATGTTTTGTTTTTACCATCAACATCCATCAAAATGTTGTTGAAAATGAGTTAAATGATCCCCAGTTGTTGAAAAATACAGCTTCGTAACATATAACCATAAAAATTGGGTCCAAGTGTCTTGGTGATGCCACGTTTCCTTCTACGGAAGCCTGTGAGGACAAAACACCTTTACTGATTTGTAACAAGTGGTTATCAAACTTTCACCATTCATGAACGTTGTTGTTTTGCACATTCACCTCTTCACTCGTTGCCAGTAATGAAAGGGAGTCTGATGTATTTGTCATTTTGCCAGAGGTTGAACGGTCTGATGAAGTACTCGTTCGAAAATTGCAGTCCCAGGGACTTTGGGCCCTAATGGCCATCTGTAGGTAAGGTCTTGTTTGAACACAAAAATACCACTTGCTTGCAATGAATTAGGTATGTGCTGCACCCTACCGCCAGGGAAAATACACCCCGTCACTTTAATAATTCATACATATGATTCATATTTTAAAAGAGGAAAATATGGCTCCTGGCTTGTATTTTATTTGTCAATGTGTACAGTGAAATGTTTTAAAACTATTCTCCAGATATAAAACTGCCAGCTATTTCATATTTGTAATGATAAACCTCTCCTATAGTTGTTTTGCATGAACTCTGTCCACAAAGATTTGTTTGAAGCTAAATGAGTGTTTAGAGTTCTTCAAGTCTGCAGAACTTACCAACCACAGAGCGCTTACAGCGACTGATTAGTAGGACAAGGTTTCCGTTTGGATCCTTTTGTACTCAGCTATTGGATGAACTCCGACCTTTTGCGTGCCTTTGCACTGACTGATCCAGTGCATGCACTTTAAAATAAACAGTTTCTTCTTCAGATCTATAATTTAATAACTACGTAAGGATTCTTGAACCACAGCATGCTTTTAACAGTTCTACCCAAACATTTAGGTTTTATTGCTGCCATCACCTTGGATTAAGAGAGCACGGGGACTGTTTTTTAATGTTCACTATGTTATTAAATAAAACCACCTCTACCACTGTTTGGCAGCCGCATAGCTGAGTTTGCATCATGATTTGTGATGAGCTGTAAACCTTTCTGAAACCTTCACTCAAAACAAAGTGTGCCACGACTGTTGTTTGGATTTCAGGAGGGGCTCGCTGGTGTCTGTTTTGTCTCTGACTTGTCTGTTTTTGTGCCTCTAAGGGCTGTTACTGAACATGTTGGATGTCACAAACAGCATTTCTGTAGCTGCAAAGGACAGAAATATAAAGACTCTTATTTCTTCATACATTCAGTTCTCAAAGTCAGCGCTTCAGCTCAGACAACTTCTATATTGGATTGTTGCATGCGTTCAAGGATTAGTAAGAGTCATTGATTTGGTTTTAACAAGTTTCCCGTATGGGTTATTGATCTGGGATTGGACAATCTGTGATTTGAGCAGTTGATCTGGTTTGTGTCTGGAGCAAAATGCTAGCTGAGCTCCAGAAATGAAACGAGCAGCCAGAGGAGCTGCTGTTTGGCGCATCAGTTGAAATCTGCACCTTTTCTCTGAGACTCTTGTTAAAAACAGCTTTGCTCCAAACTTTTGGCATTTTTTTTGCATTAAAAGAAAAACCTTGTATGAGATCATGTTGATTATGTGCAAGTAAACAGTTTTGCAAAGAACAAATTAACCAATGACATCAGCCAAACAAATGGGTGTGGTAAAAGAAACAAAAGGCTAAATTATGATGTGTGCAGCAGAAGGAAGCAGGGTTTGCTTTGGCAAGAGCATCAGCAAATAAATGTATGATGGGGCTCTGTTCTGAATACATATAAACACCCAGTCACCTGCTGAGTAAATTAAAAAGGCAAAAGAGGCACATGTTTAAGCTTTTATTCCTCAGAGACATTTTATCCTTTTGATTTTACATCAGAATTTCTCCTATCCATGGTTCTTGTGTTTGACATTGCAGTTAGATTTCTAGATTTACAAATTCCTTAGTGAGAAAACTGACATCAGTCATTAAAAAAGCAAACAGATGCTGCTTTTAGCCTGCACTGGCTTAACTCTAACACGGATTCAGATATTTTAAACAAAATAAAATCAACCAGAATGTTTAATACTCTCTGACTCGCTTTCTGTGTTGCAGGTGGTAAAGATGATGATCATCGTGGTGGTGACCTTTGCCCTCTGCTGGCTGCCGTACCACGTCTACTTCATTGCGACGGGGCTCAACAAGCGTCTGTCCAAGTGGAAGTACATCCAGCAGGTGTACCTGTCGGTGCTGTGGCTGTCGATGAGCTCCACCATGTACAACCCCATCATCTACTGCTGCCTCAACAGCCGGTGGGTTCAAACATAAAGCTTTCCAACCAGCGGGGGGAGTTTTGAGAAGTATGCCACCAGGGTTTTTGTTATGTGTGCTTTGGATTGTGAGTTGGAATCTTGCTTCCCACAGATGTAAATGGATCCAGTCAGACTGGTGTGTGGAGTGGGTAATAAGCCAAGACTCTTTCTGAGTAGATTGGGTTGCCAGCTGCTGTCTGGAAGTCTGTTTTCTGGGAGGGTGGCAGCTTAGCATAAACACAGCATTTTATCCAGTTGAGAGCTTTTAGTCACTCATAATTCTCATGATGCTAACGGTTGTATCTCAACAATTCTCATGAATTAGATAGCATTTTAAAAAAGAGGAAATGCTAACACAATGCATTAGATATGTGTTACTTAGATAAGTTTTAATTTTAGTGAATTATTCTGTACATGCTGTACTCATTCTTCCCTGCAAAGAAGAAAAAGAAGAAGAAAAGATCATTTCTATAGCGCCTCTCAAGATAAAATCCACGAGGCGCTTCACAAAAACAAAAAAATGTAAAAATATAAAAAATAATTTAGAAAATGATTAAAAATATGTTTAAAATGAACAAAAAATAGACAATTGTGATTAAAAATGTAAAGAAAGAGAGAGAGTGAATAGGAAAGAGGGAAATCAGTGGGTCCCGAGGAAGGTGGAATAGGTGGGGAGAGCAGAATAAAGAGAGAGTGGTGAAGAAGGTCATACAAAAGCCAGCTTGAACAAGTGAGTCTTCAGCTGCTTTTTAAAGGAGACCACTGAGTCCACTGATCTCAGGCTCAGGGGGAGAGAGTTCCAGAGTCTGGGGGCCACAGCAGCAAATGATCTGTCACCTTTGACCTTTAGCCTGGTGCTCTCAGGGCTGGATTATCACTGCAGGAGAAGATCGCCAATGTAAGATGGTGCTTGTTGATGTGAGGCCCTATAGACCAGAACCAGGATCTTGAAATGAACCCTGAAGTTGGCTGGCAGCCAATGAAGCTGGAGGAGAAGCGGGGTGATGTAGGTGTGTTTGGAGGACTTGGTCAGAAGCCGAGCACAGGCATTCTGAGCCACCGAAAGGTCGACCTAAGTGCTGATGTGATTTTAACACAGCTGAACTCCACCTGACATTTAGGTGTGTCACTAAATGTGCACGTTTCTGCAACATCTGGACGTCATCTCCTGCCAGTTTGAAGTGATGGTTCAAAAGCGGGTTTCTGTGGAAAGGTTCTAAGAGGTTCTGAACATGTTACCTAAATACCAGACAGCTCTTTAAAAGACCTCAGTGTAAAGAAGTTGATGAGTCAATGGCTGATCTGATGTCTTGAACCAACTTCAGTCTATTTTACTGTAATTCTTCTGGACATTAATTTGTAAACCTTAACAGTGAAATGAACTTTTCATTACACTTCTGCTGCAGCCTGGGTGAAATCTAGCAGGAATATTTTAAAGACTCTGCCAGAATACGTTTGCTTTGAGAAACTGACAGCTGCAGCTTAGAAAATAGAAATTTGATTGAACTGCTGTTATTGTTGTTTTTTGTTAGATGGTTGTTTTAAAATTTGTATTGGACCCACTAAGACTAGCTTGTTTGTCCATCTGGTCAGAATTAATTTTCTTTTTTCTAAACTGAGCTCATTCAGGAGCTATCTACAACTGGTCAAAATGATGATTGTGTCAGGTTCAGGGTACCTGGACCCAAATATTCATCCAACACAGAGAATGGAGCCAATAATACAAGCTTGTTTAATGCAGGAAAAATAGAATACTTGGCTTCACAGCGTTGGAATGACCTGATTACACAAACTTGACTCACTTTAGTTTAGTTAATTAAAGGAGCCATACACTCGTTAGTTCAGCTGTGGTCTTTAGTTGGAATGAACGCCTTATGAGTTGTTTTCTGTGGGATAAAAATCTCTGGCGCTCCTGTGTCAGGAAGTAGATTTTAGTCAGAGGAGTTGGGGGTGGAAAACGTGAGGAGCTGAGATGAAAAATGGAAATGAAAGTAAACACGGGCAGTAAGTTTTGCTTTTGTTAACAGAACCAGCTGAGATGATAAACTGGAGTGATGAAGAGATCCAGGAGATTCTCTCTGTTAGAGCTGGAGACCATTCACAGGGACAGCGGAGGACAGACGCCTCTAGCAGCGGCTTGTCCAAAAAACTTAATGAGTGCAGCTTCAATTGCAATAAAAACCAAGTTAAGTCTAAGATAAATGGAAGAAATGCAGAGACCCGCGCCCGTAACCCCTTTATACCGGCATTGCGTAATCTTTTATGAGAAAGAACACGATTGCGCCACATTAGCACCACATTAGCATCACCACTTATACTTGTCTGACCACTTATAAACGACCGAAAGCTCCCTGATGACTCCTCAGCATTGCGGCAAATTGGTGTCATTGTTTATTAAAATAGGCTTCAGATCTGTGTAGCTTTTTCTGGCCTAGCGTTCCCCCCACTTTACTTTTGGCGGCTAATGCAGGAAATATGGGTAGAAGACCATTTTCACTTTCAGCATGCATATGAAATTTAACAAGACCGAATGTGTTTCAAAAAGAACAAATGTCCACGTTTCAGTGAACCTCATCTTGCTACAGCGAAAGCAATTGCTATTCTTTCTGGGGTCTCAGAAATTTTCAGTTATTTTTCCCACACAGGACAACAACTGAAAACAAACAGCTCTACAGTAAACTTGTGAGTTGACCGTAATGAACATTATAAGGTTCACAATCGATCATCATTGCATATTTAAATGACCAATTCCACCACTAGGGGTTAATAATGACAACTTGACTTTGTACATGTGTCTTTTTCCACGACTGTTAACTCTTCCTCCTCTCACCTGCTGTGGCTCCAGGTTTCGGGCTGGTTTCAAAAGGGCTTTTCGCTGGTGCCCATTCATCAAGGTGTCCACCTATGATGAGCTGGAGTTACGGTCTACACGGCTGCACCCAACACGTCAGAGCAGCATGTATACGCTGACACGAATGGATACCACAATGGTTGTGGTGTACGACCCCGTGGAGGGGAACGGCGGTGCTGGAGCAAGGAAGCACTCTCTGCCTACGAGGAAGAGGAGTTACATCTCCTCTCGCCACACAGAAATCACGGGCTCCAATGACAACGGAGCAAAGGTGCAAAACGGAGTTGCACCAAAAGCTGAACTTGAGGAATTCTCTTGAAGATTAAATTTCCCCTAAATGTTTTACTGTAAATGATTCTTAAGACATGCATCATACTTTCTAAATACTAGCCATAGACATGGTGACTGTAGATATACAATTAATTTCTTGTGCATGATGTACAAACCAAAAATCTGGCCACAAAGTTGATCTAAAAGGACCTAGTTCGGATTATTCCGGTATGACAGAGTTTACAACTGTGGAAACTGTGGGCTGACTGTGATCCAGAGAATGGAGTGTGCATTTATCTGCCCTGTGGCCATGAATCGGAGTCTTCAATGGAATCGCTGCTGATTGAACTCTGTCTGGCCTCATGTGTGGACTGGACTTTGACTTTCAGTTATGTAACTATTGTACAAAATATGTCCCACTGGCTGGAAAAAAACCAGAGGAGATGTCCAGTGTTCATTTAATGCTCATCCAAGGCTGAAGCATATTCTCACTCAACACCAACTAACCGGTTTTACTTTTTCAAAAACAAAATGTTTCTTTAGTATATATACTTTTATTAGGTTAACTGTCCAGAAGTATGACAGCATTGGGTTACCGTTGCTGTTTTTAGGCCAGTTTTTCTGTCGTAATTTAGTTTGATTCACTTCATTTGTGCAAATTTCATACTGGTTAGGTCAATGACTTTTTTCACGTGAGCAAACACACGTGCACATTTTTGTTCATAGGAAAGCATTTCTATATATATTCATATAATGTATAAAGTTAAGGGTTTCTATAAATGCATCTTATTGAGAGATTAGATGTTTTTTATTTTATCAGTCACATTAAGAAAACAAAAATGGCAAGTCATCCCATCTCATGTCTTATGGTTCCTTAAATAGATGTAAATTAACCCTTTACAATGTAAATATTATTGTTTGGCCACGACCGATGGACAGAGCTCAGTTAATGGGCCAAATCTATGGTTTCTTTTTAAACGGTCCTCACATGCAATTGGACAACATTAGGACCTATCAGAGCAACGAATAACGTAACATATTCATCGCCACAGCAATCAGCCCGCCATATACTGTCGAAGAAGAAGCAAATGCAATATTTTTCTAAATAAATGACTTAAGTACCTCTATCTGCTCATGTCTCAAAGAAAAGCCCAAATCTGAACTGTTCAAAGTTTATGCCAAAGCCGTTTCAAAGAGCGCAGCTTCTGAACCGGCACCATCTTTGAAGTTTTTCCCTGATCTGGTGTTAAGCCTGTCCAACAAATGTAGAGCGCTGCGATCATCGACATAAATATACGATTAGCAAGACACAAAGCTGCCCAGGCCAACTGAGCTGCAGAGCAAAATCTTTTGCTACTTCTACGGCAGGTCTAGCGCTCTTGGCTAACAATATCAACAAAGATGTCAAGGTGAGGTCATGCTGAATTCATTAAAGCAGAGATCACTGCATAAACACACTCTACCAGATAGGGTTGGGGTTCATACCCAAACTAATGAGTTGTTCCTGCCGACCAAGAATCTTTAAATCTGGGAACACGTGACTCCCCCACCCCCCCACCCCACCCGAACTCTAACAACAAAACTCGTTTAAAAAGCTGTAAAAAGAACAAAAGAAAAAAATGAAACAAATGATGAATTGTGCATAAATTATGATCGTTGTAATTGTTGGTTAATTTCTGTAAGTGATGAAATTCCAGTACATCTTCGCTTTAACTGTTATCTAAAACAAAAACAGTACATAGCTATTTTATAAACTAACAAAAATAGCAATTAAGAGAAAAAAATGTATTTTAGTTTTATAACGCTTTTGAATAACAGATCTTCTTGCTAAAATTTCTATTTGTCCCCAGTCACTCATCTAATGAACAATTAACCCTCCCGCTGTCCTAATGGGTGTGACCCCGTGAGGAAAGTTGACCATTGAGCAGGGTTGATGGTTTATCCCTTGGGTCCACATGGCAGGGGTGAGGAGTGAGCACCACCTCACCCCTGCCACGTGGACCTCAAGGGATAAACCATCAATCCTGCTCAATGGTCAACTTTCCTCACGGGGTCACTCATAAAGACAGTGGGAGGGTTAAAGAGCTGACTACAGAATAGGTGTGAATGCTCGGAGACTTAATGAAAGTATAAACACAAGAATGTGAAGAAAAACCTGCATTTACATTCATCCATCTCTAAGTTGTTATCTAGCTGTGATGAAAGGTGGTGAATAGTTTGTAAAAGTCCATTTTTACTCTGTACAGGTGTTTTTGAATGTACAGTACGACGTGTGCCTCTCTGTGTCAAGTAGTGACTTAAATAATACGTCATGTTTTCAAGAATGGTTCGTTTTTTCAGCTTGAGGCTCGTCTGTTTTTCATTTAAAATATTTTATTGTCATCACAATAAAATATAGTTAATATACATTTTTATTTAGCAGAATTGTAACAAACCCACAGCAGCAAAAGAAACTAAAACTCCGGTTGAAAACACCGTTAAAGCAGTTTGTAGAAGTTGTGAGATTATTTTTGAAGACAGATTACAGTTTTAACAATCACTGCAGATGGAAAACTCTTGGACCTCATGATGCTGACACTCACTAATGTTTTGTTTCAGTATTCTACATCATATTTCTTGTTGTAATTTTATGTACAACATAGTAGTAGGCGACACAGAAGAAAAATAATGTTGAGTTTAAAATGAAAGTATTTAAAAAAAAGTTAAGGCATAATTTCCGCAATAAAAGTCAGAATATACAGAAATAAATCAGATGTTGGCTATTTTAAGAGTGGCCCACAGAAGCAAATCACATACTTTTTCAGGTTTTTTGTCATCGTAGCTAAGTGATATTTGCATGTTTTATTGAGAAATCTCTTTAATCTTTAATTTAAAAAAAGAAAATACATATTTTGGGAGCTCAAAGAAGTTTCATCCTTCACAAGCCGGCAAAGGAGAATTATTATTATTATTATTATTATTATTATTATTATTATTATTATTATTATTATTATTATTATTATTATTATTATATTGTTTGTATATTTGTATGCTTTCACTGAAGTGCCAGAATCAATCCATGCTTCTAAGGCAGTTTCAGGGTTAGTTTATGGAAAGCGTCCTTCTGATGATGTGGGCACTTTCGAGAAGAACAATCTTCTGGATTTCTTGGACTGTGGGGTTTTATTATTATTATTATTATTATTATTATTATTATTATTATTATTGTTATTACTTTTACTACTACTACTATTATTATTATTATTATTATTATTAATTCTCCTGTGAAACTCATCCTGCAGTCTATAACCTATATTCACATTTTGAGTGCAGATTGCAATGTAAGTGCCATGTTCTTTGCCCTCGTGGTCTCCAGCCCCCTCCTTGTTCCCCTCATGTGTCCTCTAATCTTCTGTGCCCCCCTTTTGGTCCCCAGCTTCTTCAGGTTTACCTTTAGTCACTTCACTTATCATTAGTTTATTTATCTTTAGTCTATTTTCCAGGGGCGGATTTAGGACTGAAGAAGGTCCGGGGCTTAACACACACACACACACGCACGCGCGCACACACACGTGACACGCACTAGTCAACATCATATACATTTGTCTTGTACCAAATAATTTTTAATCTGAAGCTACATATTAAGCATTTTCAGGGCAGAGTATTGTTCCTGTTAGTGTTTAGTGTGAGATGATAGTAAATGTTCCCTTTCTTTCTCCATCAACTTTACCTGATAAGCTAACTTTAGGCAAACCAACAGCACAAATAAGACTCACAAACCTGAGTCAACACCAGTATCATCAAAGCTGGGGTTCTGTCGTCGTACTTTTTGTCTAAAAAAAACGTCCTTATGTCCATCTTCACTTGTGAGTTTCAGGCAGAGACTGTAGAAGAAGTCCTCTGCTGAAGGGCTTCTTCTTCAGTGGTGGAGGCTCAGGCAGGCTGTATACAAACTACTTCCAGCTGCTCCCTCTCTGTTGGACTTTGGTACTGCATGTTACTTCCGCGATTTAGATCCGGGGCTTTTCATAAAACATCTGGGGCTTCAGCCCAAGTAGCCGGGCCTAACGCCGCCCCTGGTTTGTTCTAGAGTGGTTTTTTTTTTTTTTTTTTTTTTTTTTTTTTA
>SSNQ01034307.1:323918-337423 GCA_006942095.1 Nothobranchius kuhntae | reverse complement strand
AACGGAGTTGCACCAAAAGCTGAACTTGAGGAATTCTCTTGAAGATTAAATTTCCCCTAAATGTTTTACTGTAAATGATTCTTAAGACATGCATCATACTTTCTAAATACTAGCCATAGACATGGTGACTGTAGATATACAATGAATTTCTTGTGCATGATGTACAAACCAAAAATCTGGCCACAAAGTTGATCTAAAAGGACCTAGTTCGGATTATTCCGGTATGACAGAGTTTACAACTGTGGAAACTGTGAGCTGACTGTGATCCAGAGAATGGAGTGTGCATTTATCTGCCCTGTGGCCATGAATCTGAGTCTTCAATGGAATCGCTGCTGATTGAACTCTGTCTGGCCTCGTGTGTGGACTGGACTTTGACTTTCAGTTATGTAACTATTGTACAAAATATGTCCCACTGGCTGGAAAAAAACCAGAGGAGATGTCCAGTGTTCATTTACTGCTCATCCAAGGCTGAAGCATATTCTCACTCTCCACCAACTAACCGGTTTTACTTTTTCAAAAACAAAATGTTTCTTTAGTATATATACTTTTATTAGGTTAACTGTCCAGAAGTATGACAGCATTGGGTTACCGTTGCTGTTTTTAGGCCAGTTTTTCTGTCGTAATTTAGTTTGATTCACTTCATTTGTGCAAATTTCATACTGGTTTGGTCAATAACTTTTTTTCACGTGCGCAAACATATACGCACATTTTTGTTCATAGGAAAGCATTTCTATATATATTCATATAATGTATAAAGTTAAGGGTTTCTATAAATGCATCTTATTGAGAGATTAGATGTTTTTTTATTTTATCAGTCACATTAAGAAAACAAAAATGGCAAGTCATCCCATCTCATGTCTTATGGTTCTTTAAATAGATGTAAATTAACCCTTTACAATGTAAATATTATTGTTTGGCCACGACCGATAGACAGAGCTCAGTTAATGGGCCAAATCTATGGGTTCTTTACGGTCCTCACATGCAATTGGACAACATTAGGACCTATCAGAGCAACGAATAACGTAACATATTTATCGCCACAGCAATCAGCCCGCCATATACTGTCGAAGAAGAAGCAAATGCAATATTTTTCTAAATAAATGACTTAAGTACCTCTATCTGCTCATGTCTCAAAGAAAAGCCCAAATCTGAAGTTTATGCCAAAGCCGTTTCAAAGAGCGCAGCTTCTGAACCGGCACCATCTTTGAAGTTTTTCCCTGTCGCAGATCTGGTGTTAAGCCTGTCCAACAAATGTAGAGCGCTGCGATCATCGACATAAATATACGATTAGCAAGACACAAAGCTGCCCGGGCCAACTGAGCTGCAGAGCAAAATCTTTTGCTACTTCTACGGCAGGTCTAGCGCTCTTGGCTAACAATATCAACAAAGATGTCCAAGTGAGGTCATGCTGAATTCATTAAAGTAGAGATCACTGCATAAACACAGTCTACCAGATAGGGTTGGGGTTCATACCCAAACTAATGAGTTGTTCCTGCCGACCAAGAATCTTTAAATCTGGGAACACGTGACTCCCCCCCCACCCGAACTCTAACAACAAAACTCGTTTAAAAAGCTGTAAAAAGAACAAAAGAAAAACATGAAACAAATGATGAATTGTGCATAAATTATAAACGTTGTAACTGTTGGTTAATTTCTGTAAGTGATAAAATTCCAGTACAACTTTGCTTTAACTGTTATCTAAAACAAAAACAGTACATAGCTATTTTATAAACTAACAAAAATAGCAATTAAGAGAAAAAAATGTATTTTAGTTTTATAACGCTTTTGAATAACAGATTTTCTTGCTAAAATTTCTATTTGTCCCCAGTCACTCATCTAATGAACAATTAACCCTCCCACTGTCCTAATGGGTGTGACCCCGTGAGGAAAGTTGACCATTGAGCAGGGTTGATGGTTTGACCCTTGGGTCCATGTGGCAGGGGTGAGGAGAGAGCACCACCTCACCCCTGCCACGTGGACCTCAAGGGATAAACCATCAATCCTGCTCAATGGTCAACTTTCCTCACGGGGTCACCCATAAAAACAGTGGGAGCGTTAAAGAGCTGACTACAGAATAGGTGTGAATGCTCGGAGACTTAATGAAAGTATAAACACAAGAATGTGAAGAAAAACCTGCATTTACGTTTATCCATCTCTAAGTTGTTATCTAGCTGTGATGAAAGGTGGTGAATAGTTTGTAAAAGTCCATTTTTACTCTGTACAGGTGTTTTTGAATGTACAGTACGACGTGTGCCTCTCTGTGTCAAATAGTGACTTAAATAATACATCATGTTTTCAAGAATGGTTCGTTTTTTCAGCTTGAGGCTCGTCTGTTTTTCATTTAAAATATTTTATTGTCATCACAATAAAATATAGTTAATATACATTTGTATTTAGCAGAATTGTAACAAACCCACAGCAGCAAAAGAAACTAAAACTCAGGTTGAAAACACCGTTAAAGCAGTTTGTAGAAGTTGTGAGATTATTTTTGAAGACAGATTACAGTTTTAACAATCTCTGCAGATGGAAAACTCTTGGACCTCATGATGTTGACACTCACTAATGTTTTGTTTCAGTATTCTACATCATATTTCTTGTTGTAATTTTATGTACAACATAGTAGTAGGCGGCACAGAAGAAAAATAATGTTGAGTTTAAAATGAAAGTGTTTAAAAAAAAAAGTTAAGGCATAATTTCCGGAATAAAAATCAGAATATACAGAAATAAATCAGATGTTGGCTATTTTAAGAGTGGCCCGCAGAAGCAAATCACATACTTTTTCAGGTTTTTTTGTCATCGTAGCTAAGTGATATTTGCGTGTTTTATTGAGAAATCTCTTTAATCTTTAATTTTAAAAAAAAAAACATATTTTGGGAGCTCAAAGAAGTTTCATCCTTCACAAGCCGGCAAAAGAGAATTATTATTATAATAATAATAATAATTATTATTATTATTATATTTTTTGTATATTTGTATGCTTTCACTGAAGTGCCAGAATCAATCCATGCTTCTAAGGCAGTTTCAGGGTTAGTTCATGGAAAGCGTCCTTCTGATGATGTGGGCACTTTCGAGAAGAACAATCTTCTGGATTTCTTGGACTGTGGGGTTTTATTATTATTATTATTACTTTTACTACTACTACTATTATTATTATTATTATTATTATTATTATTATTATTATTATTATTAATTCTCCAGTGAAACTCATCCTGCAGTCTATAACCTATATTCACATTTTGAGTCCAGATTGCAACGTAAGTGTCATGTTCTGTGTCCTCGTGGACTCCAGCCCCCTCCTTGTTCCCCTCATGTGTCCTCTAATCTTCTGTGCCCCCCTTTTGGTCCCCAGCTTCTTCAGGTTTACCTTTAGTCACTTCACTTATCATTAGTTTATTTATCTTTAGTCTATTTTCCAGGGGCGGATTTAGGACTGAAGAAGGTCCGGGGCTTAACACACACACACACGCACGCGCGCACACGCACACACACGTGACACGCACTAGTCAACATCATATATGTCTTGTATCACATAATTTTTAATCTGAAGCTACATATTAAGCGTATTCAAGGCAGAGTATTGTTCCTGTTAGTGTTTAGTGTGAGATGATAGTAAATATTCCCTTTCTTTCACCAACAACATTACCTGATAGTAAGCTAACTTTAGGCAAACCAGCAGCACAACAAATATTTTAAAATAAGACTCACAAACCTGAGTCAGCACCAGTCTCATCAAAGCTGGGGTTCTGTCGTTGTACTTTTTGTCTAAAAAACGTCCTTATGTCCATCTTCACTCATGCGTTTCAGGTAGAGAGTTGGCTGCTGAAGGGCTTCTTCAGTGGTGGAGGTTTAGGCAGGCTGTATACAAACTACTTCCAGCTGCTCCCTCTCTGTTGGACTTTGGTACTGCATGTTACTTCCGCGATTTAGATCCGGGGCTTTTCATAAAACATCTGGGGCTTCAGCCCAAGTAGCTGGGCCTAATGCCGCCCCTGCTTTGTTCTAGAGTGTTTAAAGTTCAGGTTATTTTAGTAGCTTTGTTTTAGGATTTAGATATGGTTTTCTCCACTGCTTATTTTGGCTTCTTCCCTCGGTTCATTAGTTTAACCTGTGCCCAATTCCCCACACACCTGCTCCTCGTCTCCTATCACCCAGCCTTGTGTACATAACCCTGTCTATGTCTCTCAGTGTTTGCCGGTCCATTGTAGTTGTCAGTGTTGTTCTGTTCCTCCTCGTGAAACTCTAGGTTTCGCTCATCAAAGAGCCTTTTGTTTTTGTCAGATCGGGTTACTGACTTTAGGCTTGGCTTCCTGCCCTTTTTTGGATTTTAGAATTTTGGACTCTCTTCCTAAATAAAGGTTTTTACTTTGATTTCGCTCCTGCCTTGTGTCGTTCTGGGTTTCTGCATCTTGGGTCCTAACCTCCTCCTGGCTCAACGTGACAGTAAGGTTGTCTAAAAACTTTTGACATTAATCTCGACACTTCCTCCTCATTATTTTTCTCTGGCTCAGTGTAACGTTGTATATATGGTGCTGTTTACTCCACTCCAGACATTTTGAAACCAGATAGTTTGTGCTGAGTTCCCACACCTGCTATCCTGAGTTTCAGGTGAACAAAAGTGATGGAAAGGAAAAATAACTTTGGAAAATTGAAACAAATCAAAACTGAGTTTTTGGGGGTAAAACAAAAGTGACTGAATGCTCACNGCTGTGAAGCAAGCAGAATTGATGTCTGAATGCTGGTAACAAGCCTTACAGTTTTACTCTCAGGTGGAGCATCAGAGCATCTGCTTTTAATGTCTCAGGTGGAGCATCAAAGAGTCTGCTTTTAATGTCGCACCTGATATTTAAAACTTTATTGTTATTGTTTTTGAATGCTTTGTAATTTCGACCAGACACGGAGACAGAGGTGAAAGAGAAAGGAAAAGAGAAAAGGTGGGGAGAGAGGGGGTTAGGTGGGGGGGGGGGGATTCAACAAAAATAAACAATAATGAACAAGAGTCTGCTTCTAGACCTGCAAGATGAGACGAGAAAAAAAGCAAAACATAACAAAAAAATGGGACACAACACCAATATAACAAAATCAAGCTATCACTGCGTCAACTTGATGAAGAAATATATAATCAATCATTGTTTAACTAAACAGTCACACGATAATATACCACAGTGCATTGAGTGCCCACCATAGTCTTAAGACCTGTGTTGAGCGTGCCCAAGCCCATACTTATGAGAGCACCCTGTGAGCACCTGTGTGTGTACACGCGCTTGTTTATGTAAGGTTTATCTATAGGAGCGTCCAATAGAGAGTGTTCTAGAGTGTTTAAAGTTCAGGTTATTTTAGTAGCTTTGTTTTAGGGTTTAGATATGGTTTTCTCCACTGCTTATTTCTGCTTCTTCCCTCGGTTCATTAGTTTAACCTGTGCCCAATTCCCCACACACCTGCTCCTCGTCTCCTATCACCCAGCCTTGTGTACATAACCCTGTCTGTGTCTCATAAGCCCTTTTCAGACAGACATTCTGGAAAATTTGTGGACAATTCAATCCGGTTTTTAACCGGAACTATGTTTTCAGACACACCACTTTTGTACCGGAACTTGTCCTTTTGGCTGCGTTCACACAGCAGGGAAAAGTTCCAGATGTCTGACGTCGGCGGGGTGGTGGTGGGGGGGAGAGAGAATCGGACTCATGTTAAGAAAAAGAAGAAAATATCATTTCTATAGCGCCTCTGAAGATAAAAAACACGAGGCGCTTAAGCATAATTCTGCGCACACGAAGACGCATAAGAGACCTGGATGATGAAGCTCAATGGTTAAAGGAATCACTGAAGCGGTGTGAAGCGCTCCGTCGCGCGTCTAGGCGGTACCGTAGGAGGCGAGCTGCCGTGGTTTGCCGCATTCTACAGGAGCGGGCTATCTAGGTGCGCACAGCGTCCCCCAGTCCCCTCCTCCTCCCCCTCCCTCTTGTCCGGAACTTTACCTCACCAGTCTGAAGCCGCCACCCTGTCCGTAACAAGTCCGGACCTGTTACTAGGGGCTTCGTCCGGATAAATTCCGGAACACGTTATCCGGATGTTTGTATTCAGACAGAAAGGTCTTACGGACAGAGTCCGGAACATTTCCGTTTTTCATGGCCTGTCTGAAGGGAGCTTCAGTGTTTGCCGGCCCATTGTCGTTGTCAGTGTTGTTCTGTTCCTCCTCGTGAAACTCTAGGTTTCGCTCATCAAAGAGCCTTTTGTTTTTGTCAGTCGGGTTACTGACTTTAGGCTTGGCTTCCTGCCCTTTTTTGGATTTTAGAATTTTGGACTCTCTTCCTAAATAAAGGTTTTTACTTTGATTTCGCTCCTGCCTTGTGTCGTTCTGGGTTTCTGCATCTTGGGTCCTAACCTCCTCCTGGCTCAACGTGCCAGTAAGGTTGTCTAAAAACTTTTGACATTAATCTCGACACTTCCTCCTCATTATTTTTCTCTGGCTCAGTGTAACGTTGTATATATGGTGCTGTTTACTCCACTCCAGACATTTTGAAACCAGATAGTTTGTGCTGAGTTCCCACACCTGCTATCCTGAGTTTCAGGTGAACAAAAGTGATGGAAAAGAAAAATAACTTTGGAAAATTGAAACAAATCAAAACTGAGTTTTTGGGGGTAAAACAAAAGTGACTGAATGCTCACGGATGCATAATACACTAGAAACCATGACATCATCATCACCCTGTCTATGAATTCAAATGTGCTCAACGTGGATGTTCTTGCCATCTTTTAGTGATGTATGACTATTTTAGCATTTTTATTAAAATTGTTTGGACTGAGATGTTTTTGTAAATAAACAAAAGCAAAAAAATCCAGTTAACAAAAATATCTGGAGTAATGTGAACAGAGCATACAAGGCTTCATATAGCTCTGCATCAGTATTAGTGTATAAGCTTTAAGCAGCTTTGCAATGGTCTTTTTATGGTGACATGTTTACAAGTGTGTGTGTGTGTGTGATAAAATGTAGCTGTGACTTATTGCAAAATGAGCATGGTGTTTTGTTTTGGTGTCAATTGTGAAGAAAAAACTGCGAAGAACGCCGCAACGTTGAATTATCTGTTTATTTGTACTGTTCTAGTTTAGACCAGCTCTAAATGCTTCATGGAACAAATTGCAGTCGTGCTTGCTGCTTCTACGATTCCCACATTTCTTGGTCACATGAGAGATGTTTCTGGTTAATAAAAAGAGAAAGCAATATGAGACTTGTTTCTGGGGTGTATTCTGGGTCTACTACGACTTTCTTTTGTTATCTAGGAAACTGAAACAGTGAAATGACTCCTCTTTACTGACAGTCATGGTATTAGAAATAAAATAAATAAGGTGCCAATTTACATTGATGCTGCTGTTATAAATGGCTTTTACATCATTTATAAATAAGTTATTGTGTCAGTTTGAAAAAAATCACTAAAAACATTTTTATTAACTTATTATTGTAGCTTTCCGGAGTTTTCTACTTTCAGAAATTATGAATGGCTTTTCAGAAATCTGTAAAAGGGATTATCTTATCATGCACTGTGATGGAATGGAAGCAACACGTCTATTATTTTATTTTTATTTATTTTTTGCTAAGCACGTCCCCTGCCCCGCAGAGCTCCGTGCAATAGAAAACTGAGAACTAACCAATAATGTTAGATGCTTCCAACTTAAGGAATACCTCGGCTGATGCAGAGTTGATGAACTTTTCGCAGACAAGAAAGTCTTTAAAATTTAAATATATGAAAACACAGCATGACATGAGACGAATACTTGAAAAACAACGTGTTTTAGCTGTATTTGTCGGCTACAGAAGCTTGTTTATAAACAGAAACGTGAAGTTGCCATTTAAAAAAAACTGAGCGACAGACTTTTTGTGTGATATGCTTGTCAGCCACTAGATGGTGCCATCGGATAAGAGAAATATTCCGGAAAAAGACTTTAATGTCAAGAATTGACAAGAGTCAGCCAAATCCATTCTAAAAATGTTTACAAATGAATGCTCATTCATGATTTATAAAGTGTTACAAGTTCACTAAGAAACTTTAACTTCCAGAGTTTAGCATGAAGGCTGAACGTGAAAATAGTCTTCTACCCTTACTTCCTGCATTAGCAGATTAGAAAAGCCTGACAGATCTATGTCACATTGAAAATTAGCATTCATGGACTCAACCATCTTGGCTTCTGACGGGGAAGGCTGTTGTTGCTTTAGTGTCCAGGAGTGAGCAGAGCACACCTCGGCTAGTAGAAGCTAACTGTTAGCATTAGTAACTCCACAACACGGCAGAATTCGTTCAGTCTTGTGTTAATTGTGGAAATAAAACTTTAACCTTGCAGAGCAAATGGAGTCAGTGGTAGTCGAGCTGCTGTCAGCCAATCAGAGGTAAGATGTCCAAAAATCAGAAAATAGGACTCCAAATCCAGTCATTTCTGTTCCCCTCTCCTCTGGTTCATGTCTAGTTCCTGAAACAGGAGTGTCAGTTTTTCTCCCCACAGAGATCAATTTAAAAGACACTCATTAATTCATTTATACTAGAGACCACTGTTAAAGTGTTGAAAAAATGAATGAACTGGGTCTTTAATAAATGAGATGTATATATATATATATATATATATATATATATATATATATATATATATATATATATATATATATATATATATATATATATATATATATATATATATATATATATATATATATATATATATATGAGAGAGAATAGAATAGAATTTATTGATCCCACAGTGGAGAAATTCACTTGCTACAGCAGCACATACACTTGGAGAAAAGGAAGATGAAAAATAATGAGATCACAGGTAAACACACAAAGGCAGTAAGCTACTATTGTAACCTTCAACTACTGAAAGCAACAAATATAAAGGAAATTGTGTTTCCAGAACTATGCAGCATAATGGACACAGACACACTAATGTGCAACTACTGTTGCACAAGTATTGAACACATACTGAATATTGCACTGATGTTATTGTTTAGCACGATAATGTCAATACCAGTTAAACTGAGGACTTATAAAATCTTGCTGCAGAGGGAATGAATGACCCATGGGAATGTTCTGTTTTACATCTGGGATGTCTCAGTCTGCCTCTGAAGGAGCTGTCCATGGTCTCCACAGTGAAATGTGGTGGATGGGAGGTTTTTTTTTTTTTAAGTGGGCAGCCCAGAACCGAGCTGGCTTAGTTAACTAGCTTGTTCAGTCTCTTCCTGTCTCGGTCAGAGCTGCCTGCACCCCAACAGACCACCGCAGAGTGAATAACAGAGCCAATGAAAGAGTGATAAAAGGATTTTAGCAGCTTCTTCCTGTAGCTGTCTTTAGCCCGTCTGATCTTAAATTTAAGCTCCTTATGGACTCGTCTCTGCTTCTCTTTTGTCTCCAGCCATAGAAGCTTTTCTTCTCTATAAATTATTGTGTGCAACAGTCCAAACCTGATGAAATCAAGGTACAAAAAATATGAGCATCTAACATTTTCCCTACAGAGCTCCGGACGCCACGTGACTCTCAGAGAGTAGACGCCATGTTGGCAGGCAACAAAGGTAAACAAAATGAACGGGATCGGCTTGGATTTTACTCCGTCGGAGTTTACTTCACAATTTAAAACTGAAGAAATTGCTTTATATAGTCAGAAATTAAATAGATTAAACATCTCCAACCCATACCATGCCCTGGGATACTTTTAAAAATCGCCAGAAGCTGTTGGAGCGGACCTGGCCAGGGAACGCCTTGGGATTTCCCCGGAGGAGCTGGCCCAAGTGGCTGGGGAGAGGGAAGTCTGGGCCTTTCAACTAGGCTACTGCCCCTGCGACCCGACTCCGGATAAGCGGATGAAAATGGATGATGGATGGACAAATAACAGATTTACATGTAAGTAGTTTAAATAGAGCACTGTGCTGTTTGAATGTATAAACTGAACACCAAGAGAAATCACTAGTTTGATTTTTTTCCGTGAATAAAATAAATATGTCAGGCAGGAGCGTCTCAGGATCTGTCTGAGATCTGTCTCGGTGAGATAATAGCAATCCAAAGTGCTTTTTATGTGTGATCTGACAATTGATCAACCATTGGTTAAAAATGAAATACAGCTTAGCCGGTTAATTGCTGTGATCACAAAACACCATAGACTGTACATACTGGACAATTCGATTCCATAGCCTTCAATAACACGTTATCTGTCCATAATGGGAGGTGTCCACCACCGCCATTTTGACCGTGTCACAGGTTCCGTCCAGCCCAGACAATTCCATAAAAGGGAAGAGAGGAGGCGCTGAGGGTGGGGCTGTAAGGCTGGGATCGAGTGACGAACTAGCTACGAGCTAACCTGAAGCTAACCCTGGCTAACCCAAAGCTAAAGCGGAGGTGGGAGCCGAGCTAACGGATGTAGCCACCTAGCTTCAACCCAACCGGAGCTAACTGGAACACCCATCGACCTGAACCTCACACGGAGTTTAGGTGGAGGTTTTCTGCGTCTGTTCGTGAGAAGTACCTGTATTAAAAAAGTTTTAAATCGGTAAGTTTATAATTTATTTCCGTAATGAATACATTTTGCTTTGAGCAAGTTTTCAGTACAGTTTTTTTCGGCGCTATCACTCCTGAGTCGCACCAGCCATTAAATGTATCATGAAGAAGAGAAAATATATTTAAGTCGTATTTTGGGGGGACATTTTATTATCTTTCTTACAAAATCTGAGACCAAGCGTTTCACATTGCAACACAAGCACCGGTAACCATAACAGAATGAACAGCCAGCAGAGGAGAGGATGGCGGTGTTTCAAACCCTCCCGGCCGGCGTGTAGAGCTCATTCCTGGGCTGGAGCCGGCCCTCAGCACCCCGCCACAGGCTTTAACAGATGCTGGCGGTGTTTCATATATTTCCAAAACGTAATACTTGTTTGTATCTTGTACAGCCAACTAGCCTTTATTCTGGACTCAGTACAATTTACCAAAAGTAAAGAGACATTATACAGATGAAGTAAGCACAAGATAACTTACTGGAAGACACAGAGTTATCATCAGAACCAGAACAAGAGAGCCTGATAACAGTCATGTGAAAATAACAGTTAAAAAGTATGTATGNGTCTTTGCAGTATGCTCTAATGGGAAACAGGCTTCAAGCCAAACGGTTGTTTTCCGCTTGGTCCTAGAGCTCAACCAGTGTCAATTTAATATAGCGCAATGTTGTTTTTGGATGGTAAAAAGTGCAGGGGTCAAAACTTGACTTTGGAAAAAGTGGGGGGGACATGTCCCCCCTGTCCCCTCCAAAAAATTACGTCCATGCTTCTGACGGGGAGGGCTGTTGTTGCTTTAGTGTCCAGGAGTGAGCAGAGCACACCTCGGCTAGTAGAAGCTAACTGTTAGCATTAGTAACTCCACAACACTGCAGAATTCGTTCAGTCTTGTGTTATTTGTGGAAATAAAACTTTAACCTTGCAGAGCAAATGGAGTCAGTGGTAGTCGAGCTGCTGTCAGCCAATCAGAGGTAAGATGTCCAAAAATCAGAAAATTGGACTCCAAATCCAGCCATTTCTGTTCCCCTCTCCTCTGGTTCATGTCTAGTTCCTGAAACAGGAGTGTCAGTTTTTCTCCCCACAGAGATCAATTTAAAAGACATTCATTAATTCATTTATGCTAGAGACCACTGTTAAAGTGTTGAAAAAAAAAATGAATGAACTGGGTCTTTAATGAGATGTGTGTGTATATATATATATACATATATATATATATATATATATATATATATATATATATATATATATATATATATATATATATATATATATATATATATATATATATATTAGAGAGAATAGAATAGAATCCACAGTGGAGAAATTCGCTTGCTACAGCAGCACATACACTTGGAGAAAAGGAAGATGAAAAATAATGAGATCACAGGTAAACACACAAAGGCAGTAAGCTATTATTGTAACCTTCAACTACTGAAAGCAACAAATATAAAGGAAACTTGTGTTTCCAGAACTATGCAGCATAACGGACACAGACACAGTAATGTACAACTACTGTTGCACAAGTATTGAACACATACTGAATATTGCACTGATGTTATTGTTTAGCACGATAATGTCAATACCAGTTAAACTGAGGACTTATAAAATCTTGCTGCAGAGGGAATGAATGACCCATGGGAATGTTCTGTTTTACATCTGGGAAGTCTCAGTCTGCCTCTGAAGGAGCTGTCCATGGTCTCCACAGTGAAATGTGGTGGATGGGAGTTTTTTTTTTAAAGTGGGCAGCCCAGAACCGAACTGGCTTTGTTAACTAGCTTGTTCAGTCTCTTCCTGTCTCGGTCAGAGCTGCCTGCACCCCAACAGACCACCGCAGAGTGAGTAACAGAGCCAATAAAAGAGTGATAAAAGGATTTTAGCAGCTTCTTCCTGTAGCTGTCTTTAGCCCGTCTGATCTTAAATTTAAGCTCCTTATGGACTCGTCTCTGCTTCTCTTTTGTCTCCAGCCATAGAAGCTTTTTTTCTCTGCAAATTATTGTGTGCAACAGTCCAAACCTGATGAAATCAAGGTACAAAAAATATGAGCATCTAACATTTTCCCTATAGAGCTCCGGGCGTCACGTGACTCTCGGAGAGTAGACGCCATGTAGGCAGGCAACAAAAGTAAACAAAATGAACGGGATCGGCTTGGATTTTACTCCGTCGGAGTTTACTTCACAATTTAAAACTGAAAAAATCGTTTTATATAGTCATAAATTAAATAGATTAAACATCTCCGACCCATACCATGCCCCTGGGATACTTTTAAAAAACGCCAGAAGCTGTCGGAGCGGACCTGGCCAGGGAACGCCTTGGGATCTCCCCAGAGGAGCTTGCCCAAGTGGCTGGGGAGAGGGAAGTCTGGGCCTCTCAACTAGGCTACTGCCCCTGCGACCCGACTCCGGATAAGCGGATGAAAATGGATGACGGATGGACAAATAACATAGATTTACATGTAAGTAGTTTAAATAGAGTGCTGTGCTGTTTGAATGTATAAACTGAACACCAAGAGAAATCACTAGTTTGATTTTTTTTCCGTGAATAAAATAAATATGTCAGGCAGGAGCGTCTCAGGATCTGTCTGAGATCTGTCTCGGTGAGACAGATAATAGCAATCCAAAGTGCTTTTTATGTGTGATCTGACAATTGATCAACCATTGCTTAAAAATTAAATACAGCTTAGCCGATTAATTGCTGTGATCATAAAACACGTAAACGGCAGCACGCAGAACTCACAAGGCAACGTTTTACGTGATGTTTACCTGTTGCTATGAGTAATAAGACAGAAAAAGCCACGCCAAAATAAGTTTAGGAAGCCCACTAAGAATCGTAATAAAAACATTTAAAATAAATACCATATACAGTTGAGGAAACGTTGGTTTAAGTACCTGATATGGCGTGAACGCTGCATAAACAAAAACCTTTACTTTCGGGATCCCACCGTTTCATTTTAGCCCGGTCACTAGCGCGTTTTATTGCAATGATCCAA
>SSNQ01034307.1:299779-323908 GCA_006942095.1 Nothobranchius kuhntae | reverse complement strand
TCGGGGATTACCGGATGAAAGAATGGAGCACAGGTGTCCCTCCAAGCGGCGCGCTGCGTCATCTTTCAACCCATTTTTATCTTAAATGCACTGGGTTTTACCCATCGAAATATGCCCTATTAATTATTTTACCGTATTTTACATTTAAATTTCATGGTTAAACAGTACATGCTACATGTTAAACTGATAGTTAGCTAGCTACTTCGGTAAACTCAGCTAGTTTAAAGGCAGCAGTGACATAAAATACAAATATAGATTTTAACTTACCGAAAAAAATGAAGTGGAGACTCCTTGGACGCTCTATTAGTGCAATTAATACCACAGCAAGTCATTTTGTCCAACAATTGCACCAATATTATCCAAAACAGAATTCACAAGCACAGAGACTCAAAATCCCGACACAGTTTCCAGGCCAGACCGAGGCTGTACTGAGGCCTTCCCACGGAGCTAGCTCTGTGGTCACGTGGGTCTGAGGCGGCGGTCACGTGTGTCGGATGCTCATTAATTATACAGAATTTTAGGCTTTCAATACACTTAAACAGAAGAGTGAGAAAAAAATTCACCCCCCTCAGAGTTGTCATGAGTATAAACTAGATAATTTAGACGAAAAACCATTTTTTGAACCAGGCTGTAAACATGTTTATTTCTGCTGTGAAAATGGCATTTTTAACATGGGAGTCAATGAGGATTTGCTCGCTTCTGGTACCAGCCCCCAGCGGATGAGGGTGGAACTGCAATTTTTCTTACTTCCGGGATGGGACCATTTTTAGAGCGGCATTGTGGGGGCTTGCAAAACACGTAAACGGCAGCACGCAGAACTCACGAGGCAACGTTTTACGTGATGTTTACTTGTTGCTATGAGTAAAAAGACAGAAAAAGCCACGCCAAAATAAGTTTAGGAAGCCCACTAAGAATCGTAATAAAAACATTTAAAATAAATACCATATACAGTTGAGGAAACGTTGGTTTAAGTACCTGATATGGCGTGAACGCTGCATAAACAAAAACCTTTACTTTCGGGATCCCACCGTTTCATTTTAGCCCGGTCACTAGCGCGTTTTATTGCAATGATCCAACGTTTGCGGCGCTCCGGATCTTGGGGAATCCTGTAGATGGCTCGTCCCTTATGTCGTCCGCGTCTGTTCTGCATCCTGGGGCACAACAGGAATCTACCATATTTCCCGTTTGAGTTTTCTGACAATAACAAACAGTCCATCTGCGGGCTTCTGCCCTCCAAGATGGCGCCATTTAGATTTGAACTGTTGCATGCTGGGAGATGTGACATCAACTCCCGGAGCTCTGTATATGTTTTTAAACAGTTTCTGTTGAAATGAAAGAAAACAGTCTGAACTGACAAACAAATGGCTAGTCTGAATGGAGCCAAGACCAAAGTATCATCTTAAAATGATTTTATTCTCAGACTCTTCTGTTGCTCTTTATTACTTTTGCATTTCTTCATTTCATAAAACATGAAGTTAGTTTTCTTGAATGGTTATCAGAAGAACTGCGATGGCCTGGCTCTCTGTCCAGGGTGTACCCTGCCCGATTGCCCATTAACCGCTGGAGATAGGCACCAGCACCCCCCCTGCAACCCTACATGAACAAGCGGGTTCAGAAAATGGATGGATGGATTATCAGAAGAAATTAGCCGCAGCAAAAAAACAATTAAGACATTTTCAACAGGTCTTCTGTAATAAAAGTGGCATTCTTGACTAAGTGCATTGAAACTTGTGAACAGCTGTAATTAGCTGGCATTGAGCTGACTGGTCCTTTTAACACCACTGCCTTTCTATAGAACGGTTCACCCTGAACAAGCGCTGATCAGGACCACTAAATAAGGAAGTTGTTAATCTGAGCCCCAGCGGGCATTTTAGCACTGGCCTGTGTCAGTCCACGGTGCTGGTCACTCACTTTTTACCCACCAAGGTGGTGAGCAGCACAAAGCTCTTGATTTCCTCAGCACCTTTGCTGCCAAAATAAACTATTTATGTGTGCTAGATAATCAGAGTGCTAGGTAGTGCAAACTGCTTCTTTTTCTTTCTTGAGGAAAACACATTTGTTGTTGAGATCATCAATTTGTTTCTTTTTTCAACTAAAACCTGAACCTTATCATCAAAAGCAAAAACATTTCTGATGGTAGCTCTTTGCACCACTTTACATGTGTCTTCTGCAGCGTTAAAAAAAGGAAAACTGTGTTTCTGAAAGAATTTTCACCTGTTTATTACATCCGCACATCTGGTGAATAATGAATAATGCTTTCCTGAAACTCTATTTTTGTCCAAGCATGTGAATTTATAAGAAAACAAAATTGTCCTGGTAAAGCTTTGTCCTCCATAAATGTTGCATTCACTGTGCAAACAATTACTTCTAGAACTGGACAGCTCTTATTGATCCAAAGCTGGTTTCCTGTGTGTGCCAGGAGTTCTGATACAAAAGCTTCAGAGTTTAGAATCAATGTACAGTTTAGCAACTTAGTCCCTATTTAGTGAGTGTTTAGATAACTCTTATAAAAAAAAGTTACTAGCTACAGATTTTGGTGTTACTGGAGGCTTTTGGAAAAGTGAAAGGGCACATTTTTCTTACACTCGTCAGTCTCTTTCCACGCGTTGAATAAAAGTAGTGAACAAACTGGAAACTATTTAATTAAATGGTATATGATATACAAAAACATCTGTGTGGAGTATGGACTGGAAGCCCCAAGGTTAAAGTGGGTAACACCTCCTAAGGTGGTAGAGAATGTGCAAGCCAAGCTCCTGTGGGACTTTCAGATCCAGACAGACAAAATGGTGATGGCAAACCAACCGGACATTGTGGCAGTGGATAAACAACAGAGGACAGCCGTTGTGGTTGATGTGGCAATACCAAGTGATGGCAACACCAGGAAAAAGGAACATGAGAAACTAGAGAAGTACCAGCGCCTCAGAGAAGAACTTGGGAAAGCCTGGAGAGAGAAGACATTGGTGGTACCCATGGTCATCACTCGGGGCAGTAGCCCCCAGACTGGAGTAGTTGCTAAAGCAGATCGCAGGAAAAACATCAGACATCTCAGTCCAGAAAAGTGCTGTTCTAGGAACAGCTAAGAAACTGCAGAATCCTCAAGCTCCAAGGCCTCTGGTAGAGGACCCGACCTTGGAAGAATGAGACAGGAATTCTTTTGTTTTAAGTATAATATATATGTATGTGTGTGTACAATATGTGGATGCACATTTGAATGTCTGTGTCCTGTATGCTGTTACTTCTTTGAAAATCATATTTTTCTATTATTATTCATCTTTTTTTAATTACTGAAGGTTAAAGTAATAGCCTTCTACCTTTTGTGTATTTTCATATTGTCACGCTGTGAGTTGGGGAGGTTAGGACCCAAGATGCAGACCCAGGATGACACAAAGTAGGAGTAGTGAAAACGTAAAAATCCTTTGTTTTGGGGTAAATCCAAAGGGCTGGAAGCCAAAAACCAAAAATCTAAGAATCAAACCTGGGAATATCCAAAAACACAAGAGACCTAGAAAAATTCGTAATACCTAGAGAGGGGGCGAGACAACACTGACACAAACAATGGACCAACAACCACATTGAGACACAGACAGGGTTATATACACAAGGGCTGGGTGATTAGGGAAGTGTGCACAGGTGAGACCAATAAACAGAGGAGGAGCACAACGGAGCAGGGGACGAAACCAGACCTAAAAATGGGGAAGGGAGCAAAATGAACTAGATGAGAAAACAGGCTAGATAAAACACTTAACAGAAGACTAATGATAAAAGGTGTCTAAGGAAAAACGTAAGGGAAACCTAGGGAGCCTCGAGGGGGTTGGGGGCACACAGGGACGCTGAAACTTGAGGGGAACACCTAAGGGGAAAAAACCTGGTGTGGCCTGGGGAACACAAGGAGGCACATGAGGAGGGATGTAGACAAGGAGACACATAAGGTAAATCTAGAGAGGGATGGAGGACACAAGGAGACACATGAGGGAGACGCAGGACACAGACCATGACACCTATATGTTTGGTTCCTACTCTCTTAAGTGAATTTCCTCACTGTGCGATTAATAAAGTCTATTCTATTCTAAAAAAGAGGTGATGGTGTTAGTGCTGTACAAGGAAATGAGAAAAGCATGACAAAAAAACTGATTTATCCTTTAATTATCTAAACCACTTAATATGTGTTTAAATAAGAATGTTTAACCTGTTTTAAAGTGTGTTTAAACATGTCCATCCTTAAGACACTTCAGAACCGTATACTGGTTCAGTCAAACTCCCGTGTGATTATCATGATGGGAAGCAGCAGTGGTTGAAGGTCATTAACCAGTCTGACAAAAGGCTCCAGTTCTGGGACTTTTTCTTGTTTTACACTCTGATGCATCACAGTAGGAGCAACATATGGATCAGTAATTCATTTAGATTTGAAATGCCGAGGACGTATAAGTACTTGAGTTTCCTGACGTTCTGCACACTGCTTCATTGTCACACTGCCCTGCGCCTCAGCACTAGTCACGCCTTTCTCAGCTATTAAAGCCTCTGTGTCTGCTGTGAAAAGGACCATTGGAGCCAACCTGAAAAAGGCTTTCACACATTTGCTTTTGAATAATCACTGGGTCACATAAAAGAAGAAGTCAAGTGAAGGTGTGGACATCTTAATAGGCACAAGCTGCTCCAGGTTAGAATTAGTTTTATGACGGGTGTTTTTATCTGGTGGGTCTGTCTTCAATGCAGACGGGTGAAAAGGTATACTTGATTAATCTGTGTGCTCCAAGGCGGCTTTGTCTAATGTTTATAGATTTCCAAAAAAAAAAAAGCTGTAAGGATAATACACTGCAGGGAATGATGTTAGATGTTCTGACTTTTCAAACACAGATGTAATTTATTAGATAAATAATGACTCCTTTGCTCTGTGTGTGTTCCAGTACCAGGGATACGGTAACCCACACATATATCTCACGCATGGCCACCAGACAGTGTTAATGGTATCGTGTAGATATGTGCATACCTTGGAATGGCAAGGACAAATGTCAGATTTGTCAAGGATAATATGTATTTAGGCCCACAGTAGGGTTGAGAGCAAAAATCCATTCCAAAGATCAGTTACATATTAACGAGTAATAATTATACAGTGAAATAATCACAAATACGTGCATTCTGCACAGACACACACACTTAAAACTGAGTGTGTGAACCAGTTATGAGACAGAAATAAAAAAACACACCAAAAACAGACATTTCACCTCAGTGAAACAGTGTCTGTGTACACAGAAGCATCGGCAATAAACTGAGCGCACAACTGTAGGCCCTGCACGCACAACAGTGGTGAACACACACTCGACTCTTGATGCACACAGCAGAATTGGATCAATGATGTCAGAGAAACCCATGCTGGGCACAGACAGCTTCATATAGTAATTATCATGAATGGATTAGGCAATTATTATCCTAAAAATTATCCAGAAACAAAAAATTTGACAAATAACACATTTAATAAATTTATATGTATATTGCATTAATTTATACGCAGGCCATCATAATTTATATATTTTAATCCTTCTTTATCAGTTATATTTTGATTTATTTAGTTCCTTGTTTTGTATCATTTCATATTTAAGACATTACCCATTGTATTTACTCATATCTTATATTTTTGTTATTGTTCTCATTTATTAAAACTATATTTTTTTATTGTTTGGAGATTTATTTTCTTCTTAGCCCCTTTTAACAAAATGTTACCTTGGTTTTTCCCACATTTCACTTATTTGTCATTGTTTTATTGTTCTTCGGTTCTCTTTTAATTTTCCACTCCATACTTGATGACTGATTCATCTTAAAAGAAAAAAATAAATGGAAAATAATGAAGAAATAATTGTCTCTTAAAAATTAGACAATTAAATAAGTGAAACATAATTAGACTATGAATTAATGGCGTGCTCTATAAATTACAAAGTTTTCTCTGGCACTAAACCAAATCACTAAATCAGGGCTCCTGGGTGTGTGTGTGTGTGTGTATTCCATTTTTAGTTCTTTTTTTATAACACAGAATTTTTTTTAACCTTGCTGACAGTTTTGTTTGCTGACTGCAAAATGTCCTCAGATCTGACGCTGATGGTGGCGTCACTTCCTCCTCCGTTTATCCGCAGGCAGCAGAGGACGTTGAAAAAACATTTTCTGTGTTATAAAAAAAGAACTAAAAATGGAATTAGAAACTGGACACAGCAGGAATATACCAAAGATATGAAAATATCCATCCATCCATTTTCTTCCGCTTATCTGGAGTCGGGTCTTGGAGGCAACAGCCTAAGTCGAGAGGCCCAGACGTCCCTCTCCCCAGCCACTTAGGCCGGCTCCTCCTTGGGAATCCTAATGTGTTCCGTGGCCAGCCGAGAGACGTATTTCCTGCGTGTCCTGGGTCTTCCTTTAGGTCTTCTCCTAGTTGGACGTGACTGGAAAACCTCCCCAGAGAGGTGTCTAGGAGGCATCCTAACTAGATGCCCGAGCCACCTCAACTGGCTCCTCTTGATGTGGAGGAGCAGCGGATCTACTGCGAACTCCTCCCGGATGGCCGCGCTTCTCACCCTATCTCTAAGGGAGAGCCCAGCCACCCTGTGGAGAAAACTCATTTCGATGTTGTTTTTTCAGTCAATACCCAAAGCTCGCATCCATAGATGAGGGTTGGAACGTAGATTGACAGCCAGGTAAATTGAGAGCTTCGCCTTCCAGCTCAGCTCTCTCTTCACCACGACGGACCGGTAAACGCCTGCTCTGGTCGACCGCTTCAACAATGGAGGCACTGAACAGGGCCCATTCGGACTCATTGTTCCTCGCCTACCCTGGAACGTTTTGGAAGTTCTGTCGGAAGTGGGAATTGAAGCTCCTCTGACAGGAGACTGCCAGACGTTCCCAGCAGATCCTCTTACAGTAAATTTATGATAGCAAGTTAATTATATTTTTATCAGCTAATGTGCAAATGGACACAAAGAGAGGTACATTTTTCATGTGTGGTACATTTAAACATAAAGTAAAACAAAATATTTAATGGGGCATTATGTAAGAATGAAGTAAGAATGACCTCCAGTGGTAAAATTTGGTTACTGCAGCCCATTTTCAGAACAAACCTGTCTCATTTTCATTCTCGTTCTGTGAGTTTCATGGCTGTCGCCAGTTTTAGAACAACGCCAGAAGATTCTAGATGACAAGTAATGATGAATCATACACAATAAGTTCCTAAGTAGATAGAGATTTTTTTAGAGCTGACCATTATTGCTAATTCACTGTTAGCATTGTTAGGTCAACATTAGCCTCTAGCCTTCTTTACCCGATATTATCGTGAAACATAAACATGTCGTAGTTTCTTAGGGGTACGAGACTGTTTGGTGATGATTTCACTTGCAAATTCTTATATTTTGAACCTTTAAAGTACATTTAAAATGCATTTCTATCCTTACAGTTGCAAAATGGAAAACAGTAAACACATGAAACAACAGTTTGAGGGGAGTTGGCTGTTCAGGAAAGTTTATTAATTCTGCTTCTTTTGTTTTAGTGAGATTGTTGAGGTGTCTGAAGTTCACTGGACTTTTGATTTATTGCATTTGCAAGTATTTCAGCTCAGTTGCAACTCTTTACTTTGAAATCCGATAACTCAGTGTAGCCAAACTATACTTTTTAGGTTCATCAGTAGGCTACATGACTTATAAAATACAAGAGATTTATTTGAATTTGTGTTTTTTAGGTGAATTGAGCGGGAGTTTAGATGCAACATTATGTTTTATAAGGAGCTCTGTCAAAAACCTGAACTTGCAGATCTCTTTATTTACATATTTATTTAGAGTGCAAAGACAGTTTCCTTTATGTTAACCATCCAATATGATTTCTGTGCAGATGTTGCAGCGGAGTTTAATTTAACATCACCACAAAGTATTTTCTAGATCTGTTAACAAAAAGAGCATTTTGACCCATTCTTTCCCACGCCCATGACATGTTTTTACCAGTTTGACATCATTGTAAAGGAATCTGCTGCGACAGCCTTTTTCTCTTTCCTTTGAGTGTCTGTGTTCTTTCAGGAGGCGGTGTGTTATGTGAAGTTTACAGAAGCAGAACACACAATGACTCAAATCTGACCTGACTATTTATTTTAATGACTACAGCCTTGTGTATACGGCCGTTTGTGTCCTCATGGATGAGCTAAATACCTGATTATTGTATTTCTCCAAAGAAAAAGATGCCTTTATGTATTATTCACTTGTTTAGTATGGATTATCTGATATGTTATCAGACGTGTGGAGTAAAAAAAACAAAGCTAACTTCCTTGCAGCATCTGTAAATGTGGTAAACATGCTCAGAGGTTTACCGTGAGCACATTGTTGGGACTTACTGAAATGTCTTCTGCTATACTTAGGACTAGTCCACACGTAGCCGGGGTTTTTTAAAAACGAATATCCGCCCCTCCAAAAACGTGCATCCACACCACCGCGTTTTTAAAAAAACTCTGTCCACACGTACCCGGATAAATACGTTGTTAAGGACATGCCAGACCTGTAGGCGGCAGTACTTCCCCCGTTCTTAACCTCGTCCTTCGTCTGTGGTCTTCCGCAAGGAGAAGTAATTCCGCTTGCAAAAACAAACAAGCAGAAAGCGCTTGGATGATTGATGGATCGGGTAGTGACAGAGTGCAGCTCTGAGGGCATCCATGATGTTGGCTAGTGTAAACACAGGTCGCACACGTGATGTCAGCATTTTTTTGTCACGGAAAGTGACGTTGCAGACCTTAAAACTCCGGTTTTGTCCATCCACACGCAGACACCCAAAACGGAGAAAACGCAGATGTTCACTTTGGCCGGAGTTTTTAAAAAGATCCGTTTTCGTGTGAAAAAACTCCGTTTTCGTGTGGATGACAGGCCAAAACGTAGGAAAATATCTACGTTTTGGCAGATCCCCGGCTACGTGTGGACAGGGCCTAAGACATCCGTTTGTTAACAGCAAATTCATTATCAAACGTTTTGTTAAGCGATCGGTGCAGCTTACCACTGCTTCTGCTGAATTTGCTGCCTACAGGTGACGGGGAGTCCAATCAGCAGTCTGCAGACCACTTGTTGACTCTAAGAAAAATCAGCAGATGAAAATAGAAAAATTAGAACATGACGCAAAAGTTAATTTAATACAGCAATTCAGCTTAGACAGAGCGACCATTGAAAGGCTTTTGAAGAGCATCAGGACCTATTTTAAATTTAGGGATGTAAAACAAAGAATGGGTGAGAGATACATCTATAATAATTCCTCTATGAGAAATAAAAGTTCATGTTATTGTTTTAAAAATATTGTTGAGTTTAACCCACCTCACCTCCTATTTCTCTGCGCCAGCTCCGCAGTTGTTATCACGCACAACTAACCACATAATTTATCTGTTTGGTAAGTGAATTATGAACCATGAGAGGATTGTTAGAACAGATACAGCTGAGTGTATTCTTGCATGAAATTCAGTCCCTAATCTTATCTGCGCTTTATTCGGGTGCACGTTTAAATAAGGACTAGGCACGCACAATTTCAAACAACATTCAAATGAACACATCACAGATAAGAGAAATTTAGAAGTCAAGCATCAAGTTCCTCATAAACACAGTGGTTCTCAACAGAACAATATCACTGAAGCAGGTTCAGTTTTAAACAGCCATAAATGGTCAAGCAAGTGTTCAAAATTCAACAAAGCTACTGGCTTAACCAGGAAAGGGTGGGAGTGGAGAGTCAGCCTATTTCACAGCAGAGATTAGGATTTGGAGAAGCAATGAGGACAGAAGGATCTCAGCAATGGCTGCATTCCACTTTTGCAGAGAAAGACTTTGAAACTAATGTGTTCTGCTGTATAAAACTGTTACCTCTTCTAAAAAGTGATACAGATAACACAAAGTAAGCCATCAGTCAAAACTAGTCTCTAAATACATTATTTTACTCTGCTACTGAGTCTCTTTGTCCTAAACTGTGAAAGTCCCATTAATCCTCATCACACTCTGGTGAAGTTACGTCTCTGCATTTGACCCATCCCCGTGGGGAGCAGTGGGCTACAGCAGTGGCTGCGCTCGGGAACTATTTGGCGGTTTACCCCCNCCCCCCCCCCCCCCCCACACACACACACACACACACACACCACCCCCTCCAATCCAGCCCCTTAACGCTGAGCGTCAAGCATTTTATTGTCTAATAATAAACCTTAAAAAACAGTAACAGAAAAACTAAATTAGCCCTTGCCACCTGTAGATCCTCCACTAGAGGGCAGAAAAGAGAAAGAAAGAAAGAAAGAAAGAAAGAAAGAAAGAAAGAAAGAAAGAAAGAAAGAAAGAAAGAAAGAAAGAAAGAAAGAAAGAAAGAAAGAAAGAAAGAAAGAAAGAAAGAAAGAAAGAAAGAAAGAAAGAAAGAAAGAAAGAAAGAGGTCTTTTATATATCACCTCTAAAGATAAAACCCGTGAGGTGCTTCTCAAGATCAACACTTTAAACAATGGTATAATAGAAACCTACGGCACAAAACATGTGCGATTTGTGATAAGGGTCCTAATCCTAATTAGATGCTAGTTTGCGTTAAGGAGTTAAGGTCATGTGATGTGTGGGTACGGATGTGGCCTGCTATAGATCTATTTCACAGCAGACAAGTTGACTTGTCTTGTCAGGCAAGCACAGGTGTTTGGACAAAAACTGCATTCCAACCAGAGGAAGTGCTGATTGTTTGGGTTACGGTTACACAAAACAACCAACGTGCACAGCTACAGAAATAGATTTTATCCACACAATGCAGCAGGATGTTTGAATTTCTGACCCACCAACCAATCTCATTAGCTCACAGTGAGGCTGCTAAAGATACTCTGACTTTATCTTCTGTAAATGCTGATTACCCTATTTAGTCTGAAAAGTCCCCAATTTCATTTTTATCAGGTTCAGTTTTATAATTTGCCACATTTTCCTGCTTTATTAAGTCACCATTATTTGCATTTGGATGACCCAAGCTCTGTTTTCTGCTACCAATCCCATGAGATACCCCTTTTAATCCCAACACTTTGATCTATAATTCAGTTTCATCATCATTACAAAGTATATTATTTAAATGATATAATAAACTATCTAGATCTGAACAAATGAATAATGTATGTAAATGTGCCTCAGACTTGCATTATTGCCTAAAGGGGGTAGTTCAGTGTGATGCAATAATAAACTTCACTGAGGGGTGCATTTCATGGCAGGGGTCGATATTCTTCTGACAAACTAATGGTCTAAATCAACTGCTTGAAGACGTGTGAACTCCTTTCGGAGAATCACACTACAAATACGTTTTTGGTTGTGGTGATTTTAAAAAAGCTTTTGCAAACTTAGAAGATCAAAAAGACCAGTTTAATGTCCAAGAGAAAACTAATTAGTGAACAATAACAAAGCTGCATTTATCAAAAAATATAATTTTCTGAACTTTTAATGTTAGATTTGACAGCAGGAGACATTTGTCAGCAGTGGTCGTCAAACATATTCCTTTACTTCTGTGTGAGCAGGAGTGTTTTTGGATCTGAGCTATAAGTGTCACATGAAGAGAGCGTTTAAATGCGGCTTGCAGATTCCTTCTTCTTTGCAGAACTGCACAAACAAAATTTTAATTTCACTTTAAGTCTCTAAGTACAGGAAGAAATCTCTCTCTGCAGCAAATTCTTCACCATCCATCCATCCACTGTAATTTGCTCATGTGGGGTTGGGTTGTGGGTGCAGCAGCCTAGGCAGTGCGACCCAGACTTCCCAAGGGGGGGATCCCAAGGCTGAGAAACATAGTTCCTCCAGCGTGTCCTGGGTCTTCTTTTAGGTCTCCTCCTGATTGGACTTCCCCAGACAACCTCAGGGAGGCATCCAGGAGGCATCCTAACCAGATGCCCAAGCCATCTCAACTGGCTCCTCTTGATTTGAAGGAGCAGCAGATCTACTCCGAGCCCCTCCCAGAGGACCAAGCTTTTGATCCTATCTTTAAATCCTGGACCACACTGTGCTTTTTTCAGCCAACCTAGACAAATCTCTTGCCATGAATATAATCATGACAAAAAACTATGTCATTTGCTAGTCTGTGGCCGTCCACTGTGACTGGCTCAGTTTAGCCTGTGTTTGGTACCAGATTTTTTTGTACTTTAGCAAAATAAATGGTGAACAAGTGGAAGGATTTAGACCTGAAGTTAATCATCGAAGGCTTTTGACTCTGAATCACATAATCTTAGGTCAGACTTTGTAATGTTGACCTATCTGACTGCAGCTAACTGGTTTCTGTATTATTTATCAACTAGAAGAGGATTTGTTCCTCTCAATGGCTCATTCTCTTTCTTGACAGGTGTACCCCAAGGCTCTGTACTTGGACGTTACCTTTTCACCTTTCACATAAATACTGTATGTGGTCAGGTATTAAATGCTGCTCTTCATTTGTTTGCAGATGACACTTTTATTTACTCTTTAGCCACCACCATTGTTCAAACTCAGGAATTTTCATAGGCAGCTTTTTTGGTAGTAGTCTCATTTAATCCACTTAAAAGTGGTACTAAATATTAGTAAATACAAAAGTATCAAGTTAATCTCAAATAATAAGAAAATCATACTCAACCTTTCTAAGATTTATTTGGGTTCCAAGTGAAATGGTTGCATCATATAAACATTTGAGTATCACAAAGAATCAGAACTTTTCATTTCAAGTACACATAGAAAACTTTGTCAAGAAGCTGAAACTGAAGCAAAGTTTTTTTTTGTTTTGTCAAAGGAATAAATTGTTTTTCTCTGAAAGCAAGAAAACCCTCCAACCTTTCAACCTTTTTACCCTTGTTAGGTGAAACAGATTTGTTCTATTTAAGTGCACCTGAAAATGACAGAAAAACAGTATCCAGTGCATTATATTTTGTCACTGGTGTGGATCATTCCACATTACTCTTTGCATACTTGCAGATTTTAGAACTGATGTTTTTAGGAGAATATAAATCCCTTTTAAAATGTTGAAGAAAATGTAGCGCAAATGTAGCTGCTTCAATCATCGGTTCCTGCTAATTTGTTAAATTTTAAACGTTTTAATTCTATTGTTTTTATTGTCCAACATAATGCTTCCACTATGACATGTGACCGTGTGAAACACTGTTTTTATGCTGCCTTCCTGGACCGGGTCATTCTTGTTGGATATCTCACCAGTTTTTTTACCTGTTAAATAAAGGAAGAAATAACTCAGACGTGCAACTGCTTAACTTCTGGAGTCAATTTTTTTAGTTGACCAAATCCAATTGACATAAGCTAACATAAAATGGCTACATCTCGGTCAGTTACACGAACACTGACATAATTTGCTGAGAATCATTCCCAACTCACATGCCAAGTGCTAACAAGATCTGTGTTAATTGCTGCAGAATGTGATTAAAACAGATAGAACTGAAAAATTTTCTGTTTATTCCTCCAATTAATTCAAGATATTTTATCATTTATGGTTTTACTAAAAGATTTTTTTAATAGTGTTGCTTTTTTTTCTTGTCTAACTCAGTTTATAACAATTAGTCAAAATAGTCTGTCCCCATTCAGTTCACTCTTTTAAGTTTTGCACTGAGATGCTTTCCTCAAACTAAATTTATCTCCTCTCGTGTTCACATGGTTGCCAGGCAGACTCACTTGGCCTTCCTGACCTTATCAGTTTCACTTTTCCAGACAAAGCAAAGCTACTTTCTCTCGTTGTCATCTTCATTATTAGCAGAACCCGGGGCACACATAGTGCTTGACACAGCAGGTGGAGGTCAGACAGAGGGTGGATGGTGTGACAGGGCTCAAGGAGGGGAAGAAATGAGGGTGGTGAGGTGTTGGGTGAGGCTAAATGAAGCCCTGGGTTTACCCGAGTTTATTTTTCAAGTGTTTGAAGATAGACAGCGATGTTTCACGTCAGATGCATGAGTTGGTTGTGGATGAGATGGTGGTTGGGAATCTAAAAATCTAACCGAATACGAGAAGTGCGTGAGCTCTGCTGCAATAATTATTCATTCAGTCCCTGTCCTCAGTTGCAGCTGTTAGTCAGAAGCATGAAAATGAGACGGGAAAAGTGAGGCTCTTCACCAAACTAAGAGACACCTGAAACTCTGTGGATGGAAGTAGATCTCAGGAGGGCTCATTACCCTTGCTATTTAACAAGGAGAGCTTTCTAAAAACGTTTTTTAAATTTTATTCATTCGTCAAGCAGAACTATGCAGATAGAATCACATTCAGTTCCCTTAATGTAACAAGCGCCTCGGGAACTAGTCTGACACCATGCATCTCAGGCAGCCTCAATCTAAACGTCTGAGATGGAAATTTTCTAATTCTTAGATTAATGTTTCCATGACACACTGCTCCACGTGAATATCAGATTATGCTGGATAAAATCTCAAATACAAAACCCAAGACAACAAATGCCACATCGATCACCATTTCTTAGGAGTCGTGAAAAGCCACTGGTGGCGCTCGAAGGCTCCTTAGCTCTGAATAATGGAGCAGGACACCATCTTACATTTTGTTCTACTGGTCATGAAAGGCAGCCATCAATCTTTTTGTTCCTTTGGGCGTCAAACTAAAGCAGCACGGCACCATGAAGCACTGAGGCTCATCTCAGCAGTTCCCGTTTCTGCACTTTCATGCTGAAGTTGGAATGTTTTCAGTCTTCTACTATTATCATACTGGTAATTACACGGCTGCTTTAGTTTTCAGCTGTTTTGTGCAAACTGAGATTCTTTAAAACCGAACTCACATTCATGCTCACACGGTTTTCTTTTGTTTTAAATGCCATAGCCTTTGTTCTCCTCTAATAATCTGTTTGTAAATGGTTAAGTCATTCCTTAATTGCAGTCATGTTGCTGCTGTGTTTAAAAAAATCACCTGTTGGGTTCCCCAAGATGCTCTTCTTCATCTCTGAACAGTACGTTCCCATGACGATCCAACACTAACCATCCCATCACACCAAACCAGCACAATGCAATCGTCACTGACCTATCATGTGTGCCTGAAGACATTGCAAAGACTTTCCACAGATTTTTTTTTTTTAGCTGTAGTCGGATCTTCAATCACTGTGAAGGGGCCTTGGGGTGTTGATCCTGTTAAAATGATTAATGCAAATCCTAAAAGACATGGCTGACCCAAAAAGCTTTCATTCCAATGGCAAGCGGTGGTAAAATATTGTATATTTGGTGCTAATATTTTGATGATTCCTGAGTAAACTGCAATAATTAATCCCATCTAATAATATTAAGGTTGGTGTGACCATTCTTGTTGAACATCCATTACTATGTAATAGTCAAGGGCTTTTGACGGCAGGGCTAATCAAGGCATTGTCACTTCTTAGAAAAATGTTTCGGTGCAATCCTTAAAAAAAATGAGCTTCTTGATTTCTCTGCCTTTTACGCACCCTGATGAATAAATGTTGAATTACTTTGCTGCTTAACCTTTTTTCTCTGCTGCAACCTGATTCATTCACCAGCTTTTTTCTATTATTGCTGTTTCACTGAATGATCTTTGGTTGGCCGTGTGAGTGCAGTTTGTTATGACTGAAGGGGATCCTATCACAGCAAATCACAATTAAGACCATTTAAAGTCATGTTAATTAAGATGTTTCATCCCAGGGCCTTTCAAGAATAGCTCTGACCTATTCAAGTCCACAAACCTAACAAGTTCTATTGTGGCATTGCTTCTCTGGGCACTTCTGGGACAAGGTGTGCAATCCATTATCACATGCTATTATGCTCTGGTGTCCTTTTCTCCTTGTTATCACTTTGGAGAGACATCAGCTTCTCTTGAATAATCGTGGATGCAAAATGCATTTTCCTGTCAGTCACATTTCACAATAAAGGTTTATTTGAAAATGAAATCAGCTATAGACGTGTTACAACAAGCTTAAGATATTGAAGTGTATTTACCTGGCACTAAGGGGCAGTACATACATTTTAGGTTAGTTTTCAAAAATACTGTTGCTAGTTTAAAAAAACATAACGTTAAATGTTGTTACCTGTGGAGCAGAAAGCGTGCATGGAAATATTAAATCTTGCTAAAAAGCCCAAGATTAGATTATTTTGCTAGTTTTAAGATTTCTAGCCAAGCAGCTTTTATTTCACTCAAAATAAGAAAATATAGATTGTATTTACATTATTTAAAGTAATGCTATTTTTTAGAGAATAATTGATTTTCTTCTTTGACAAAAAAATGAGATAAAGTTTCCAAAAATTTGGCTTTTTCACATTCTTAAAAATCAGTTTTTGCAGTGTACAATCTTGCTGTGAGTGGCGTTAGTTTAAAGAACTTTTAAATATTTAAATAATCGTAAATGGCCTGTATTTTTATAGCGCCTTCTTTAGCCTGAATCATGCTTCTGCGTCTGTGTCAGTGCGGAGACACACAACGCCATTATCCGTCCTTGCAGGCCTGCTGAAGAGTACTCGCAAGGGTGGACGGAGTCGAGCTCTCGTTTCTAAACATCCGTCCATCGAGATGGAGAACACAAGCTTGTGATCGGTCAGGGCACCGCTGTCGTCTACACCGCCGCCATCGCGCCCTCAAAAACATAAAGAGAGCTGAGGATGACTAGCGACAGACACAGAGAAGCTTGAAGAATACCTCGCGAAAAAACTCTAAAAATATGAACATTTAATTCCCCCAGGACTGGAGGAGTGAAAAGATACACAGCAAGTGTTTTATTCGTGGACGGGAATGACATGAAAGGTGTGTTTAGAGGTGGCGAGCGCATGAAGAGGTGGAGGAGAATGAGAGACAAATTTGTCTGTGTTAAAAAGTCTCTTATGTACAAAAAAAACACAATATAAACTATCTTGGACCAGATACATGACAGGATACCTCAGAACAGCCCTGCACCCTCTGTTGTCCTGGCGGGGAATTGCTGTGCAACACTCCCCAGGAGACAGAGAAGTATGAGGGGAAAACATCTCCGTCTGTGCATGCGTGTATCTCCCTTTTGGAGCTGATGGACAAGCATGACTCAGGCTTTAGGGTTCTACAACCCCCCAAGGCGCTTCTCAACACAATCAGTCCCATTCACACACACATTCACACGCTGCTACAGCTGCCCTGGGGTGCACCGACAGAGGCGAGGCCTGCCAAACACTGGCGCTGTCGGTCCGATCACCACTAGCGGTCAAGGCAAGGCTAAGTGTCTTGCCCAAGGACACAAAAGCAGCATTCTCTGGTCAGAGCCGGGATCAACCCTACAACCTTTTGATTACTGGGCAACCTGCTTTACCTCCTGAGCTACTGCTGTCCCAGAATAATGAGCTGCATTCCATTTGTGCTGCTGTGCATGCAAAAATAACATCTCAGAGGCAAAACTTGCTCTAAACGGAATACAGCCATTGTCAGAATACCTCCATTGAAGTCAAAATGTGAAATCGGCTTATGTTCACTAAATGATGTGAAGCGTGTAAAGCCGTGTTTTAAGTCTTGTTCCACAGCAGCACATGCTTTTCTTCTTCCAAGAGATGTGCTTCAGCTGTGATAAAACAAATCAGTGCATGCGTGTTGTGATGTCTGTGCATGGCTGAAAATAAGCATCAGTCAGATAAGAGAAAAAATTATTACCCCCAGTTTTTCTACACATCCATGATTGAAGAGCACATTTATCCAACAGGTTTGACAGCTATCAGCTCTTCACTTGTGGCATCTTTTTTGAGCCGGAGGCGCTTCTCCAGTCTACAATCTGAGCACTCCGACTCAGTAAAACCATCTGGTATAAGACTGATGGCCATTACTTATGGCCAAGAGCACAATGCTCTGCTGTAAATATGAACCACATGGCGTGTTGTGATAAGAGGAAGAAGACTTTAACATTGCTGTAGCTAGATGCCCCAATAGGTTTGATTCATCATAATCGTTTTACAATGGCAGCTCCACGAATGTAATGAAATACACTGCCCTGCCAAAAATAAGTCTCCATCTGGATTTAACTAAGAAAATATGTAATTATTGGATAATTAATGCATGAGTTATTATCTTTCAGATGCAACAAGTTATTTAACCCCAGTTGGTGCAATGAGTTGCTTCTCATTTCTTAATCAATCATGTGGAAAGACACATCTGTTGGTTGTGGAAAAGATGCTAGTCTGTTTGAGAAGGGTCAGATCATCGGTGTGCATCAAGCAGAGAAAACTAAGGAGATTGTAAAAGAGACTAAAATTTAAGTCTGTGGGGGCATTATTCAAAACTGGTCTGATGAGTCCAGATGGACCCTGTTCCAGAGTGATGGTGCATCAGGGTAGGAAGAGAGGCAGATGAAGTGATGCACTCATCATGACTAGTGCCTACTCTACAAGCCTGCGGGGGCAGTACTATGATCTGGGGTTGCTGCAGTTGGTCAGATCTAGGTTCAGCAACAGGAAGTGCTCCAAGAATGAGGTCAGCTGACTACCTGAATATATTCAATGACCAGGTTATTCCATCTTCCCTCATGGAACGAGGATATTCCAAGATGGCAATGCCAGGATTCATCGGGCACACACTGTGAAAGAGTGGTTCAGGTAGCATGAGATAGAGCCCTGCACGGGCCTAAAATCTGAGCCCGTGTCCGGCCCAGCCCAAGGGGGTGGAGCCCCAGCCCGACCCGGTCCGAAAAGGGTTTCAGGATTCTCTGCCCCGACCCGAGCCCGACTTTTTTTTTTAACCTTTCATGATGTTTTAGCGTGATAGAATGCTCAGCATTCTAATTATCTGCGAGAAGCGTTCTGCAGAAAAAACAAAAAGAAAAAGAAAAGAAAGAAAAACAGCATTCATGCAGCTTTTTTTTCTAACAGAGCGTATTTTTTGAGCGGCAGATGAAATTTACAAACACTATATTAATTGGATGTGTTTGTAAATTTAATCTGCTCTGAAAATGCGCTCTTGTGCAATTAGAAAAAAAGCAGCATTCTAATTATCTAACTACAAGCGCATTTTCAGAGCGGCAGATTAAATAAACGCCCCCAATTAATAAAGCATTTGTAATCTGCCACTCTGAAAATGCGCTCTCCAGTTAGAAAAAAAACAGAAACGAATGCTGTATTTTTTTAACTGCAGAGCGAATTTATTCACAGAGAAATAGAATGCTGCCGTTTTCATGAGAATAAACAAATGGTTTCTGACATATCAAAGTGGACATAAAATGGCTTATTAGAATAGGGGCACATGTTTCAATCAGCAGTTGGAGAATTTTTTTATATAGGCGCATTTATAAACCACACAGACCTTAACTGAGCTAACGGGTGCCGGTGCGTGAGAAGCAGGCAGGTGCTGCTGCGTTCAAGTGTTTCAGTTTTTTTTTAATGAATTTGATTAAAAATAAAGGCGCCCGGCCCGGTCCGTCCCAGCCCGTGTCCGGGGTAATTACACAGTCGTTGGCCCGAAGCCCGGCCCTCGAGCCGTCGGGCCGGGCCGACCCGAGGGCTCAGGGCTTCAGTGCAGGGCTCTAGCATGAGACATCATTTTCACACATGGATTGGCCACCATAGAGTCCAGACCTTAACCCCACTGAGAACTTTTGGGATGTGCTGGAGTAGACTTTGTGCAGCGGTCAAACTCTACCATCATCAATGCAAGATCTGCAGAAGCTTGTTGTAACAACGCCACAGCGAATGGATGCCGTGATCAAAGCTAAAGGCGGTCCAAAGAAATATTAGAGTGTGTGACCTTTTTGTTTGGTGGTGACTTTTTTTGGCTGAGCAGACAACACATTTTATAATAATTTGTACTTCTTAGCACTGGTGAGTTGATTATGCTCCTTAACTCATCTCATGAATCTTATTCAGTATCTGAAAATTTCTTGTAATACCTGCAAGAATTTTGATTTGGAAAAATAAAATGGAAAAACTGAAAAAACCAACTATTTCTGAAAGCCCCCCTCATCTGTGATCAGAGTCCAAGAGGGTCCAGCTAGATGCCACTCAACCACATATTCCTGTTTTCAACGGAATCACTTGGATTTTATTAGTATTTTAATGGCTTTAACAAAAAAAATTCAGTCTGTAACTCTTGGGTAGAACTTTGTCTTGGATGTAAATGCTTAGGTATTATTTTTAATTTTTTCAGCTAATGAAAAATATTTTTTCAATATCTATATTCCTGTCATTTCTTTAGCTCACATTTGAAGGAAAAAAAAGGGTACAAATTACAGCCAAGAACAGTGCTGTCCATGCAAATCCTTATCCGTTTATAGCTCTTTAAACTGCAGATTGTTTTACTAATGCATATATATTTATATATATGCTCAAAATTCCTTTGTTTCTTAGACAGCCAATGATTTCTTATTTTGATGCAATCAATATAAATCTTCATATGAAATTTATATTTTTATTCATTCAGATTACAGTTACTTAATTGCTCGAGTGTATTGCCAGTTTTTTTTTTTAATTATTTATACTTCTTAAAGCCTTTTCAGACGGAGTGAAGGTGGACCATACACAAAGCAGACAAGCACTGGATGAATTTGCACCTTTGGAGCTGCTCAAGCTTGGCAGAAACATATGAACCACTGAAGCTAGTTTTGGTGATTATGATCAGGATGATGGATGAGGAAATAATAACCACCCTTCATATGTGAGCTACAACATCTACTTTCTGATTTCATTTTAAATACAAATTTGACAGTCTTTAGACAAATTTGTTGTTGTTGAAGAACACGAAACTCAGGGTCAAATCCTGATGCCGGCTCTGTTGTTCTTATTTAGCAGATTTTTGCATTGAACTTTATATGGAATGATTCTTTGGACGAAGTTAACAGGATTGAGATTACGATCCATGAACGATGAACGAATGCAGCACCTCATGCTGTGTTCCCACCTCATTGTGTTGATTCTGAACCTTTCATATCTGATTGCAGTGTTTATTACTTTACTTATTATTTTTCTTGTTTTGATGCTTATCATTTTTGTCTTGAGTTGCTTGATTTGTACCCTATTGGTCCTCATGACTACTGAGGTGATCACCCTTCCTGGGTTTACCCTTCCCTATTCCTTCAGTCGTGATTGATGTAGCTTTCATATGATAAATGACCCGCACTTGTATAGCGCCTCTCAGAGTAAGGACTCCAAAGCGCTTTACACTACAGTGTATCATTCATCCATTCACACACTCATTCACACACTGGTGGTGATGAGCTACGATGTAGCCACAGCTGCCCTGGGGCGCACTGACAGAGGTGAGGCTGCCGAGCACAGGCGCCACCAGTCCCTCCGACCACCACCAGCAGGCAAGGGGGGTTAAGTGTCTTGCCCAAGGAAACAACAGCAGAATTCTCTGTCATAGATGATGGTGACAAGTTCTGGAAGTGGATAAATTGCCTTACTATTTTACTTATTTTTTATTTTCCTTATTTGGTTTTGTTTTGTCTGTTGCTTTCTTTTGTTTGGTTATCCTATTCGGATAAACAGGAGGGAATGTTATGGAAATTTTATGTTTATTAATTCTTGATCATTGACTTAATCAACTGAATGTAATATGTATTGCTCATAGGTATTGCTCTATGCCAGTGGTTCCTAACCTGGGGGCACCGACCTCCACAAGGGGGCGCTAAAGCCTCTCAGTGAGTCGCCAGGACCTCTCCACTTTAGGGGGTTAAAACTTCATTTATTACTTGTTTATAGCCTACATTTTGCTCACATTTTTTTCATGAGTGAAAAGTTTACTGATATTAAGACAGGAAATAATTAGTACAGAAAAAGTAACACACTTTTAAGAACATTTTGCTCAGCTCACTGTTTTTATTTTCAAGTGTCAAAAGTGCATTAAAGATAGGACTGGTTGATTAATCACAGCCTTAACAGTAAATAGTCTAGTATAAACAGTAATATACACATTTAAGTACATTTTGCTCAGTGTATTTCTTATGTGTCAAACGTTTATTGAAAGGAATGATTGATTTGTCAGTGTTTACAAGAAACAATGTGTTCAGAAAAGTAATACAAACTGTCAAGCACATTATGCTCTGTTTGGTTTTGTTAATGACGTTGTTCTGTACTGGAGCCTACTATTACTGTTATCTATTGAATCAAAGCATATTAAAATGTGCTTGAACAGTTTTATCATTTCTTAATACTGTTTGTACTGGAAGAGAGAATGGGAGGGGGTCGTCAGAAATTTTACTGGTAAAAAACGGGTCCCTTGGTAAAAAGGTTGGGAACCACTGTTCTATGCCTCTTTGCATGCCCACTTATTCAGACACGCCCACACAAGCCACTCACTCTCTCTCTCTCTCTCTCTCTCTCTCTCTCTCTCTCTCGCTCTCATAGGATCTCACTTTCATTCCTTTCTTATCTCTTGGTATAAATAAACTCTGTGACCAGTTGTTCGGGGCATTTTGCCTCGTGCATTGTGCCACAGTGATAACTGTTTGACTTGTCTGTTCATTGTCTCCTTTTTCTCTTCGACTACAGGAAATGAGTTATTGATAAACATATTGATAAAATCCATGACATTTATAAAACCACAATTCATGGTGTTATACAAGAAGCTGCATGGTGGCACAGCTGGCTGCACTTTTGTTTATCCACACACACGCACATTTACATACATGTACAAGGTGAGACTGTAGGATTAAAGACCTTCTCAGTGGCCTAGCGGTGTGAGCGTCTGCCCTGGGACTAGCAGATCGGGGTTCAAATCCCTGGTCGGGTCATACCAAAGACTTTAAAAATGGGATCCAATGCTTCCTCGCTTGACACTCAACTATAAAGGGTTGGATTGTGGGGGTTAAACCACCAAACTGCAGAAAACCCGAAATCCAAAGAAAGAGCAAACAACAAGCGCTTTGCAATTAAGACAATGTTAAATGAAACAACAAAATTTGCACATCATCGCAATTCCTTTTTTTTTCAGTGTCACCTTTTTGTGGATGGATGCAATTTAGATTTAGATTTGGTGTAAACTATTCAGTAAGTCCTAAATGTATTTGAAGCCTTTTCCACACGTATTTTTATATCAGGAAGAGGTGAATCTGATCAAACTGCCCAGTTGTCTGCAGGTGTTTAATGATGATTTTTCCAGAGAGAAAGACAAATTACACCAGTGTTTACGTTCTGTAGTGTCCTAACACGTGTTCAGTCAATACGTTTAAACAAATTGTGTCCGTCTTGAACAATGTCTTGACAGATCACCTTGACTTTAATGCAGATGCACCCCCAAGGAGGGAAGTTATTTATATTTATCCTCTGGCTCGGTTGAATCAATAGACCATTACAGGTCTGCAACAAGTTCCATTTAATGCAGTTTTTATGCTACTGTATTGATTTCTGAAAGCTCAGCTTCACATTCAGTCTCACATTCCATAGGAAACACAAAGGTTGATCTAAATAAACTCTACAAAGGCTTAGATGTCCTTGTCGTGGCCTCGATTAGTCAAACCACACAGTGAATCTGTCATCAGACTCTAACTGCCCAGAGGTTCTTGGTTTTCAAATTAGTATTAGCACTGCATGCACTATTTCTCAAAAGGTTTTAGGAAATGGGACCCATTTCCACAGCTTTTTGGTGTTTGTTGTTTCTTTTATTTCTGCAGAGGCTGTTGAAAAGCAAGAGAAGGACATTTCAATTGAAATGTGTTCCTTTTCACTGACTGAAGAGGATTGACGAGGCATTTCTGGTAAATAAAAAACAAATAAAAAAGCACATACAATATAATAATATCAATCACTCAGCGTTCACTAACCTCTCACACTCATTGTCCATTTTTAGGTAAAACTGGTGATATGTGACAGAATTTGTCTCAGTCGTCCAAGATATGGTATTCGCTTGAAACCTCTCATCCTACTGAGTGAGGGTTTCAGGTTTAAGTGTTGGTAAGGTGACTATCACATACTTGAAGGATTGTTAAAGAAAGAAAGAAAGAAAGAAAGAAAGAAAGAAAGAAAGAAAGAAAGAAAGAAAGAAAGAAAGAAAGAAAGAAAGAAAGAAAGAAAGAAAGAAAGCAATCTTTGATAAAGCGCCTCTCAAGATAAAAATCCCAGTATAAAAAAGATTTCAAAAAAACGATTAGAAATATGTTTCAACTGAGAAAAATAAATTGTGAATTAAAAAAAGTAAGGAAAGGAAGAGAGAGAAAATGAACAGGAAAGAGGGAAACGCTGGTGAAACACCAATGAGGAGATGGGAGAAAGAAACAGATTTAGTGACATATAGGTGCAG
>SSNQ01034307.1:278924-299728 GCA_006942095.1 Nothobranchius kuhntae | reverse complement strand
CTCTACAAAGGCTTAGATGTCCTTGTCGTGGCCTCGATTAGTCAAACCACACCGTGAATCTGTCATCAGACTCTAACTGCCCAGAGGTTCTTGGTTTTCAAATTAGTATTAGCACTGCATGCACTATTTCTCAAAAGGTTTTAGGAAATGGGACCCATTTCCACAGCTTTTTGGTGTTTATTGTTTCTTTTATGTCTGCAGAGGCTGTTGAAAAGCAAGAGAAGGACATTTCAATTGAAATGTGTTCCTTTTCACTGACTGAAGAGGATTGACGAGGCATTTCTGGTAAATAAAAAACAAATAAAAAAGCACATACAATATAATAATATCAATCACTCAGCGTTCACTAACCTCTCACACTCATTGTCCATTTTTAGGTAAAACTGGTGATACATGACAGAATTTGTCTCAAGAAGAAACATAGTGTATTTCCTCAGTCGTCCAAGTTATGGTATTCGCTTGAAACCTCTCATCCTACTCAGTGAGAGTTTCAGGTTTAAGTGTTGGTATAGTGACTATCACATACTTGAAGGATTCTTGAAAGAAAGAAAGAAAGAAAGAAAGAAAGAAAGAAAGAAAGAAAGAAAGAAAGAAAGAAAGAAAGAAAGAAAGAAAGAAAGAGAGAAAGAGAGAAAGAAAGAAAGAAAGAAAGAAAGAAAGAAAGAAAGAAAGAAAGAAAGAAAGAAAGAAAGAAAGAAAGAAAGAAAAAAAAAAGATCTTTGATAAAGCGCCTCTCAAGATAAAAATCCCAGTATAAAAAAGATTTTAAAAAAAATGATTAGAAATATGTTTCAAATGAGAAAAAAATTGTGAATTAAAAAAAGTAAGGAAAGGAAGAGAGAGAAAATGAACAGGAAAGAGGGAAACGCCGGTGAAACACCAATGAGGAGATGCGAGAAAGAAATAGATTTAGTGACATGTAGGTGCAGGAGATATGATAAATGATAAATGACCTGCACTTGTATAGCGCCTCTCAGAGTAAGGACTCCAAAGCGCTTTACACTACAGTGTATCATTCATCCATTCACACACTGATGGTGATGAGCTACAATGTAGCCACTGCTGCCCTGGGGCGCACTGACAGAGGCGAGAATATGTAATACTGAGTATAAAAGTACGGCCTTACTCTTTAATCTGGTTAAAATAAAATCTCTGATGGTGTTCTTGTGTATCAAATGAGCTCAACTTGTATTCTCCTTCTATCTGAAGGCAAATATTCCAGAGAAATTCTGCTCAACAATTTCTTAAAGGACTTCCGTCATGTTTTATTACACGTTCTAGGGCAAAGATAAGCTACATTTATGATCAAATAATACAGTTGGCGCTAATGAGATGTCATTTTTTATGTATTATAAGTTATTTTGTGAGCCATTCCTTCAATTTAGCAATAAGACACTTGGATTCAATGAAACCCCACCTCCAGCCATGTGACACAAATGGCTTGATGGTAGAGGGTGTCGATGATCGAAAATCTACACTTGTTTTGGGAATGTGTGGTCAATAGACCTTATTTATATTTATATTTGTCATAATACTCATCCTCATGCAACAATATCTTTTTTCTTTCAAACTCACCAGTGAGCCTTCAGCCTCTCCTCCTGTAACTCCTTCGACAGCTGAACTTTCTGTAGCCTGACAAAAAAATGTTTATTTATGACATATGACTAGTGGGACCTGTTGGGATGCAGCAAAAATAACTTTAGTTGGTACAGACATAGACTGAGTAAATAACAGTTTCACGATTATGTATATTTTATTCACTAATAATGTGGATGAATAAAATCACACGAGTACTCAATTTTTGCTCAATCTTGTCATCAGCGGGTTCCTCTTTGTCTTTCAACACACATATAATCCTTGGGACAAAATAGAAATAAAAATACTAAAACATTTAATTGCTTTTGCATAGAACGTTGCCAGTGTTGTTTTAATGACACATTTTTATTACCAGCTCTTTTAATAAAACATGGACACTTCAGCAGAATAAAACAATTACATAATGTGAAAATAAATCTCTATTACGTCCACTTTTTTCTTTTAGACTTTCTGTCCCTTGGCTGCTCCTCATTTATACCAAACACACATGAACGCAGTCTGTCTTTGACTTTTCAGACCTTTAACCACAAGTCATAACTAGGTCTGTGAACAACAGGGCTCAAAGGTTAATCTTTGCATGTGACTCAACAATGAAGACATACATCAAAACAATTATTAGCAATTATTTAAGGCTTTATCCTAAACAATGTCAGACAATTTTCAAAATGAGTCTGTTATTGATAAGGTTATTGTAAACTGAGCTACAGCTTTATAGACAAGACTTATTTTTTTAAATGATGTAAACAAAACCAAAAAAGACTTGATTTAATTATTCTAATATTTAGAATGGGGCAGAAATGATAAACATTTGTTTATTTTTTTGTGGACTGTTTCTTTAACGGATCATTTTTTCTTTTCCTGGTCTCTAACCAATCACGAGACTAGGAGGACGTCACGTGTCTGCCTCTACTCGGTGTCAGCAGGACAGAGGGGTGAGTTTCCAGACTCGTTTTATGTAACGTAACTTTCTCTTTTTCCACTTTTAATCAAACACTTTGACACTGAAGACTGTTGAACACTTTCTGACCGTCTACAAGCTGAGCTTTAAGGTTTGTGTCTGAAACAAAGTAATTGTGTTTGAGTAGTTTTGCAGCGAAATGCGCACAATCCAAAAAAATACACCAGAGTTGTCTGTTGCAGCCGATGGTTGCAGCATGATTTTTTAACCACGTGACTGCCAAACCTTTCAAATACTTATTGATATTAAAAAGTTCTCAGTTTGATAAATCATAAATGAACTGCAACAAAGCGTGACGTAGTTTGTTTAAAAGTAATTACAGAGACAGATGTTCAGTTATAAAGGACATTAGTCTCATGAGCTTTTGGATAATAATGTTATTTTCTCTATTTTGAATCATATAATGCACCACTGCTCTCACGCAGCACTGCTGAACTGTCACTTTTTTACACGTAAGGCAGACAGTAGGTTGCCAAAAACGTCTCAACTATAAATCTTGCACTTTTACTGAAACTGAAAACACTTTTTGAGTTGTGAGTGATAGCTGTGATTTGGTATTAGAGGAGAGTCACATTTAAAAGTCAGCTTTTAAATAAAACAACCTTTTTATATTATACATTTATTTTAGGCTTACGATGGCACTGGCACGCTCTCAGCTAATGCTTATTATATTAGAAAAAAGCTGCATCAGTCTACTCTAAACATGAAATAGTATATTAAACAAATGGGTTGCAGATAGCAAATTCATTCATTCAACTAATGTATTTACTGCTTATTTCTCTGTATGTACAAAGGGGGTTGGAATGAAGGCAACTGGACTTCTTTGGTGCTTTGAAGACCTTTAGCTTCTCAGCCAATGAGCTTTGTTAATTCTGACTGGAATATGAGCCGGTTAAGCTAGCTGGCTATTGTTGCGTAACAAGCAGAAACTACCTATAACTACCCCTCCTCCCAACACCCAGATGAGCCTCTATTGTCTGGGGAACACCTACATTAAATAGAGGAGGTGGTTTCAGGTTTCATTTTTCCAGCAAATGCAGTTCCGAATCTAATTCCCAATAATAGAGGCTCAGGACTCATGAGGGGGTAGGGAGGAGGGGGCATTCATAGGTAGTTTCTACATATTAAGCAACAATAGACAGCTGCAGTTTATAAACTTGATCCTCCCATATTCCAGTCAGGATTTACGAAGCTCCTCGGATGAGAAGCGAAACGTCTTCAATGAACTAAAGAAGTCCAGTGGCCTTTATTCAAACCCCTTTGGTTTACCATGACCTGGATGACTGAGAACCTTCACCAGCAAACTAGACTACCTGCATTGACCCACTCATACATGGTAACTCCATGCAGAAAAGCTGCGATTTGAACCTGTGACCGTCTTTCTGTTTCCAACTGTGCCACCACACAGCCTGATTGTAAAGCTCAGTTTTTTTACCACATTTATAATAATAAAACTTAATATTTAGAGTTGAATATAAGCTAATGAAGTTAAATCTATATATTAAAATCTAAACAAAATATTAAAGGGACTCTACGGAGTTTAGAATTTTTATGGTCGCGATTGCCCCCTCAGGCCAAAAGCGTAATGGCAGCTTCAATAGTAGGCTCGTGCATGAGGCATGCATGCTGTACGTGCACACTCTTTAACGAAAATAACAGCTGAGACGAAGCTCTGTGAGAGCTCTGAGAGCTGACAGTCCCTTGTGTGCGTGTGTGTGTGTGTGTGTGTGGCCCGGAGGACAGAGGACTGGAGAACGCGCAGCTAATTAATTAAATAATTTGGTTCTGTACCTTTCTCTTCAGCATAGCTGACAAAGGTTTAAGATGGGTCAGTCCTGCATGCTCAGATCATTCCCTTCCCTTGCTTGAAAAATTATTCCAAAATGAAAGTTGAACCCACATCTTTTTTATCTGTGAATTGAATGCTGTTCGGCGAGTCTCAAATAAAAATCTGGGCATCTTACTGTAAAAAAAATATATCACTAATGTAAAAAAGAAACTCTAAAACAACCATGTTAACATTCAGAATCTAACCCGGGTGTTCTGCACGTATGTCCAAAATCTTACTAGGCGAGCTAAATCGCCAGTGGCGTCTTCTGTATCTGTAACATTTATATTCTTGATGACAGCTGAAACAGCGTTCAAAGAACGGTTCGGAGGGCTATGCCTGAGCGTGAACGCGCATGAAGCAGCCTGCTCGACCCGAGCAGCTCCCTTTTTCTGTGATTTTAAAGAAAAACAGGCAATCACAGTAAAAATGCCAGGGCTCATCCTACAGGACCAGGGCATTGCAGGAGAATGTATGAAGAAGAAATTTATTATTTCTATACATGTTTTGGCTGTCAAACTTCCATAATGTCCCTTTAAGCTAGCATGCATCATGAAGTGTTAAGAGATCCCTATATAACATTTCAGGATCCCTTTGTAGATCTGAGTGTATCTATAGAAGTCTTTTACCAAGGAAACAACCCTGTTTTCTTTGCATTTTTAAAAATAATTTGAGCACCAGAGTTCTAGTATAATTGAGGGTAATAATGGTACAGATATAATGTTAATAAGGCAGTAATAACTTACAAATGAATAAATCCACTTGCTTTGAGGATTTTTGAGATTTTCTCTTTAGTGCTATTTTATTTCCTAGATGCTTTCAGTAAGTACTTCACTTAGCTATAGGGACTAGTCACAAGGTTAACCATGTATTTTTTATTGATGTTGAGAGAAAACACAAACATAAACTTCTATAAACATTATCTGCTTTAATGGACTCACAATCGAAACAAACCCTGGTCCCGCTTTTATTTTGGTAAGCATCTTCTGTATGGCAGTCTGAATTGACACATTAGTAAGAGTTTTGTGTAATATCCTCACATTTTATATTTAGCTATATATATTTACCTACATTTACAGAGAAGTTAGTTTTTAACTAACTGCTAAGAAAAACACTGGAATGTTTCAACTACTATTTTTGTTGTTGTGGGGAGGAAACTATAACAAAAAACCTGTTAATGTCTTGATGTATTACTTTGTAATCAGTGACCAATATAAAGAGTGAATTAGATTTTTGGGAAGGCTGTGTTGATAAAGAAAGTGAACATATAGTTAAAATTAACCTATTTCTGATCAATCTTCTCTCTTGTGTTTGTCTCAGTGAAAGGTGCACTATGGGCCGACTGGACGGGAAAGTGATTGTGTTATCTGCTGCTGCGCAGGGGATTGGACGTGCTGCAGCAATAGTAAACAGCTTTAATTAAATCCTTTCTGCTAATGCATATTATTGTAGATTACGTGTGCACACTGTTGCATGCAGACTGAGATATTATGAACAAAACTGTTTGGAAATTTTGCCAATTGTGAGCTTTTCTGTCTAAATTATAGCACTCCAGAAACAAAAACAGTTTCACTTTGGCTGCTTTAGTGCTCATGGGCTGTAAATGATGCTCCAAGAAGTCACTTGAAGAGAAATAGATTTGTTGCCAAACCCAGACTAGACACAAATTCACTAAAGACTCGAGTGTTTTGTTACTTCTTAAGCGATACTGTCACTGCAGGACATTCTTTGAGTGATCCTTGTTTCAAAAGGCTTGGATTCTCCTGTTGCATGGGGAAGTATTTTAAAGCAGCAATCCAGAGTTTTCCCCGTTTCAAGAATTATGTATGATTTTATAAAAATGCATAAAAGTAATAATCAAGAAGTCTATCTTTTTTGCTAATCACGTAAAGCCCCAAGCAATTAGAATTGAGTGCTTCTCAGCATTAGCCAATAGCGTTAGACATCTGCTAACGTACAGATGTCAATCACAGAGCATGCGCGAGCAGTCCTGCAGAGTTGGACACATTTCTTATGGACGGTCTTTAGCATACATAAAAAAAGCATAAACGGCACATTGTGAGAATATTATTTGTAAAACAATGTGTTTGAACTCTGTTGGCCAGCTGGAGGTAGACGTTCACAAACAAGAGGCATCGCTTCCGCCGTTATCACGGGAGTAGGGAGAGGAGCTTGTGATGCGATACATTTTTTCTGCCTCTAGATGGTACCATGGGAGAAAAACTTCAGATTTCTGCTTTAAAGTTTTGGTTGACTGAAAAACCATTTTCTATATGTTTTGATAGAAAATAGAGGGTGAAGCTGTAGAATTTGAAAACCCTATGTCACACTGAGAATTAACATTCATGAACGCACCGATCTTGACTCATGACGGGGAAGGCTGTTGTTTTAATGTTTGGCAATCAGCAGTGAACGTCTTGGCTAGTCTGAGCTAAACGTTAGCATTAGCAATACCTCCATCTGGCAGAAGCAGTGGCGGATTTACCTATTTGGGGGCCCAAGGCGAACACAGGCATGGGGCCCCCTTACACAACATTTTTGACAATCTTACCTTTAGGGCTGCTCAATTAATCGAATTGTAATCACAATTACGATCTGAGTTTTGAACGATTATACAAACAAAACAAGCCGATTATTTGCTCCTCACAGTGTTGCCAACTTAGCGACTTTGACGCTATTTCTAGCAGCTTTTCAGACCCCCTTCTTGACTTTTTAAATCTTAAAAGTACCTAGCGAACACCTCAGAAACATCTCTGGTAACCCTTAGCTACTTTCTGGATATTTGTCGTCAACATTTCCTGCAGGTTAGCTAAACACTCCGCCTGCACCCCGGACCGTTCTTCAGGACATTAGGAAAGGGAATGATGTAGTGATGTGTCGGTCGCTAAAAAAACGGCTCTCGGAGCCAGCTCCTTGTTGGAGTAACCAGAGTGAGTGACACACACACCGCACCTGCGGACTCCTGAGCCGCTACAACCAGCTAAATGTGCACGTGCGGCACGTTAAACACACGTGCAGCTTGCCCCTGATTGCTGTGAGACCGGGTTGGGGGGTGGGGGGTGCAGCTGTGGTTGAGACAATTATTACATTAACTGATGGACCTGTAAATAAATAGTTTATAAATAAGGTAGAAATAAGTTCCTCACACTGATAACTAATAATTAATCTCTCTGAGGACACGGTGCTAGTGCACTCTCCTACAGCACCTTGACACGACTAAATAAATGTTATGCAACATTTTGTGAAAATCAATTTATTTGCATGTATTTGTTATAAATGCCACTGTATAATTCTTGCTGTCAGTATTTGCAAGATATTGCTATTTGGGTCTGTACTGGTTAGACTTAAATGAGTTAAACCAAGGTCTATAGCCCTTGGGTCATAGACTATGAGCTATAAGTATATTGGTCTTTTTATACTGGGAATCAGGAGTTATTTTAGTGATCATCGTGTTTCTTATTTATTTTTGTCCTGATTGTGCCCTGAGCAATTTTATGACTGAATAAAAACAAATAAAATCAACATAAATTAAAAAATCGTCTTAAATAATGGAGATCTCAATTTCAGTCACCATAATCGTGATTATTATTTTTGCCATAATCGAGCAGCCCTACTTACCTTTAACTGGATTTGCAAAACTCTCCCCTCTTCTGACATGAGTTATTTTCCCTTTTTATTAGTCCTCCTCTTTTTTCCTGTCTTTCCCTCTCTTTGAGTGCTTTCAATATTTACTCTGCTTTCTTCTTCCTGTCAGTGCTCCAGTGCTTTTGCTTTTTTATTTATTTTTTCCTATTTTCCATTTTGATTTTTGTTTTCTTTCCTTTAAAAAAATTCCATTGTCTTTCTGCTTCCTTTTGATGTTTACGTAGAAAAACGACGTCACTTTCGGACGTGAAGATAAACTCTTTTTTGAAGCAAGCTGCTTCTTCCTCTTATTGGAGCCACTAGGATAACTCCATTACATGCTTAATGTTTTGACTACCGCTTCTAGTTTGTTACGAATGCTCCCGCCTCTCTTCTTCTTCTGCTTTCTCTTCTTCTTCTTATTTGTGGTCTTGTGATTACTGCCACCAACTAGATTGGAGTGGAATGACTACCAATCACTTCCTGTTTGTGCATCGAGTCTGAAAGGAATGGTCCATTGTGGCATTAACAGAGGGGTGCCGGCGGTCAGGGCTAGGGGGCCCCTCAACATAAGGGGGCCCAAGGCGGCCGCCGACCTGTGTCTAATGGTAAAACCACCACTGGGCAGAAGGCCTTCCAGGCTTTTGTTATTTGTGGAGATAAACATCCACGTTGCAAGTCAGTGGTAGCGTTGGGTTGCTGTTATCCAATCCGAGGTGAGATGTCCAAATATCAGGAAATAAGACTCCCTAACCTGCTGTCTGAAGCTTAGCTGTGATGACGGAGTTTTAATGCAGATTACTCGTTCTTTGCTAGAAGAAAGATTGCAGACTTTGAACCTTGAAGTAAATCATTCATGTTTGTAAATTGCAGGCGTTTGCAAAAGAAGGAGCTCGGGTCACAGCAACAGACATAAATGGAGAGAAGCTGAAGGAGTTGGATGGCATTGAAGGTATGGCTTATAATTGTGTTGGTCTGCTGCTGCCACCTGCTGGGAAACACAGGTAGTGCAGTCCAAATTCTTTGAGGGACTCTTCTGTCAAGTTCTTTAAATTTGTATAAATTGTGTTGTATTCTAAAGCCTTCCTAAATCATTGACATGTTTATTTTTTGTAGTGTTAGGAGTGTATATACACTTTTCTAAGAAAATAGGCTCTGCTATGTTTTATTTTATTTGTTGCTATTTTATTTATTTATTGGTGCAGCTGATAATGAGAGTAAAACCTGTGATGTTCTGCTTTTAAGCTCTGTTGACCTTTTATTTGGTCTGAAGGGAAAAATTAGGCAGTACAACGTGTGAGCCAGCAAATAAGGAAATTGCCTAAAAAAAGAACGTTAGATTACAACTTTGGATTTTTAAACATCCAGTTTAACTCTTCAAAGCTTAATAGCCCACATCTACCACAAATGTTTGTTTTATTTTGACTTAAAACCTTGGAAGTTTTGTATTTTTACACTTTTACAGAGTGTGCAAAAACTTTTGAGACTAGCAGCTTTGAGAACTTTTGAGCTGTACTTTTACTTAGTACATCTTAAGTACTTCTCCCAACACTGACTTAATGTGTTTTTGTGACCAGGAATCAGGACCAAAGTGGTGGATGTGACTAAAAAGGACCAAGTGGAAGCTCTGGCCAAAGAACATGAGCATGTTGATGTGCTGTTCAACGTTGCAGGGTATTTTAATGTAATTTTATTTAATCACAAACAAGAAAGAAATCTAAGTTATTTGTTCCTCTAACATGAGGAACATCTTTATCTATCTACTACCTAAATCCCTGCATCATACGTTCAATCTGCTCCTGACCTTTTCCCAATCTCGTTATCAGAGAGTCATTGTCATCTTCACGGAATAGCGATATTGTGTGAGACAGACTGCACTTTTCCCTACAGACTAAGAGAAAAGCTGTGGTTCTTCGTTATAAAAATGTATTTTATCATGTTATCTTTATAAAAAGTATTTAACAGATGAACTGAATGTCCTGACTCGAATTTAATCGGATGTTTTTGGAATTGAGTGAGTCAGTTTCTGTTGTTTTCTAAGTTTACATTTTGAACACAGGTTTGTGCACCATGGTACCATCCTGGACTGTGAGGAGGCTGACTGGGACTTCACCATGGATGTGAATGTGAAGAGCATGTATCTCATGTGCAAGGCCTTTCTGCCTAAGGTGACCTTTCTTCATTTTATCACAAGAAATTATTTCTTAATAAAACTGAGATGCATCTGCTATTAGTGTTCTCAGCCTTTGTCTGCTAGGATTAGCTGTTATTACCCAGAGCCTGTGACTTGATGTGCTGTGACTACTACTAATCCCGCTTTAGCTGCAAACTTAGCAAACAGTCTGCTTGGAGAATTTTAGCTCATACCAAAGTGCATTTGTGAATAATTAGCTATCTAAAAATGAAAACCTAAGCATGTTAGATTATTTTCTGTTTATATGTCACCATCCAGGTTTGTTTTGTTTCTTCAGATGTTGGCAAAGAAGTCGGGAAACATTATTAACATGGCATCTGTTGCTTCAAGCATAAAGGGTAAATAATCTTCCTCTCGGGATTCAGCTGAATACTTGTACAACCCTCAGAATTAAAAAGACTGTAGGACCGTTTGTTATAAGCTTCTTATCGCAGATAATGACTTTTCATTTGAGTGCGTACCTCTGTGGTGAATAACGTGCTTCCTGGACACAGGTGTTGTGAACCGGTGTGTTTATAGTACCTCGAAGGCGGCTGTGATTGGGCTCACCAAATCTATAGCTGCTGATTTCATTGAGAAAGGAATACGCTGCAATTGCGTTTGCCCTGGTAAGTCTTTTCGGTGGAGAATAATAACTTACTTAGAATCAAGTGATATGTTATTTTAGAAAATTAGCAGGTCTTTTGCACATTAAAAATTTGGTCTTTTAAAGAAATAATGGAGATCTAACTGTTGTAAGTAGGCCTCAGTTTGGAGATCAGTACATAAGTTGCTCAATCTTTACGTGGATACATCAACCAGACTGAAACTAAAACGCTAGCTAAATTAGCTAGCCTTGTAAGCTATTCCAAATGTAAATACATGACCCATAGACAGAGCTCAGTCATGGGGCGGAATCTACGGTTGTCTTTCAAACGGTCTCCGTGCACAGTTGGACAGCGCTAAGACCAATCAGAGAAACAAACAATAGCCACGTTTCCATGTGCCAAATTAATCGGATTGAACGCCCCATCAGATCAAAAATGTTGCATGTAAACATGTCAATCGGAATGTTCTGATCCGATTCGGCCCGATCGGAATGAAATTTCAATTCGATTGAGAGAAGTGGTTTTGTCCATCATCATTCTGATATACATGCATGTACACAGCCATTCGGATTGTCGGAGTAAAATAATGCCCACTGTGCATGCGCTCCTCATCCTCATTTAGACTACCTGACTTAAATAAATGACGGCCTAATTAACGAGCGCCGGCTTTTAAATATGGTGGCAAGCCGTCCCCTTTTCAGTAATATCTAATCCAGAACTTGCATTTTGTGGAAGTAAAATAAAAACCTGATTATTGCACAAATCATTCAACAAACGTGTTGAAGTCTGTACTGGAAATGCGCAGCCAGATTCATTTGAGGTTTGCAGCATGAATCCCCGTTTCTGTGAACGCAGCAGCTGTTTCTGCAGCAGGTGGTTGGAGACATGCTCGTAAAGAAGACAGGGTAACAGCGGTTAAACAGACCTGGTTTTAAGGAGGCTGATGTTGAGTAGAAAAACATCCTCAGTTAAATATTCTGGCGGACTATCTGTGTAAAAGCACATTAACGCAGATGAGATGCGGTTGGTTTACGAACACATGATGAACACAGGCTTCCAAACTTTCTGAACATCTCCTGTTATTTAGTTTGAACCAAATTTTCTCAACCGTTTCAGCTGATTGTCACATTTTATTAATAATAAGCCACATTTTATTAACAATAAGCCACAACAGAGTTCAGTAATAAAACGTGAGTCTGAACCCCCCCCACCCCCGCTCCTCGCAGCGCTGCGCCCAGCCGTTACGTCAGACCTGCGGACCAGCTGATCTAGAGGCAGAGACGAGAATAACCCTCCCTTATTTTAATATTGTTAATAATAAAATGCAGCAAAGCATGAACCCGCAGTTATTCACAGAAGAAAATGTTACTTCTATGAGCAAAATAAAAATATTAAATAGATTAAATGAATCTGGAAAGCAGGAAGAATTGGTTTTTCTGTTTTTTCATTTTTCGTTTCGTTTCATGACATTAGTTTAAAAACATTTCCCGGGAAAGAAAATTGCGCATGCTCAACCTATTTAACCTGATTGAATACTTGGTGCATATAAACTCACGGCATGATCAGATCACTTCAGTTGGTGTCCGTGTAAACAGAGATTCAGGATTTTCAATCAACCATGATTTGAATGGGATAGGAGAAATTTGGTGCATGTAAACTTGGCTAATGCCCTTTTAGCCTCAAGGGCAACATGCCGATTATAACTTGTAAGTCGCTTTGGACAAAAGTGTCTGCTAAATACATAAACTTAATGTGACATATTCATCGCTACAGAGCTCAGTCAACGGAGCAGTCTGCCATACACCGTCGAAGAAGAACCTGCAGCAGCAAATACATCCCTTTTTAGAAACATTTAAGTACCTCTACTGTGCTCATGTCTTAAAGAAATGCCAACATCTAAATTGTCATTGATGCAAAGCTGTTTTGAATAAGTGTGGCTCCTGAGCCAGTGTCATCTATGTAGTTTTTCTCTGTTGTGGCTCTGGTGCTCTCCACAACCATAGAGCTCTGTGATTGGCTGGACCTATAACTGTTCGAACTAATGGCAGACCTGCTGATGATATAATTGATAGGGTTGCCACCTGTCCCGTATTAGCTGGGAAACCCTGTATTTGCTTTTTGAGAACTGCTTTGTACAGCACACAGTTAATTGAAATACTGCCCATGAGGGCAGCAGTAGCTCAACAGGTTGAGCGGGTTGCCCAGTAATCGGAAGGTTGCAGGTTCGATCCTGGCTCTGGACAGAGAATTCTGCTTTTGTGTCCTTGGGCAAGACATTTAACCCACCTTGCCTGCTGGTGGTGGTCGGAGGGACCGGTGGCGCCTGTGCTCGGCAGCCTCGCCTCTTGTCAATGCGCCCCAGGGCAGCTGTTGCTTCATTGTAGCTCATCACCATCAGTGTGTGAATGGATGAATGATACGCTGTAGTGTAAAGTGCTTTGGAGTCCTTACTCTGAGAGGCAGTATACACAGGGTATCCGCGGGTCCTTAAAGTCTTAAAAAGTCTTAAATTTGCTTTTCCAAATTTAAGGCCTTAAAAATCCTTAAAAATGACAAATAATCCTTAAATACAGTTTCCAAAGGTCTTAAATGTCCAAAGACCCAATAAACAAGATTCTTTTATTACTATAAAATTTTCGTGAATTTCTGTGTGTTGTGTGTTCAGCATTTTTGTGTACGATGTTGGCGTAAGCGGAACCGTACAAATTTGGTTGGTTTGTGAAAGGGGGCTATTTTTAGATGAGCACATTAGCTGGTTAAGCTAGTGGGTGCTTGCGCCATGGGGAAGTGCAAGTTTAATTCAAATTCAATTCAAAAATACTTTATTAATCCCAGAGGGAAATTGATTAATGGTAACTGGATGGCTAATCCCACGTTCACGACGTGGTTAGCACCGGTTCCAGGCAATAGCTGGAAATTATAGCTTAAATTAAATAAAAAAAATAGCTTAAATTTGGTCAAAGTGGCCTTAAAAAAGGTCTTAAAAAGTCTTAAATTTGGCTCCCTTTAACCTGCAGATACCCTGTATACAAGTGCGGGTCATTTATCATTTATGAATGCACTCCAGTAGGTGTCATTTAGAATTCTAGGATGTCGAAGGAAGATTCGGCCTTTCTCGCTTCTGATTGGCTAGAAAGGCTCTACTACGATTGGTTATTTCATTTAGCAGTAAGCCGGTTGACTCGCTAAGTGCGGACTGTCCTTCTGCCACCAGCAGAAAGCTGTTTTGGGGAATTTTGTAAAGAAAATGTGAACTTAGCGCTATAATGATCATTCTGTCCTGTTTTTCAGAACATTTTATTTTGTTTATTTGATTTGTGTTTCATAAAAAAACTGAAAAACGTAAAATGTGAATTTCTAATCTTGTTGCATTTATCAAACAGTTGGACTGACTTTATATTTCTTGGGTCACAAGCACTAGAGTACATAGGATAAACACGTGTGCCTTACCTGGGTATGAAATTTAATAAAAATGCCCTATTCTGCCCAGCTGTGTGCATCAGGTCTGTTTCTTTACTAGAATAATGAAAACTGGTGAAAAATAGGTCTAAATCATAATCAGCTTTAATTTAATTTTTGATTAAAGGGACTTTACGGACTTTTGAATTTTTATGCCCGCGATTGCCCGCTCAGGCCAAAAGCGTAACGGCAGCTTCAATAGTAGGCTCGTGCACGAGGCGCGCATGCTGTACGTGCACACTCCTTAACGAAAATAACAGCTGAGACAGTCCCGTGTGAGTTGCCCGGAGGACAGAAGAACACACCAAATTAATAAAAATAATATGCTTCTGTCTCTGCAGCTGCACTTTCTCGTCGGCCGGCTGAACGTGCAGTGTGTGTGTGTGTGTGTGTGTGTGTGTGTGTGTGTTTGTGGCCCGGAGGACAGAGGACAGGAGAACACGCAGCTAATTAATTAAATAATTTGATTCTGTATCTTTCTCTTCAGCACAGCCGACAAAAGTTTAAGATGGGTGACGGGTCAGTCCTCCTGCATGCTCAGATCATTCCCTTCCCTTGCTTGAAAAATTGTTCCAAAATGAAAGTTGAACCCACATCTTTTTTATCCGTGAATTCAATGCCGTTCGGCGAGTCTCAAATAAAAATTTGGGCATCTTATTACTGTAAAAAAATTATCATTAATGTAAAAAAGAAACTCCAAATAACAAACTTTATTCACACCCAGAATCGAACCCAGGTCTCCTACATGAGAGTCAGACATCTTACTAAGTGAGCTAAAGCGCCAATGATGTTCTTTGTATCTGTAACATTTATATCCTTGATGACAGCTGAAACAACGTCAAACCAAAGAACGGTTCGGAGCGAATATGGCTATTTTGTTGCTAATTTGCAGGAAATATCTAGAAGAAAGTAGCTAAGGGTCCTCAGAAATGTAGCTAGGTTCATCACTAGGCGTTAGGAACAGCGACAAAGTCGCTGAGTTAGCGCTGCCTCTCTCTCTCTCTGCTGCTAAAGCTACTGATAGCAAATGCTACGGGCGATGCCTGAGCGTGAACGCGCATGAAGCAGCCTGCTCGACCCGAGCATCTCCTTTTCTGTGATTTAACAGAAAAACAGGCAATCACAGTAAAAATGACAGGACTCATTCTCCAGGATCAGGGCATTGCAGGAGAATGTATGAAGAAGAAATGTATTATTTCTAAACATGGTTTGACTGTCAAACTTCCATATAGTCCCTTTAAATGATACACATTTAATCTGATGATGAGAAATGTGCTCTAACTTGTAAACAACCTTAACCTATTAAAGTAGAATAGTTCACATTTGACATTTTTCAGGTTCTTTTATGAAAGAAACAGAAACTGGTTTGTTGCTAAACAGGAAGGGATGTGTATTATAGTGATGAGTTCACATTTTCTTCAAAAAAAAAAAAACTCAAGATCTGGCTGTAAACATAAAAACCTGCAGTAAGGGAAAACAGTTTCCTCTCACATGAAATAAATGATAAATGACCCGCACTTGTATAGTGCCTCTCAGAGTAAGGACTCCAAAGCGCTTTACACTACAGTGTATCATTCATCCATTCACACACTGATGGTGATGAGCTACATTGTAGCCACAGCTGCCCTGGGGCGCATTGACAGAGGCGAGGCTGCCAAGCACAGGCGCCACCGGTCCCTCCGACCACCACCAGCAGGCAAGGTGGGGTAAGTATCTTGCCCAAGGACACAACAGCAGAATTCTCTGTCCGGAGCCAGGATTGAACCTGCAACCTTCCGATTACTGGACAACCCGCTCAACCTGTTGAGCTACTGCTGCCCTAGCCGAACATAGCCAATCATAGGAGAGCCCTTCCAGCCAATCAGAGGCGAGAAAGGTAGGACCTTCGTTGGACATCCTAGAATACCAAATGACGCCCCAGTACATGCAACAATCACATGGGACGGGCCATGTGACTGTCCTCGCCCAGTCAGGTGACACTCTTCAAAGCGCGCAGCAGGATGTCAGCGATACAGCTGGTGTTTAGCTTCAATACCCCGACTCCCCTATAACCACGTGGACTCTTGAGTGTGATTCAGTATTTTTTTTTTTTTTGATGATGATGATGTCCGAGCTTGTCATGGACTTTTATAGATCTATGAACTCTGATAACCCCATGCAACTTGTTTGGACTGCTGCAAGTGTCATTTCTTTACTCTTGTTTTGTACATGGTACTGTAACAGACGTCACAAAGCAACGTCGATACTGGACGTGTACAGACCTTGTACAGATCATGGCCCAGAGAAGCCATGGTGGGCGTCCCTTATTTTCATGTCTGAAAGGTGGCAACCCTATGCCTACACCAGCTCAAATCTTAAGCTACTTCAGTGGTTTGTCTAGATTTTCTAGGCTATAAATTAGCTACATCTGAAAAACATCTTTAGTTTTCAGATGTGAATTTATTAGGCCTCTAATAATTGAATATTGGCACCATTGTACATTTTTATGTACTTTTTCAAGCCAGATGCAAATGCATATCTTATCTTTCAAAAGATATAAACAAATCATTGGAGCAAAGCTATGTGAAAGTGAATTTAACTGTTAATGACATTTATTGGCTGGGTTTGCTTGTGTTACCAAACTGAAAGGGTTACTTATGACTAGCTCTTGCTAATTTCTGCTGGAAATAACTATCAAATTCTGTGGAATGTTAACTGTACTGCAGTGTAAATAGTTATAAAGTGTGTGTTCAAGAGCTTTTATAAAGGTTTTGAGACTGGAGTTGACAGCCGTGATTCTCTAACTCATGGTCCCACCAAGACTAGCCATAAGCTTGTCAATCCTAGCACAATTAAACATCTACAAACTGAGGTCAATCAAAGCGCTGTCTATAGCAGGTAAGATATCAGTTGTTCAAATTGTGCAACAGAACTCCAAAAGATATGAACTCCCACTTTAAGTGCACTTTATGTGGGTGTCGAACAACCTTATATCTATCTAGTGTTTGGTTACACTTGATCTTATCTTCATGATCAAAGTTCAAAGTAAATGTTTTACCCAGTCTTTTGATTAAGGTGAAATATTTTATTTGTCCTCAGGAACAGTTGATACTCCATCACTGAGGGGTAGAATCCAGGCACAGCCTGACCCAGAACAGGTACTGTAGATCCAGCACTTGTTAATATTTGATTAGTCCTAATCTGATAGCAATATGTTGTTTATTATTTGATATTTTACTTCACAAAAGCAAATGTTGTTAACTGGGTGTTTAAATGGAGTGAATTTCACAACTATGATTTATTTTCAGGCTTTCAAGGATTTTATGGCAAGACAAAAAACTGGCAGAATGTGCACAGCTGAAGAGGTTGCACACCTGTGTGTGTACCTGGCCTCAGATGAGGTGAATACCTTTAGATGTGTTAATGATGTGGGGCAATGTATACAGAAGTGATTTTTTCCAATCTTCTAAAGCAGATAAAGTTTTGATTATGTCTTTGTCCTGTCCTCTACAGTCAGCCTATGTGACTGGAACAGAGCACATCATTGATGGAGGATGGAGCCTGTGAAGAAACTCTCATTCTTATTAAAACAAATGACAAAAAAAAATCATAAAAATCTGTAATTTATCATTCTGTAAGGTTATTCAAATTTCATTCATAATTGTTCGATATTTAGTTGTAAAGTTTCATATTTTTTTCTAATTAAATGTGCTGTATTTGGTCCTCCACACAAAAATAACAACTTTAATAGATCTGGAGTTGTACATTTAGTAGAAAATAAAATATGAAGAATTTTTTAAATGAACAAATGTAATATTAAATTTACATAAAGCAGTGTGTCCATTCATTTCACTGTGGAGTGATGAAGAAAGGTAATGAAACACCCAGTCATTAATTAGGAACTGCATGTCAAGGTGTGTAGATGCTTAAATATTGTATTTATGTGTAAAGTAGACACTGGAATGTAGAAGAGTGTTTTTTATTATTCTTTTGAGATACAATGTAACACATTATATGTTAGATGGCTATTGATCAGAATTCAAGTTTGTGCATAAAAGATTCTTGAGTTGGAAAAGGGTAGAATGTCTTTTCCGGGTCAGGGATGAAGTCCTGCCCCATGTGGAGGAGTTTAGGTATCTCGGGGTCCTCGAATGAAGGAAAGCTGGACCGCGGGATCGACAGGTGGATTGGTGCTGCGTCTACAGTGATGCGGGCGTTGTGCCGGTCTGTTGTGGTGAAGAGAGCTGAGCCGGAAGGCGAAGCTCTCAATTTACTGGTCGATCTACGTTCCTACCCTCACCTATGGTCTCTTTCTTTAGGTAGGTGAAAGGATGAGATAGTGGATACAAGCAGCTGAATTTAGTTTTCTTTGTGGGCTGGCTGGGCTCTCCCTTAGATAGGGTGAGAAGGTTGGTCATCTGGGAGGGGCTCGGAGTAGATCCGCTACTCCTCCACATCGAGAGGAGCCAGTTGAGGTGGCTCGGGCATCTGGTAACCTGGTATCCTGGACACCTTCCTGGTGTGATTTTACGGCACGTCCAACCAGGAGGAGACCCAGGACATGCTTGAAGGACTTTTTCCTGTCTGGTCAGGGACCACCTTGAAATTCCCCCGGAGGAGCTGACTCAAGTGGCTGGGGAGAGAGAAGTCTGGACCTCCCTGCTTAGGCTGCTGTCCCAGCTACCTGACTCCGGATAAGCGGAAGAAATTGAATGGATGGCAAAAAAAGAAAACAATATAACAGAATGTTAGCTGGTTAATGACAAAAGTTAGTTTACAGTCCAGCATAAATAGTAATCAGGGTGAATAAAACGACAAATGTTTGAGCATTTGCTTCCAACAGGCTGGAATAAAATACAGTAAATACCATTATTAGTGTCTGTTCTTCACACTGACATGCACCTCAGGAGAGGATCGCCTCCTGTCCTGTCACTAATCCGCCTCACTCCTATCCAGCTGGTGTTTTTACCAGACTTACGCACGCACACACACACACACCGTCTCTAGGCTGGAATCGATGCTCGAGGTGGCAGCATGAGGTGAGCAGCTTTTATTCAGTAAATTAAATTTAATATAACGTATCTTTAGAGTCATAGAGGGTGGAGTTGGGAGGTCTTCGTACGCAGCTACGGTGTTTTTAAAACTTAGAGGAAGAGGAAAGGTCGCCCTGCAGCGTGGACCCTGTTAAATGAACCCGACTCTGTCCATGTTAGTCACGTGACATGACCGTTTTCCCCCAAGACAGTTAGCTTATTAAAATATTTGTGCCAGACGCATTGCTTTGTTTGTTGCTAAATCAGTGTCACCGAGGAGAATGTGGACTTAAAGGGGAAGGCGGGAAGCTCTGGGTTAGCTTAAACCACGTTAAGACGTGTCCGCTGTTTTCACTAAACGCTGCTTCTACGGTCCCACAGAACAACCTGTCACTAACTAGGTTGCTAGTTAACTGGACGACCAACCTACTTGAGCTAACGCTAGCTAGGTGTGCCATATGGTGGAGCCATAAGCGTTGATTAGAGCGATTTGTTCACAATTGGATTAGCCAGTGGCGGTTCTACATGGAATTACTCCCCGGGCGAGGCCCCCTTTGAGTGCCCCCCCCACCTGCACACACACATGCATGTTTTCTACAACAGGCATGTTTTATTAGAACGACTATTGAACATTCATTTTTCTAAGTTGCACATATTTACATTAATTACTATGAAGTTGTCAGAATGTAAAGCAATATACATTATATACTGTATCAAATTATATGGAATCAAATATACAAAAACAACTAAACTAACTAAATATTAAGAATATATGAACATAATATATAATAAGTATTCTAAATAGCAAAAATATTTCACACAACAAACTAAAGATAATCACTACAGCATTGCACTCAGAACAGAAAACACAAACTAAAATTAAAACCTAACCTTGATGCAAAGTCATCAATAATGTCATCATATGAAATCTGCTCCCCTACTGAGTGATTGATACTAATCAGAGCCAGGTTAGTGAGCCGCCCCTGAAACATAGTTGACCTCAGGTATGACTTGATCAAGTTTTGAAAAGCTCCTCTCAAAGGTTGGCAACGGCAATTATTTATAACATTCAGTAATAACCGTGTTAGTTAGTTTTCTAGGGGAAGCTGGATAATTTGGAGGGCTGGGTTAATGTAGTTTTATAATTAGGAGCTAGTTTGATTTGAATGGGAGGTACCTCATCTGTTACCCAAAGCCTGTGGAGTTTGTTGTAGTATGTCAGTGTCACTATTTATGAAGTATTTTAAAAACAACAAAGTGCAGCACAGCAGAAAGTAATAATACAATTACCAAGACACAGCAGTAAGGGACATCAAAGATGGATCATAAACGGAATCCAAAAGATAAAATCATAAAGTAAACCCAGTCAAACGAATAGAAAGTGACGTGGCTCTACTTGTTCAAAGCTAGAGTAAAATTGTTTTTTAGAGAACTGTAAAATCCCGCCAGCTGTGGGCAGGTTTAGTTTGTTCTGAAGGCCTGGAGCTTCATCTGCTAAAACACCATCACCACTGTTTTTCAGTCTAGATCTTGGAAAAGCATGAAA